>PVJH01000070.1:16410-523691 GCA_004026705.1 Nesogale talazaci | reverse complement strand
GCGGCCAGCAGTGCGGCATGGATGGCAGGTGATTTGGGGGGGGTGGTGGGGTGGAGACTGGTTTAAATAACCTGCTCTGCAGGATCTAATAAGAAAAAGTGGGAGAAAGATAAGAAAATAAACTGGGTACAGGGCAAACTAAAAGGACAGATAATGAAAAAAGGAGAAAAATGGAAAAAGCGGCAAAGTTCTGGCTGCGAGAGTTGGTTTGTTTGACCCTTGGGTGAGTGGGATGGAGGGGTTCCCTAGAGAGATAAGAGGGGATTTCACACTTGTCTGTCCACTAGTCATCAATGTGGACATTAATGTAACCCAGGATGAGTGAAACTGGTGTCTGGTTGCTACTCTAATTAGAAGGATGCTACAATCACTCAAAACAGCCCCATTTTGCCAACTGGCAAGATACCTCCCTAGTTTTAATACACTGTCTTCACCTCATCAGTATTTGATCTTTTATAGCCTTTCCTTTCTAGATCTGGGTTCCAAGGAAGGACGCCCACATCTCTTTCACTTGGTTTCTCGAGGCTTTGTTGTAGGCAGTCTGCATATCCACCTTGTCTGCCATCTACGAGTTGCCTTCCCTTGGTCAGGCCTCCATTGTTGACCTCTCTCCCTTCTCAGTTCCCAGGGATATGGACTCAAATCTTTCCCACCACACACATGAGAAGCTTCTTTCTTATTCAATGGTGTTTCAGCACCATGCCCCCCCACCCCGCTTCCTGTGATGCTAGCTGTTGACACCTGGGGCACAGTGCCTCGTTAGAACACTCAAACAGACCCAAAGCACGGCACACAGAAATCCGGAAACTTTAGCTTTCCTTACTCTACCCAGATTTCAAAAGTAAGTAGAAGAGTGGGTTCCCAAGCAAAAGCACTTGAAATAGAGTGAAGTGGATTGATATGGTCTTTTTCCTGTTTTACTGTTGGTCTTAATTAATGCTGTAAATAATGCCTCCTATTTTCTGCATAATGCTTTGCTCTGTTATGCTATTAAAAAGTTCCGTTACGTCAATTCACACAGCCATTTGCACAGCACAGACATTAAACAGAGCTTTGGTTAAAAGCCTACCCCAGGAAATGACTGTATGTGTGTGTGCGTGAGCCCATGCCTGTGGATGCCTGTGGCCTAGTGAGGCTTTCTGTGGTATAAGATAAGAAGCAAGTGAGCTTATGTTGAATATGCAAGTTATATGTTAATATGATTAAATGACTAGTGGATCACCCAAAAAAATCAATTGAAATATTCACCAACTTTGTGTTGAAATTGGAAGAAATTATTACCTTGAGGCTGCCAAACACATTTTGCAGCTTAGCATTTGCAATAATGTGCGTCTCACTTAGCATTTAAAAACATATTTTTGACTTTAATAAAGCAAGATGAGTCTATTAAAGTGCTACTCACTAGAAATGGAAGGCAGCAGCCACCATCACAGTCAACCACGCAGGAGAAAGAGACCTGGGCAGACCTACTTGTCCCTGCTTCCTCTCCTTCCTCCGCTGCCTCCCCCTGCCCCCTTTTCTCTTGGGTACACTATCTGAGGGGAGAGGAAACCAAGCTTTCCAATGCCTAGCCACTCATATTCATTTATCATGGAATCATTTACCTTCTCCCTCAAAATCCTACAAAATGATTTAGTTTCTTGGTGTGATTTACTTGTCTCTTAAAACTCTGTGCAACACTGTCTAGCTCTCAGGAGTGTAAATGTGTCTTCTCTCCCACTGCACAGGCACAAAGAAGACAAATAAAAATCAAAGACGCCCATCCCTTTGCTGTGCCTTTTCATAAGGGAGGGGAGGACAGCGGTTGTTATTCGACCCTGTTCTCTTATTGACAACAGCGGCAGAAGTAAAAATTAGAAAACAAACCCCCTTCTAAATGCAACTGCAGTCAAAGCCCTACCTCACTCGCAGGAAATACTAATTGGAACTACCTTGCTAATGCTAGCGAATCACAGGAAGGAAACATTAAGTTATTATTTTTAATAATGTTTACAAGTATATCCAGCCATTTCCAGCCAGTGAAAGATGTCAGCCTTGGCCAAATGTGGCAGATCTACTTTTCACCAAAGATGCTGCTCGTCTTCTCCCTGATAGCAATCATTAATTTTATTTTTTAACCCAGTCTTCAAATGAAGACAGATGAGCTGGAGAGTTTTAAATGCAAGCTGCTTATGTTCAGAAAAATGGCTGTGAGCTAGCAGATCATGGCATCTGAGCTGAGGCCAGTCCTGTCTTGGAAGAAAATAAAAACAAACAGGAGGTGCACGGCAGAGCAGCGCTCTGAAGTCTGATGGGGAGAGAGGGGGAGCGCTACGTGCGGAGGCGGCCTCACCACTGCTGCTCCTTAGGTCGGAGTCATTTCTGAATTGCTCTGGAGGCGTGGAGATATAATCATTGCTAATTGCTCTTGATCATTTTAATATTTCATTTAACACTTACTCCTTCCTAACAACCTCAGTGTCAGAGATCAAAATGCTTATTCACTAGCTCATCATTGAGGGTGTTGTGCTCCCACTTTAAAAAAAAAATTTGTTCTGGTCCATGTAATTTTATCTAAGTCATATTTCAGTCAAAAGTCAGTTTCATTGCCATTGTGTTAAGTCCAAGGATTTGACTCAACCACACTGCAGGTTGTTGCAGAATGACACCTCATTTGAGAGATTACAAAGGAAACAATTTACTTCCATTTTGTGCAGCATTCCACGCTAAAAGAAAATCTGCACGGAACCAATGTGCTTCCATTTACTGACCGGGTCAGAGTAGGCCCAAAGAAGAAGAGACAAGAAGACAGTATACACATGATGGAAGCGAGTCCAGAACTGTGGGATGAAGAACTTCTGAAAATCTACCAGCATAAAAGCAATGAGAACACTAGGAAAAAAGTCAACTTCAACATTTTCACCACTGTGGAGATTAATCAGAAAGCTTCAATCATCTGAGGAGCAGTTTTAAAATGTTAAAAAGACTGAATTTTTTGAATAACTGGAAGTCTTATTTAGAGTTCTCCTCAGGAACCCTATCCCAGAGAAGTAGCCCTGTTCTGTCTGGTCTATCTCTAGAAAAGTCTCAATGACAGAACTTCTGTTTATTTGACCGGACTCTCTTTCTCCAGAGTGTTTTGCTAAAAACAACTCGTGGCAAGTATTTATATTTCTCTGGGGGTAGTGACGAGGCCACCCTGGTGGCACTGCGTCCTAGGCTCTGGAGCTCTGCAAGAGGAAGACTGTCTGCTCCTGCAAACGATTATAGTCTCAGAAATCCTATACATGGTGGCTATGAGTTAGGGTGGTGGGGCAATTATAATAGGACAAAAAAGATGGGTGGACTGAGATTCCAAGGTGGGAACTTCAAAACCACCTACTGATCCTCTGAAACAAAGACTTTCACTCCCATCAACAGTTATAGTTTTGGAAAGTCACAGGGTCAGCTTTAGGCTGTCCTATAAGGTCACTCTGAGTTTATATCAACTCAATGACAGTAAATTTAGTGAGGTTTTTTCAGTTAAAAATGCTTAAAAGAAAAAGATGAGAATAAGATATTCATAGGGAATGTGGCGGTCATGTGCTTATGTTAATTTCAAGATTGAGATGTAGGGGTTGTGTCTAGCATATTAATCTGGAGATAGCCATTGAGTAGCCAATGAGACCTCTGTGTGGGCATGGTTTTCTGCTGATACATCTGGGAAGTCTCATGATATTTCCCTCATGAAGATAAAAAACTATCTTCCCAGTTGTTGGGAGTTAGTCGCAAAGATGATGAATCATGGACAAGACAAGATGGCAGCATCTGAGGAGCCAGAAAAGCCACATGGCTTGGCCCTGATGGACCCAGATCTCTGAAGCTGGACAGACCATTGGAGACCCCTGCTAGTGATGAGTTGCTTCTGTCACCACTAGCTGCTGTTGAGGAACCCTGAGCCCTGGAAGCGAGGAGCCATGGGGAGACCCCTGCCAGCACCAGGATTCTGCACTCACTGATCTGTCACTTTGTGAGTCAGAAGAAGACATTATAGACTGGTATCAAGCATATGGGCTAATCTCAGACTTATGACTTTGAACTGGACTGGTGTTCCATTCCTTTTGTATATAGACCCTTTCCTTATATCCATATGTGTGTCTATGAAATTTGTTCTTCTAGTCTACCTGGACTAACACAGGGAATTTGAAACATTCTGACATATTTCCAGGACTCTAGAAGGTCATGTGTAAGCATGGTATTTTCAATTGCCTAGCATGCAGGTGAAAGCTAGACAACGAATAAGGAAGACTGGAAGAACTGATGGTGTTGATCATGATGTTGGTAAAAATTAGAAAAAGTGCCATGGACAGCCAGAAGAACAAGTACATCTGCCTTGAAGGAAGTGCAGTCAGAATGCTCCTTAGAAGAGAGTATAGTGAAACTTTGTTTCCCATATTCTGTGTATGTAATCTCAATCTACTGTCAGTTTGAGATTTAAGAGTGAAAAGGTGGTATTTAGCTTGTCAATTGGGTCACAGTTTGATGACCTCATTTAGACACACTAAGCAGACAAACAACTCACGGGAGGTGGGACACAGAGAATGTCCCTGTGTGACAGTCCTGCCAACATGACACATGGAGCTAAGGGAGAACCCTGGAGCTGAAGGAGCCACGTGGAGACCCCAGCCTGCACAAAGAGGTTTATACTGCCACTAGATTCACAAGACTTTCCACCCTCTGGCCTGTGATCTTCCTGCCTGTGAATTCGGTGGCATCGCATGACTGTGTGAGTCTAAAGAAGAATTTATGGACTAGTATTAACATATGGGGCAATATTGGACTTGCTCTAGAGTTGGGTGGGATGTTTTCTCAATATTTGATTGCCCTTGTATATAAAATTAACTCTTACACACGTATGAGTGTCTACAAAGGTGTTCCTCTAATCTGTCCAGACTAACACAGTATAGATTACAACTTTTAAATAATTCATCTAGATACAACAAACCCTGGGAATGGGGGAGAATATTTTGTTCACAATTGTCAAATTAGGATATTGGGGGTCTCTCGTTTTCATCAGGAGCCCCAGTGATGTGGTGGGCTAGCATTAGACTGCTATCTGCAAAGTTGTTGCATCAAACCCACCCCCAGGTTGGCAGGAGAATGATGAAGCTCTTGCTCCTGAGCCTTTCCATTCTCAGAAACCTGGAAGAGCAGTTCTACCCTGTCTCATTTGGGGCTTTGTGAGTTGGAATTCACTTACTGGTGATGAGTTTGAGTTTTCTTTGGAGTTTTGAATTTTCAATAGCAAAAAAATTATAACATACATAGGAACACATAGCTCATAAAGATTAGAACAAAAGTAAATGAGGAAGAGTAGCAAAACATTGAAACTAAAAAGCTCTTTGAAGAGATCTGTGAAATTGCCAAGTGAGCTGTGGTGGCATGGTGGTTTTGAATTGGGCTGCTGACTGAAAGCTGAGCACTTTGAAACCACCATCTCCACCTCAGGAGGAAGATGATGCTTTCTATTCCTGTGCAGATATACAGCCCCACAGATGCACAGGGGCAAGTCTAGTCTGTCCTACAGAGTCACTGAGTTGATACTAACTTGATGGCAATGCTTTTTTGAATGGGATTGGTTAAATTAATCAAGGAATAAGACAGAGGAAGTTACAGTTACTAAAATAAAAAATGCACGGGAGACATCGCTACACACATTATACAAATAAAAAGGGTTACAATAAAATATGATGAATTATGATATGCCAAAGTTATATAAATAAAATAAAGTCTTAGAAAGACACATACTCAAACTGACTCAAGAGTAGGGCATCGGAATAGAGCTATTGAAAATAAAGGGATTAAATTAACAATTTTAGAAAATTTCATAAAGATATTTGTCCAGGCCCAGATGATTTACTTATTTTTTCCTACAATATGTTCAGAGACTAAATAAGAACAAATTATTACAAACTCTTCTTAAAAAGAAGAATCATGAGGAGGAACACTTCCTGATAAACACTAGTAGAATAGTATTATACTGATACCAAAGTCAGATAACAATGATACAAAAATGAAACATAGCCCCAACAGGAAACAATACAGAACAATAGCCTTATGAATACAGACACAAACATTTTTAGAACCCGAATATTAGAACCCAAATTTCAGCATCATATTAAAAATGTTAATACATTACAACAAAGTAAGATTTGTCACAGGGATGCAAGCTTGAGTTGGTAACAGTTTCATTGGAAAAGAAGAATCTCTTTAATAAGTGGTGCTGAAATAATTGGGTATCCACATATAAAAAAGTAAAATTGAATCCCTACCTCACACTTCACAGAAAACATTAGTTCTAAAATGGATGATTATTCTAAGAGTGAAAATTATTAAACTCTTAGAAGAAAATGAAGAAGTAAATATCATGGTCTTGAATGAGACAATTATCTATATATAATACCAGAACCAAGAGCAACAAAAGGAGAATAAAACAAACTTTCTCTATATTAGAGTTTTAAAGAATCCTCAAAGGAAACTGATGAGAAAGCCTACCTGATGGAAGAAATTATTTGCAAATAATTTAATCTGATAAGAAGCTTGAATATAGAATATATAAAGAACTCTTACAAATCAATATAACAAACTTATACAAATGAAAGATGGGCAATATGTTTGGATAAGAATTTCTCTAGAAGGTATAAAATAAAAATTTAATGGAAGTAAATGAAAAACTGTTCAACACCTCATTGGAGAAATACAAATGAAGGCCACAGGGAGATGCCACTTCATACCTAATTTAATGGCTACAGTGAAAGGGAAAGACAAGTATTTGAAAAATAATGAATAAATAGAAATCTTTACAACTTGCTGGTAAGATTACAATTTTTTCCTTAGAAGAAGTTTGACAGTTCTTCCCTCCAAATTTTAAACAGAGTGTTATGTGACACTGTCATTCTCTTCATTCATGTACATTTGGGTTAGGCAGGGTTCCCTAGAGAAACAAAACCAGGGCACTTATGGTGATGATGATGATGATAGATGGATAGATAGATAGATAGATAGATCTATACAGTAAGAAGGAATATAACAGCTGATTAGAAAACAGAAGTACAGAGGGCTCAGTTCAACTCACTTCTATAGGAAAGTTCATATATGGGAAGTCCCTCAACTCATGAGCGCTGCTCAGTCCAAGGTCAAGATCTGAGTCTTCCCTTAAGCAGGGAATGTAGGCAATGTAGGCAGAATCTTCCCATAGGCAGCAAAAAGCAGGGCCGGTCACCAAAAGTCAACAGCTCAGGAGCTTACCAGATGGGATATAGAACTCAAGTAATGCAAGATGACAGGATCCACCAACCTCAAGCTCACGTGATGCATATAACAGCAGTGTGACAAAACAGGTCTTGAAGGAATCTCATGCTTAGCAACAGGATCCACGATGCATGGGTTGGCTGTCCCACAGGTAGTTTAGCTACCTGTACAAACTGAAGGAGAGAACTCTCTAAAGCAGCCACACACTGTTGGTCTGATCACCAGAGAGCAAAAGCAAGAGGGGCAGGCCTTACCAAGTTTATCTTTTCCCCTCCAATCAAGCTGCCACCTGATCAATCCCACATGTCCCAATTGACCAGGTTGGCACAATAAACTTACCTATTACAGTCCATCCCTTGCCAACTTGGCACCCTTATAAAATTCTTTAGCCATGTATAATTTCCAGACAAAAATAAAATCACTTGTACCTATCATCATATATCTATCATACATATAGATAAATACACACTGAATCTAATTGTATCTGGTACATCATACATGAACAAAGGAAAGATATTCAATAGGCATGTATAAAGAAGATAAACTGACCATTACAAACCTCGCTTTTGCAATTGATCATGTGGTAGTAACTGATGGTTGAACTACCTTCTCCGATTAGCCATTGTGTATTATCTTTGTGACCCGCCCTGTTGTTTTTTACTGGTGGCCAGACTCAACTGTCTGCTTCCTTGACCTTGGACCCAACAACACTCATGAGTTGAAGGACTTTCAGTATATGAACTATACAGTTGAAGTGAGTTGAACTGAGCCCTCTGTACTGCTGTGTGGACTAATGAGTAGTTATATCCCTTCTTGCTAAATAAATCTATCTATCTAATCATAAGTTTTCTGGGTGTTTTTATCTAGAGAACCCTGCCTAACACAACATTTCAAGAGAAATAGAATTACATGTCCACACAAAAAATAGCATGGCAATGTTCATAGAAGCAATATTCAGTAAAAACAAACCAGTTGTCCCTCAGATAATGAATATATTAAAAATGTGAAATATCCATACAACATAAGTTAGTTAACCAGAAAAAGAATTTCTGGTCTTCAGTCTTAGAGTGGGACAAAGTAAGAAATTACATACTTCGCATATCCATGAAACACAACATTGTTGTTTTCACTCCTTGGAGTGCTGTGGACATAGGTACACCTTCCTTATGGGTGTCATATTTCATAAAAAGCAATGCTTCCTCATTTGTTTCTAACACCTTCCTCAGTCTCCATGACCTGCATCTGCCACAAGATCTTACAAATACAAAATCCTCAATGACTAACAGGTCAATTAATCAGGTTAACCAGAAAATCAATGCAAATCCCATGAAAAGCCTGAAAATTACCAATGGAAAAGAATTGTAGAGTGATGATGAAGGAGATGATGAAGACTGAGCAGATAGGAAATTTCCTGAGACTCTGGGGAAAACCTGTGCTTGAAAGAATTCTCCAAGAGTAAAGTCTAGGTATAATTTGTTAATGGCTATATTGATGAAGCCAGAACTCAACTTCCAATGGGAAGTTCTTCCAAAGTCTGACTCTTGTATGGGCACCTATTATTCTTTCTTTTTTTTAAAGATCATTTTATGAGGGCTCTTACAACTCTTATGGACTATTATACATACATTCTATATCAAGCACATTTTTATATTTGTTGTCATACTCATTCTCTAAACATTTGCTTTCTACTTAAGCTCTTGTTATCAACTTCTCATTTTCCCCTCCCTCTCCATGTCCTACCTTCATGAGCTTTGATAATTTATAAATTATTATTATTTTGTCATATCTTATACTGTCTGATGTCTCCCTTCACCCACCCCCCTGTTATCCATACCCTACGGGGTTATATGTAGATCTTTATAATTGGAACCCCCTGCCTACTCCACCCTCCCACCACTCTCCTGGTATCACCACTCTCACCACAGGTCCTGAAAGGATCGGATCATATGTTCTGGATTTCCTATGTCTGTTTTTCTTAATGCCTATTGTTAACTATTGACCTGCTTTGTAAGAAATACAAAAGGTGACTGAAGATCAATGTAAAGTTTTACTTCACTTTTAGTTTTGTCTGTCTCTTTCTATTCTCTCAGGAGGAACATGAGGTTTTCTGCTCATTCTGCTTTGAATGTATCATCTCAGAAAACCACTGTGTGTGTGTGTGTGTGGGAGGGGCAGTTCTATTATGTCCTATGTGTCCTTTAGAGTCAGAAATGACTCAATGGCTGTGAGTTTGGTTTGGTTTTCATTGTCCCCTCTTAATGTTGATCTTTGTACTTCAGATAAGAGGCCTCAGTGAGGACTATATCCAGTCTGTCTGTGTCACTGGTATAGGGCTGCTTTGGGGTGACTTCAAGGCCCACTAATATTACTTAGCTTTCTAACTTCCCATTCTAGTCCTTTCTGCCCTTTAATATATTGGGAAGGGTCAGAGGAAACTCATGGAGCCCTTTTTATTATTTAGAGACTCTTGTTCTCACATACCTCACATCATTTCTTTTCTCCACTGTTTTCTCTTCCCCTTGCAGTTACTTGTAGATGAATGAGGCAAAGGAAGTAGGCCACTAGCATCCTTTTGTGAATGAAGAAAACAAGACTTATCTTTGGAGACATGTAGAGCAGTATCTCTAAAATAAAATTAGGAGTATATGTTCAACATAGAAAGATAAGTTGTGCTTCTATAGTCTAGGAATGAACAATCTAAAGAGGAAATCGAGAAAGTAATTCCACTATCAGCAGTATTGAAAAAGACAAAATACCCAGAAGAAATAAATTTAGTTAGAAAAGAAAAGACATGGACTTGGAAAACCATAAAAAAATTCTGAAAGAAATTGTAGAAGGCCTAGAGATATATGAAGACATCCTGTGTCCATAAATTAATATAATTAAGATGTGAATAATACTCAAAACTAGCTATAAATTCAAAGTAATCTCTATCAAAGTTCCAACAGTCACTTTTAAAGAAATGGAAAACCAGATCCTCAAATTCATATAGAATTGAAAGGGCCTTTGAATAATTGAAATAATTTTGAAAAGGAAGAGCAAATAGGAAAGATCGCATTTCCTGATTCTAAAATATACTATGAAGTTACAATAATAAAACACAAAGCATTAGAGTGTACAACTTGACCAAGAGAACAGAATTGGGAGATCAATCAGAAATAAGCTCATATATCTATGCGCAATTAATTTCTGAAATGGGTGGTGAGCCCATTCAATGGTGAAAGAAGAGTGTCTCCAATAAATGGTGCTAGGATTACTGAATCTCTATATGTAAATGAAGGAAATTGGACCCATAACTCAGATCATCAAAAATGAACTCAAAATTGAATTGATGAATAAAGGGTAGAACTACAGGATCTTAATTTTTACAATATTTTCAAACATAGGATTCCTCCAAATGCTACCAATTACTATGACCACTACAAAAACATTAAAAATCAAATATCAAAATGAAAAAGTTGTTCATTAAAAGCTGTGAAATGAGGGTGGAGCCCCGGTGGCATAAGTGGTTGAGTGCGGGACTGCAGCCTGCGGCCTTGGCAGTTCAAATCCACTGGCAGCTCTCAGGAGCATCACTGGGTAGCTCCCATGACCACCAGAGGGCAGTGATGCAAAAAAAAAAAAGATTTAAAAAGGTATGAAATGAAAATGCATAGAATGAAAGAAAATATTTGGTAATCATATATCTAAGAAGAGCTAATGGTTCAGAATATATAAAGGACTCCTATAACTCAGCACAAAAAGACAAATACCCAGTAAAAAGATAGGCAATAGATTTCAGTCAACACAGCTCCAAAGATGCTCTCCTTGAGCCTATGACAGGAATGAAATGTCAGACAGATGCATAGAAGATCAGATTTACTGGTGCTACCTGAAGCAGACGGAATGGGGCAAGGGAAGTTATTGTTAAACCTGATGGGGTACCAGGTTTCTCATTGGGATGGTGAAAGACAGGGAAACACATAGTCGTGGTGGTAGGCCAACATGGTGATTTTAATCACGTCACTGCTGTCTACATGAAAATGATTAAAATAGCACAGCTTTTGTTACATCTATGCACGTATGGTAAATTAAAAATAGATAACTAAAATATAAAAACACATAATTGGAAGTGTCGCAAATTGGGGATGGGGCTAGATGAGCATTGTCCTGATGATATTTATTAGTCACCATATTTTAAAGCTATTCTTGACTAAGTCTATCGGAAATGCCTTACTTTTGAAAGCATAGGGAGAAAAAATGAAACAGAACAGCAAAATATAGTGTCAAAAAAAGCCTCGAGGTTAAACCAGCCTCGAGGTTCTGGCCACAAACCATTCCTGAAGGGGGAAGTGACTTTGCTCCTCTTGGAAGGCGCCCCTAGGCAGCACACAAGATGAACACGCCTCTATGAACCCCACAATTCCTCCAGCACACCTGCCCACTGCTCTGGGAGCTCCTGGAAGCCAGCCGCCCAGAGGTCAGGAACCTGAATCTCAATACAGGGCTCACTTCCATTGTGCAGCCTGGTCTGTGTGGGGATACACCTTACTGCCCTGAGCTCTGTGAAATAGGGGGGAGTGACTGATAGTGCTGAGATAACAGATAAGGAGGGGACCTCACGGAGGTGCCCACCCTGGCCACACCACACGGAGACCACACGGAGCTGCTGGGCCCAGGGCTGCTCTCCTTGTTTAAAGGACTGCCTTCCTTGAGCACAGCCACACCCTCCTCCTGGATCCAGCTGGGGAAGGAGCAGGGCTTGCTCCTCTGTGTCCTCCCTCCGCCCAAGAAGTCTCATTCTGTTGCAGGGCTATGTACTAGACAAGCTGCTGAGATTTCCACCCTGGAGATTCTGAAGCAGAACCTATATTTTAACAAGATCTCCCCAGGTCATTCATATGTACAGATATGCAGAAGAACCACCTGGGGTCCTGTAAGAAGCGCCTGGGGAGCTTGTTAAAGTCCAGATTTGGATTCAGTGTATCTGGGGGCGCAAAGGCAAATTCTCAGCAGGGGTTGTCTTGGAGTGGACTTATGTGAAGCCCTGGGTTCAACAGGTTGAGTTGTCTGGCAGCCCCCCAACACAGATGAGAAATAGGACCCTGAAGGGCGACACATTTAATCTGTGAGCAGGTTTATTATTTTTCCAGGTTTTGGTTTAAGAGGAATTTCCTTATATATAGAATTGAGATAAATTTTTTCATGGCAGATTTATTCAGCAGGTTTATTGTTTTACTAGATCTCAGTATTCTACTGTTTGATATGTGGGGCCTTATTCATCAAAAGAGTTTATGACTTAATCAGTTATGAATTTTAAAAAGTTTTACTAATAATGCAGGATGTGTTGAGATTTATAGGCAAGGCATTTATTCTATTAGGAGTTTTATTTTTTGTGCTAAAAATATACAGGAGGTGTAGCATAAGTAAATCGCCTAGTTTATTTGCGATGAACAGGCATGGTCTTCAGGGTCCCTTGTAAGGAGCCGTGGACTTTATTCTTCACTTTATTGTGGCCCGAGTTCAGAAGCTTGGCTTAAATTGTCCATGGATTCATTTCCCCATAGCATCGTAAGCTCCCTTTACCCATTGTCCTCCTTCACAGCTTTGTCTTAATCGCCATTTTTTAGAAGTAAAGTAGACCACCGTGTCTTCTGTGTTCTGAGGTTAGTATCAGTGATCTACCCCAGTACTCATCCCCTGTGGACAGTTAACTTGGGGGAGACCCTTGCTTGGCCCAATAAACATTTAGCAGTGGAGACCTTCCACTGGTCTAGAGGTAAGGCAGGTGTTTCACTAAGGCAACATAGCTAAACTCTTCCATGAAATACTATCAGTTTACCAACTCCTGTAGTCCTTGTCTGCCCCTGGATAGATAACCATTATATCTATATCATTCATGGTCACTCCACCTTCGGTTATTACAGAGAATTTTTTGTAGCACCACCAATTTTGTCTAGTTGGAGCATTGCATCATTACAATATCCATCTCTTTAAAATCTCCATGGCACAGACGAGGGCCAAACCCTCAGAAAGCTCTCTTCGTTGCAATATTTAGGAGAAAACTTGCTGGTGATAGGACAGGCTTGTAGCCAAAGGGACTCTAGACAATGTCTCTGAAATGAGAGAAGTAAGTGTTTTCCTCTGAGGGAATAGCAACTGCTTTCAGGAGGCAAGAGTTACTGCTTGATCTTCTGACCCTGCTTAGTTAGAGAATGACCCATTTCTTGAGAGCAAAGAAAACAATTGTAGTCAATGATTGAGCAAGGTATGCTGTGCTGACTCTACTGCGCAAGTCCCGTGTCTGCTGCTGTTGTGTCTAGGTGTCCTGGAGTTGCTGCCGACCCTGTACACAATGGAGTGAAACCCTGCCTGCCCCTGACCCAGGCTCACCATTGTTCGTGGAGCCCATTGTTGCAGTCACCGGGTCAGTCCGTCTCCCAAGGATGCTGTAGCGGTTACGTGATAGACTATGAGCCATAGGGCTGTCAGCATGCTGGCCTCTCTACTCCTGGAAACAGATGCAGTCACAGACATCCACAGGGGAGTTGCCATGAATCCTCACTGACTCCTTGGCAGTGATAATGTACACTCTTGGTAACACAAAGTCTTCATCGCGGGTACCCTTGAAGTACTTCCTCTGGAACCACCTCCACCTTTCAGAAGCTCTCGGCGGACCACTCCATTCTCCTCTGGGATGCCTTTCTCTTCGGTGAAAGGAGAACGCCATGGGGCTAGTGTCTGTCCCATTGCCTCACTCATGGAACTCACGCCAGCGAGTTGATGTCACCTCACAGCAGCCCTGTAAGACAAGATAGAATGGCTTCCTTTGAGTTTCTGTGACTGTAGAAAGTCCTGACACTTCCCACAGAGCCGCTGGTGGTTTTGAACTGTCACCTCACAGATTGCCACTCAATGCATGACTTCCCTGCCACCAGCGTCCCATAGCGGGTTCTGTTCCCTGGAGTTCTCCCAGCTCGGCATACTTCCAGGTGTCTAGAGCCCTGCCCTGAGGACTGAGGCTGGCTCGAGTCACAGATGCTAGGAGAGCGGCAAACAGGCCCAGAAGTTATCTGGAGTCTGTTACATTGGGAGGTAGCTCAGTCTGAGCAGTCCGCTAACAATTTTTCCACAGTTAGTCTTGTTCCCCTCCTGGCTATTTTCCACACTGAAGCCAGCGAATCATTTTAAAATGAAAACCCCTGTGTCACTCCTGATTAAATTCACTGATGACTTCCCCTTTCCCTTAGGGAAAAGCCAAAAAGCCTTACACTTAACTGATTAGGCTCTGCATAGCCAGGCCCTGCCTAACCCTTCAACTTCCTCTAGAGCCACTGTTCTTGCCCTGCTGTGGCCCAGCAGCACTTGTTCTCTGTGTGGCTCAAATCCAGTGAGCACCTTTCAATCTCTACGTCTTCATAATGGACTTCCCAGGTTCCTTTAATGTCCTTTCTGTCCACTCCTCGCCTGCTCGTCCCTTCCTTCTCCTCACGTTCCACTGTCCTTTCCTCAGAGAAGCTCTCCCCAGGCCGGGGAGAGCTTGCGGTCGCCAGTGCACCCTGCGAATATAACTCTGCTTCTTCTTCAGTCACTGGAAGGAACCAACTCAGACATCCCAGAAGTAAGTCTGCATGGCCATGCAGCATGTTTGCCTCCGGGTAGCCTGAAGCAGGTCAGAGCAGAGCCAAGCTTCCTCCAGGCCCACAGCTGCATCGTCAGAAGTTGACCAAGCCAGAGCTTTGTACCAGAGCATCCCTGAGTAGAGTCAGCTCTACTGTTAGCATCAGAACACAATCATCCATTCAAACCAGTACACTCATATCAAAAAAGCCCTCAAAGCCCATTTCCTTAACAAATACATGGTTTTCAGGGTCGATAATAGCTCATTTACATCCATGTGCCCCATGCCTAGTCCTCCAGCAAATGGTCCTAAGGTAGAAATCTGAAAAAAGACAGAGTTCTGTGGGTTCCTTATCCCACAATGGCAGGGACCATGTCTCCCTCAGCACCCTGAACCTCCACAGGAATTTTCCTTAGGACCACTTTACTCCAGCTCCAGGGCTAAGCCCCTAGTTTTTACCAACAAATAGTTCTCAAAGTGCAGTCTGCATAACTCTAGGCATTGTAGCAAAAATATTGTCGAGATAATGATTTGGCCCTTTCCACTGTGGTGGGTGAAATTGCTGGTGCCTTCACATGGATCCAGACATTGACACCAAAGTATTCTAGGAGAAATCATATTCTCCACTGCTGTACACACACACAAAATGAAAGGGTAAAAATCCATTTTACAATTTTGAGAATATCGTTGACAAAGAAGTCAAGATGGAGTTAATGAAGCCATCACTGTTGGTTCCATCCTTTTAGTATTTTGAGTGGTTAAATAAGCAGTCCGCACAAGACAGCACAGTTGACAGACTAAACCACCTGGTTAGCTGGCCTTGCCATGTTCATTCTCCCTCACGGTGACCCTACTGAGCAGAGTAGGAATCACCCCTTCCCCTTTGGGATTTCCAAGACCCTAACTCTTTATGGGACAGCAAGACGAGGCTTTTTTCTCTTACACAGTTCATCCCAGAAACCCACAGAACACTTCTCCCACGTCCTATGGTGTTGAGATGCATTGATAGCAGCCTGATGGCACTGGTGGGTTTGAAGTGCTGACTGTGCAGTTAGCAGCCCAATGCACAACCGCTCTACTGCCAGGGATGCTTATATGACCTCGCTGCTTTTTTCAGGGAACATCATTTTCATTTTGTAAAATGACTGACTATGGTTATTCAGACTTGTACATTTGGCAGATATTTTCTTGACAATGAACAAGACAAGCTGGTTATTTAAAAGAGAACAGGGAGCAGGATTTGTTGTCAATGATGAAACTCAAGCATTCATGTGAAAAAAGTGTAATTTTTCAAACATTGAATTTGTCACTGTGAACTTTCAAGTATTTTAAGAATTTTCTGAGGAGATCCTTAGAGGTGTTGATGTGTGTGGCAGTTGCATGGTCTCCTGTCATCTTGAGAAAGGGCGGAGTCTTGCCTGTCAGTGAGGTCAGAGCCAATGAGACCTCTGTGTGGGCATGGCCTTCTCCTGAGGATTTTGAGAACTCCTCTCTTCTTCCCTGGAGGCTGAAGACACTCCCTCCCTGTTATACATTTCTGTTGACCAGCCAGCTGAAGCTATGCTGATGGAGCTAAAACCCTGGAACTGGAGGAGCCATGTGGAGACCCATGCAAGCAAAGATGAGATGCTTCCACTGCCACCGAATCCACAAAATTTTCCACGCTCTGACCTATGATATCTTTGCTTTCAGTGTCATTGCATGTGCTCTGTGAGTCTTAAGAGGATTTTATAGACGGTGTCAGACATGTGGGCTAATATCAGACTGATGAACTTGATGTGGACACGGCTGGGATGTTTTCTTAATCTACTCTTTACCGTTACTCTTTATGTAAAGCTCTTTCTTAAACACAGATGAGTGTCTATGAATTTGTTTCTCTCGTCAACCTAGGCTAACACAATGTGTTTTTGTCAAGATTGTATAATATGTGTCAATAATGGAAGATGTGTGCAATTCAGTGAATTGGTGCCTTCCAAATGATCACTGCATGGTGTTAACGAATCCTGCCTTGGTAAAGGGCCACTTAAAGGACAAGGCAAGCTCATATGTTTTCCTGTAACAGAAGATCAAAAACTCTTCGCTACTGTTTCCGATTTCAGACTATATCTAACCTTGTAGAGTTTAGAGTAATATCAAAGAAGAATATTCACAATTATCAGAAAGATTAATAGAATGCACACTTAGTCTGTGTGAGGCAAGATTTCTTCATCCATTAAGATAGGGCTTCAAAAAGTTTGTGGGAAAATGGAATAAAGAGATAATGGAATTTCCCCATGAACTTTTTGAAGGCCTCTCATATACTTTAACCAAATAACGCACCCTAAGAGATGGAGTGCCGGCGCAGATATGAGAGTCCAGCTCTGTTCTATTCAAAGTCAACAAAGAGATTTAGCAAACTATGGAACAATATCACTTTGTTCAGAAATCTGAAGCTATTTTCCGAATCACATGTTGTTGATGTCACCCATGGCAGCATCGTGGGTAATGTCTTGGGATAAGGTTTCCACTTCTGTGAGGAGTCTCTGAGCCCAACAGTTTCAGGCACTCTGTCTTTAGGGTTGCTGTGAGCCAGAATAACTTGAGGACAGGGAGGTGTTTTATTTTGATGGTCACATATAGTAATTTCATACACATTTTAAAATTTCTTAATGCAATCTACTCAAATAAATATTCGATGATGCTTTGAAATGATGTGTAAGGTTTTCAGGGGCTTCTTTCTCTGGAGTGGGGAGCCGAAGCCTTCATTGTCTGTTCTGAGTGTGGAAGCCCTGTTTAAAACCTGTTCACTTTGGACTATCTGACTGACTTTTGAAATGCCAGGGGCAGACCTTCCAGCGTCACAGCAATAGAGAAGCAGCCACAATACAACAAACTGACAGACAAGTGGTGAAGAGTGATCTTGAGAGATGGCATATGCATGAACCAAAACTTGAGAACCTGAAGTCTGGACTGATCACTGAAACTTCTGCAGACCTGTGATGAGATATTGAAAGAATTCTGCAAGGAGGAAAGACTGTGTTTCTTTTAGAGTGAGACAAAAAGCAGGTCTGGTCTCTTCCCTTCCTTGACTGGCTCTGTATGTGATTCTAGGAAGAAGGCTGTTTCCTCGTGGGACCAGGACAGAAGCTGAGCTGTGACAATGAAGGAAGGTTAAAAAAGAAAACAATGGAAACATGGAAATAGCTTGGGTCCTGGTTAATATACTTGAACATAGGGTTACCCAACTGAGGGGCTGTCTTCGCTCTTGGGGTTGTATTATTTCCCTGACTGCTTTAGTCATTTGGGTTGAACTTCCCTTCATTAACAGTAAAGAGCATCCTGATATAGAGATTTCCCCAAACTCTAAGTTTATATTAGTAATAGTTATTGACTATGGCCACCCATGGCAGCCCCAGGGCAGTCTGAGGGCAATGATGCTCCCCAGGGTGTTCAGTGGCTGACACAGCAGAAGTAGATCATCACGTGTGGCAGTCACGTGCTTATGTTAATTTCATGATTGAGATGTAGGGGTGGAGTCTAGCCTGTTAATCTGGAGAAAGCCATTCAGTAGTCAATGAGGCCTCTAGGTGGGCATGGCTTTCTCCTGATACTCTGGGAAATCTCACAGTATTTCCCTTGTGAAGATGAGAAGTTATCTCCCCAGTTGTTGGGAGCTAGTCTCAGAGACAATGAATGACAGACAAGACAAGATGGCAGCGTCTGAGAAGTTGGAGGAGCCGGCAGAGAGACCACACTGCTTTGCCCTGATGGAGCCAGACCTCTGAAGCTGGGGTGGCCAGATAGAGATCTCTGCCAGGGATGAGTTGCTTCTGCTGTTGATGGACCCTGAGCTCTGGAAGCGAGGAGCCATGGGGAGACCCCTGCCAGTGCCGGGATTCTGCACCCACTGACCTGTGACTTCGTGAGTCAGAAGGAGACTTTATAGACTGATTTCGGGCATTTGGGTTAATATTGGGCATATGACTTTGAACTGGCCTGGGCTCAAAGTGCTGTTCCTCTTGTATATAAACCATTCCCTTATATCCATATGTGTGTCTATGAATTTGCTCCTTTAGTCTACCTGAACTGACACACCACGTGTCCCTTAGAAGGAACCCCTGAGTGCACTGGAAGCACCAGCCCTTCAATTAGCAGCCACGTGCTGTAACCATGTACACCATGTTGTTATTAGGGGTCATCAATCGGGTTTGGCCCATCATGATCCCATGTAGAGCAGAGAGAAGCACTGTCTGCTGCTTGCCATCTTCACCATGTTCTTATGTTGGAGCCCACTGCTCCTGCCCCCATGTCCACCTATCTTGCTGAAGGCCTTCCTCTTCCTTGCTGCCCTCCACTTTACCAGGTATGATGTCCTTTTCATACATACCCTATTACAACTATATATATACCACCACATATATATCACTGTATATGCCATATGCAACTCCAGATACATCATAAACTATTATATATACCATCCTATAAACTACCATATACCGTATGTACTCTATACACCACCACATATATCATATGCACCTTACTTACTCCCATCTATATCACATACTACACATGCTACATATACATATACACCACTGTATACATTACATATACCGCCACATTCATCATATATACCACTGTAGATGCCATATGCAGCATGCAGGGACTCCTCTCACTGTATCAAAAAACAAACTCACTCCCACCAAGTGGATTGTGATTCCTAGCCTCACTGTATAGGGCCACATAAAGCCAAGAGGAAGAGTCTCTTTTTCTCCTCCTGAATCTTCCTGTGAAAAGCTCAAATTCACCATCAAAGATCATTAGTGCCATGTGCCCAATCTCCTGGCTTTATCTATAGCCCTTCATATGTGGGCCTATGATTTTCCCTCTTCATACCCTCTCTCACCATCCAAACCAGCAGGAAAATAAATAGCCATATAAAAGAGGTGAATGTTATAGACAACAAAAAACTGCCGGGGTCTATGCTGTACTTCCCCCAAAGAGTCATTTGAGTCTATTAGGCACATAATGCATGCTTTAAAAAAGAGCCCGTTGTAAATACATATTTGTTTAGACGGGCTGCAACACAGCACAGAACCTCCTGGGGAGAGAAGATGTGTTTTACAACCTGCCAAAAAGGATCTTGTGCAAAGTAAAATAAGGACAACCAGGACGGCGCAGAGCTCGCTTCCCCTGTGGCTGAACGTAAGTCCCTTCCCTGGCAGTGCTGCCAGGCCGCCTTGACATCCAGACACCCTGACCTCAGAGGCAATTCTGGCAGCCACTTGGCTCACTGATGTCCAGGAACTATTCATGCAAAACACGGGATCGCAAGAGAGATGATAAAGCAAGCCTCTGGGGGAGGGGGACTGTGTGCTGCTATGGGCAGTTCTTGAGCCTCAGGAGAGAGCAGGACCTCAGGTCGAGCCAAGATGGCCGTTCTGTTTGTGAGAAGAGCAGTGGGAGTTAAGTCTGCCAGCTCATTTGTGGATAGCTCCAATGGCAATCACCAAACTCAGGACCTAAATGTTGGATCTGAATGAACATGTTGGTAAGACTAGTAATCGGAGGGGCCCTTAACGGCAACAGGCCGGGCCCATACCCATCTTCTCCACAGCACACTGGATGGGTCACACCGTTTGCGGAGAGGAGAGTCTTGAGAGAGGGAAGCAGGTTCTACTCTTCTAAGTTCATTTTGTGGATTTATTACACTTCCTTCCATGGTTGGCAAGGTTTGGGCAGAGTGAGGGCAGAGTGCTTCTTGAGGGGATGGTGTTTACTTGTCAAGTCACCCCATGATGACTTGATGGCTCAGCTGGTGAAGGCAATGGGTGACATATCTCTCCATGGCAGAGCTATCAGGTGCTCTTTGGTCCTGGGAAGCTTGGTGAATACCTCATTTCCCTTTTCTCTCTATCTCTCGTTCATTCTTTCTTGATTATTTTAACCTGTCTAAATCAATTCCAACACCATTGGAGATTTCCTCTCATTCCCTTGGTCCATATTTCTCCCCTTCCTCCTTCAGAATTTTATTTCCCATCAGCACTAATATATTTACTTATTTGCTTGGAGCTACAGTATAAGTAGGTTAATTATACTATGTATATTAATTATATGTAAACATAACTAATTGCTAATATCACACACATCAACACAAATATTAAGCAAAGCTCAAGATTACTTTGTAGTACTTTTATGTTTTTGTGGTTGTCTTACCAATAAAAATCTACTCTGAATCTAATCTCGAAAGCACATCAGAAAGATCCAGATGAAGGGGAGTTTCAGAGTACAACCCTCTTGAAATTTTTTTCTTTAAAAAACATCTTATTGTGAATTAGTTGGGGATTTACATAGCAGTCATTTTTTTCTCATTTAACAACACAAACAGCTTATCAAACCTCCTGATGGCTTGACCGATCCAAGTCTCCTCCTCCCCTCTTTTTAGCCCATCTCTCTTTCATAGACTAAAAACGTCAATGTTATGAGAGTAAAGAGGGAAAAAGTAAAGGCTGGGGGATTGTCCTAAGTTGGTGGTATTGTAGGGAGGCCTGGTGGTGTAGTGGTTCCCGGTTGGGCTGTAATCCGTATGGTCTGTAGTTCTAAACCACCAGCAGCTTCATGTGAGAAAGTCTGACAATCTCAGAAACTCACCGGGGGTTGCTGTGAATTAGCATCGACTCGATGCCTGAGAAAAGTATGTTCTGATTGTGAGTGTTAGTTAGCACTGAGTCCATTCCTACTCTTAGCAACTGTGTGTACAACAGAAGAAAATCTGCCCCCATCCTACAGCGTCTTGACAATCATTGCTAAGACTGTAACCCCAGTGTCGGTCACTCACGTTGAAAGTCTTCCTCTTTTCTAATGACCCTCTACATTACCAAGAATGCTGTTATACCCTAAGCACCTAAGACAGCCTCGCCCCATTCTCTTGTGAGGCGTGCTCGAACCCGACTTACTCCACCAGAGGTTTCTTAGCTCTTCTGGCAGTTTGTGGACGTTTCCATGTTCTTCCCAAACCACTTGATTCAAAGGCAGAGATCCGTCTTCAGTCTCCCTTGTTTGTTGCCCAGCTTTCTGGTACTTATTGAAAGTACCAGGATTTGTGTCAAGAGTACCTGACTTCCCAAAGTGGCATCTTCATTTTTCAATGCTTTAGAGGAACATTTTGCACCAGATTTGCCCAATGCAGCACTTTCTGATTTCTTGACTGCTGTGTCTAGAGGTGTTGACTGTGGAGCAAAGTAAAATTTAACCCCTGACCACAACAAACATTTCCCCTTTTAACATGATGTTGCTTACTGGTCCAGTTGTGGGGATTTTTGTTTTAAGTTGAACTATAATCTATACTGAAGGCTGCTGTCAGATCTTATAATGGGATTAACATGCTTTAAGTTCTTTTCACTTCCATCAAGCAAAGTGAAATCTGCATATGACAGTTAATGAGCTTTCTTCCAATACAGAAAATAGATTTTCCCTTATCGTCCGGTCTCAGATTTTTTTTTTAGGTTATTCGTTCAGCATAAAGACTGAATAAGAATAGTGTAAGGATACAGCCTTGATTTGCACCATTCCTGGTTTTATACCATTCATGTACCTTTGTGTGTGTACAGGTTCCACACGAGTACAATGAAGTGTTCTTAAATCCCCATTCTTCACAATGTGATCCATAGTTTGTTAGGATCCACAGAGGTGACTGTCCTTGTAGAGTCAGTAAACCACTGGTAATCATTCTTTGCTTTCAGCCAAAAGCAACCTGATATCCGCGATCCCCTTTTCATGCCCTCTTACGAATCAGGCTTGTTTTCCCACCGATGACCCATCTCAGAAACCCCCAGGGGCAGGTCTGCCTAGTCTGAGAGGACCGCTGCGAGTCAGCCTTGACTCCATGCCAGTGAGTGTGAGTTTTACACCAGAATTTTGCTTACATGTGATTTTAAACATACTGTCTGGTCACTTCTGCATTCTGTTGGGTCATCTTTCCTTGAAATGGGCACAAATAAGGATCTCTTCCTGTCAGCTGACCACTTACCTGCCTTCCAAATTTCTTGACGTAGACAAGTAAGTGCTTACTGTGCTTCCTTTATTTATTGAAATAGCTCATCTCTTATTCTGCCACTTCCTGGGTCCTTTTTGTCTTCTGCCTCTGTGTTCCATGCAGCTTGGGCTTCTTTCTTCAGTGCCATCAGCTCTTGATCATATATTGTCTTTTTAAACATCAAATGGTGACCAGTTCTTATTGGTACAGGGTCTCTGTGACTTAATTCTATGTCATAATTTACAGCAAACAACAGAGCTATGTGGAGTAAATGCAACATACTTTTGTTTGGATCTTAAGAAACTATAAGACATTTCTAGGATAAAGGGGTGAGTATGAATATGGACTATGTGCTATCTTACTGATGTTAAATGCTATCTTGGATGTGAAATGGTACTGTGATCAGATGTCTGATTTAGGAAGCAAGGTTATACTTATTGGACACTTCTGAGTCATCACCATGCTAATTTCCCTCTTATCTTCCTCTTTGAGATACAAATGATATCAAGAAATATAATTTTAAGGTTATTTATAACTTGTAAGCATTTACTTTTGATGTTCTACATTTAACTACATTAATTTATTCCACTTACTAATATATCCACTAATATTTTTGGTTAGTTTGTTTTGTTTTTGATATGTTATTAGCATGATTCTTTTTTAAAATGTATGAGTTCTACTTTCATAGTCTTTTAAAACACATCTCAAATGCTTAATAAAGCATTTTAAACAAGCTTATAATGCTTCCTTATTTATATTTTACATAAAATTATATAGATATTTTATATTAAAATTATTTTAAAGAAGTATATTTTAAGTGTTATTTCTATTTCATCACCTCAGATTTAGGGCTTCTAACCCATATCCTTTGCTGGTTCTTGTTCCTAATCCCCAGCTTTTTTTTGGGGGGGGGGCGGGTTCAATTATTAGTTTGTGTGTTTCCATGTTCAGGAAGAGTGTTTTACTTTGGAGACACACATGTGGCCGGGGTAGGGGTGGGTAGAGTCATTCTCCCAGAGAGGTTTCATGAATTCGCAGGCTCAGGAGGCACTCTCAGCAGTTCAGTGGTCAGCCGGGCTCAACCCAGGGCAGCGGGGCCCCCACCCAGCTCGGCCCATCTGCCATGGAGACTCGCGTGTTGCTGTGAGGCGGAGCCAGGCAGTACTGCGCTTGCCTGCCCCTGCCTTACCGTGACTTGGGAGCAACTTCGGTACGAACAACTGCTCTGGAATATTCACCAGTGCCATCCAATAGGAGCTGGAGAGCGGCGGTGCTCAACCTGTAGGTGGGGACCCCTTTGGGCGTCGAACAACCTGTTCACAGGGGTTGCTCGACGCATAACAGTGGCAACAAGACAGTGATGAAGTGGCAATGAAAGTATGGTTATGGTTGGGGGTCACCACCACAGTAGGGCCCGTATAAAGGGGTCGCGGCATGAGAAAGGTGGAGAAGCGCTGCCCTAGAGGATGCAACATTGTTCTTGACGGTGGACTTAGAACTCACAGACTGACAGGCCCCCAGTGAGTAATGTAAGCGGGCAAATCAAACTGGGGGCAAAACATACCAATTGCTGTGAACGGCCTGGACCCGGTGGCCTAACTTGTATTTTTCTACTTTGGTAATAACGTGAACACCAGAAATATTTCACTCTCTTCGTATTTCTGGCAAGCTGGCTGCTAAAGGGTAGAGCATTCTGGAGCTCAGAGAAGTGGAGGTGGTGGTGAGCTGGTCTGGGGCCGCTCAGTGCCAGCTGGCTTCGTGAACTATTGTCAGGTCTCTCTGTCTTTGAGAACAGTCAGTGTAAAAAATCGGCAGCAAGAAAAGCAGGCAGCCACTGAGTTTGGAATAACCAATGTATAGACAACTCCTCCTTGCCCTTTAATGCAATGCAAACCTGCCTTCATTTTGAAATGATTGACCCAGCCCAGTCCTCATCACAAGCCCCCTCACTTGCTGCAGGTGCCCTTTTTTGAATGAGAAAGGCAAGGCCCCTAACCTTTGTTTTGCACTAAATCCCTGCAAAGTCCAGCCCACTGCCATGGAGCTGATTCTGACGCAGAACAGCTGCCTAGGACGGACAGAGGGTTTCCCTCTGTGGACTTTTGTAGGAACAGATGGCCTTCTCTTTCTTTCAGCAGCTAATGGACTTGAACTGTCAACCCCATGGTTAACATACAGCGCTTACCCCATGACACCACCAATGAGCCTTTCTTTCACTGAAATAAGGCTAATTCTGGACCTCATGCGCTGGTTCCCACTCACCTACCAATGCCATTTAAGACTGAAAGACCCAGTTGGGAGCAGCGTTCATTCATAACCCAGGACATGCCTATATCGCAGAGATTTTAAAGCATTGTCAGGATTCAGTGCCCTGTACTACCGGTTTTCCGACCTCAGCTCAACGTTATTTGATGAATACCTCGGCAAAATTGCTAATTTTGCAGATTGATAAGAAAGGAAGCTCAGATGATTCCTCAGGACTAGTGGTGGGAGTGGTGATACTGGGAGGATGGAGTGATGGTAGACTGGAGAGGGGGAACCAATATCAGGGATTGCATATAACCTTCTCTTTGGGGTACATACAATAGGGAAGTGAGTGAAGGAACACATAGGACAGTGTACGATTTGAAAAGGTAATAACAGTTTATAAATTATTAAGGGCTAATGGAGAAGGGGGAGAGGGGAGGGAAGGGAAATATGGGGAGCTGGTACTGGGGGCTTAAGTGGAGGGAGGATATTTTGAGAGTGATGATGGAAACAAGTGTGCAAATGTGGCCTGCATACAATTGATGTATGGATTGTGTTGTATGAGTCCCAAATAAAATGATTTATTGTTTTTTTTTTAAAAAAAGGAGGAGGAAGAAGGAGCTTATACCAAGGGCTCAAGTAGAAAATATTTGGAAAGAAAGATGGCAACATGTGTACAAATATGCTTGATACAAATGATGTATCGAATGTTATAAGAGCTGTTAAAGCTCCCAATAAAAACATTGGAAAAAAAGAAAGGAAACTCTCTTACCCAGCAACAGTAAATTTTTTCTCCCTTTTTTCAGTTTTCTCTAAACTTTTCTGTAACAATCTACCTTTTCATGACTACAGAAAATTCACATGCTGGCACAAGGCTTCATTTTTGTTTTAAATAGAGAATTTTTTTTTAATTCTCAAGGCATGTTTTCCTTGAAGGAAAATGATGAAGAATAAAATTAATTGGAAACAGATATTGCTTGACCCCCAAATTCTGACAACAGACGGAATGCTCAAGGTCAACATTGAAACTCCAAGTTTAATTTATTCTGTTGTTTTGTTTCTTTCTTATTCCCCTGAATACTCCATATTTTGTTGGCTTCTGTCAGAAAAATATAGCTTCATTTTGCTCTCTCTTTTTGGGAGGAAGTGTTCATTAATTATGATTCTGAGAAAGCCATATTTTGAAAATTGTAACCAGAAAGTGCTGGCTATTACTCAGTGACTATTTCCTGGATGGTATTACTATTACTGTTATTACGAGTGGTAGAAGACATCTGGCATTTCCTTGAGTTATAAGGGGCAACCCTTACCAACATTTGAGTATTTATTATTATTTATTAACATCTTCCCAGAAAAGCCAGAGGAGGACTCTGAGACAGCATATCCTTGTTGTTAGGCTCTGTCTGGTTGGTGCCCACTCATAGAGACCCTGTGGCCACCAGAATGAAATACCATCCAGTCTTGAGCCATCCTCATTGTTCTTATGTTTCAGCCCATTGTTTCAATTCATCTTGTCGAAGGCCTTCTTTTATGCTCCCAATCTACTTTATCAAGCATGCCTTCCTTCTCTATGGACTGGTCACTCTTGAAACCATGAGACAAAGTCTCACATCTTTGCCTCTAAGGAATAATCTGGCTGGACTTTCATCAAGACAGACCTGCGTGTTCTTTTGCTGCGCCATAGAGATTTCAGTATTCTTGGTCAGAACCTACCTGGATATGTTATTGCTGAAGTGCCCGAGGACCCCACAGCAACCTGGGTGAGCTGTGTCTGATGTGGCTGTATCACTTTCATTTCTAAATGTCACAAAGAAGCAGGAATTCATGATGGCCACGAACCTGACCCCGTTAGCCTCTGGGGTGAGGGTTAGATATTTTTCACTTGGACAATGCTTCTGGTCCATTTTGTCTTCTGTAGTCTCCAGAGGTGAATTCACCACTTATGAACCTGCTAGACCATTTTGGATCTTATCTGTGTTTTCAGCTTGGCCTGACTTTCAAGGCTGGGAGTGTCATTACCTCTTTCTCTGCTGTTAGATTCTTTCACTATCAGTCAAAACACTGGGGATTTCTTAGTGCCTTTGGCCACAGCCTTCATGACCAACTAATGTTGAAGGATCTGCTATCGTGTCCATTGGCTGCTCCTTCCCTAACTCTTGGTTAGACTACCTTTCTCATTTCTGTCCAACTGTTTACAAAGGGAGCAATCACACCTATCCTTACTTCAAGGAAAAAGCTGAACAAACAAAATTAGTTACTCATTTGAGATCCACCCAAAAATTGAGGTCACAGGGATAGCCACTGTCTGGAAAACTGTAGAGATTTAAATTGATTCAAGAAATCACCGAAAACAATAAGTCAAACCCCACTAAACTCAATGCCATTGAGTTGATGCTTACTTGTAGCTATCCAAAGGACTTGCCAGGACTGCTTCTGTGAGTTTCTGAGACTTTATTTCTTTACTGTAGTAGAAGACCTAGTCTTGATCACCCGTTCCCCCTACCTCCATTCTACACAGACACAGACACACACACACACACACACATACACACACACTGAGTGGTCAGTGGTTCTAAACTGCTGGTCTTGCACTTGGCATTCCAACATGATTACAAGGTTGGTGCAGTCCTAGATACTCTATCCTTCAGTTGTACACAGATAGCCATAAATTGTAACTATTTCAATGACATCTAACAACAGCAATATTGTGAATCTAATAAAGGTGATACTGGAAAAAAAGTGGACAAAAAAGAACAAATGGTCACTAGACACTGGAGATGGAAACTCTGAGAAAGAATCCATAGGGACTGGTAGAAATTTAGAAACAAACAAAATCAGAAGCCCTTGTTATAACAGAAATGAATACCATCTCTGATGGACTTTTCAGTACCAAACCCAGCTGAAGAAAGAATCGGGAGGTTCGACATGTGCTGGCATTTTCCAAATGTAAAAGAGAATGTAAGAAAGGGGGAAAAAAAGAAACAGGATATTTAAATATTGTGGGGCAATTAGAAAAGGTGTAAGATAAATGTAATGGCAACACAGAGGAAAAAGCAAGAGAAATATTTAAAGTAATCATGACTTTTCCAAACTCAATGGTGATAACACAACTACTGATGGACAGAGAGAGTGGAAAGAACTCCCTGAATACATCCCAAGAAAGCCACATCATATTCAAATGGCAGAAGATTAGAGACAAACACAGCCCTTTAAAAGAAACTGGAGATGAAAAGAACCCCTATAATCTGTAAAACAGCAAAGATAAGAATTACTTCATACTTCTTTTCAGAAACTATGTAAGCAAGAAAAGAGTAGACTGAAATACTTAGGGTTTTGAAAGAAATAAAACAAGCTAACTAAATTTATATCACCAGGGAAATTAACCATTAACAGTGAAGAAGAAATAAAGACATTTTCACACAAAATCTTGAGGGAATTTGTCTCTCATAGACCTATCTTATAAGGGATATTAAAAGAAGCTCCCCAAAGAAAAAGAAATTGATATCTGTACATAATGAAAAGGAGAGTATTAGAACAGGAGTAAATGAAGATAAAATAAACATTTTAATTTTTATGCTTGCTTGATCTAATAGATCATAGTAGGTTGAAACACTAAAAGCCACCATGAATTGGGTCTTGATGGATAAATGAAATTAATGACAACAGTATGATAAGGGATAGGTAGAAACTAGCAATGCCCTTTTAGTGGCAATATTGTACACATTGGAGTTTTTTTTTTTTTGGTCAACTTTAACCCTTTGAGATATTTTCATAAACTCATGATACTTTTTTAACCTGCTTCTGGAAAAAATAAACATTATATGTTTATGGGAGGAGGGGTGTGGTTGGTACAAAATGAGAATGTGGGCAATATTTGTGTAAAAATAAATACTGTTTTTTCATTTTTTTATTTTTTATTTTAGGCATCACTGCCCTCTGATGGTGGGAGTAGGAGGCCCAGCCTTTACTCCTGTGAGCTGGAATTGACTTTCCATCCCAGTGGGCCTCAGTTCTGCACACAACCACTACGCCACTGGGGCTCAGCCAAATACTCTGTTTTAAAATACCCATTCTATCTGTAAAATGGCATAGTGCTGTTGGAAAGTAGACTTAAATTAGATGCAAATGTATACTATAAACTTTAAGATAATTGCTATCTCCCCCTCACAGAATTATAATTGCTATAGTAGGAAAGGCAATTTTCTCAGTCAAAAGTAGAGAAGAGAGAAAAAGAGTGAGTGAGAAAAAAAAAACGATTTGGTAGATATTAATTCAAATATACTAATAAACACTTTACATGTGAATGAAGTAGATGCACCAAATTAAAAACAGGGGGCCTCAGAATGGAAGAATGCATTAAGAAAATACGAAAACAAAAATAAGACTCCAGTTATATTTTGTCTCTGAAGACCTAGGAGTCCCTCTGTGGCACAAATGGCTAAGTCCTCACTCCGAGCCTTAAGGTTGAGTATTCAGCTTACCCTGAGTCAACACAGAGGACAAGCCTGCCAAGTGTTCTTGAAAGTTCATAACCTTGAAAAACCTACAGGTTCACATGAGACTGCCCCGACCGACTAGGCAGCAACTGGTTTTTTGTTGTGATCAATGAAACCCACTTTATATGAGGACACCAACTGCCTGAAAGTATAAAGGAGGGAAAAAGTCAAATCATGCTAGCAATAGCAACAAGAATAACAAACCTGGAGTCTGTGTTAATTTCAGATGAAGTGAACTTCAGAGCAAGAAAAATGATTGCAGAGAAAGAGGGCATTCTATAATGCTTGAGGGGTTAATTTTCCAAGAAGACACCACAATTCCCAATGTGGGTATGCCTAACAACAGAGCATCAAAACACATGAGGTCAAACTGATTGGATGGCAAGAAGGAAGGCAGATCCACTTTTTAATTAAAGACTTCAACATGCCTTCATCAGTAATTAGCAGATCCAGCGGGCAGAAAATAAGCAAGAATATAGGTGAACAGAACAACAGTGTAATCCAACTGGATTTAATCAACATTTATACAATTGCATCATCCAACAGCAGCTAAAAAACAACTAAACAAAACACAGCTCAAAAACACAGGAAATATTCACTAAAGTAGAACACACTCTGAACAATAAACACATCTTACCAAATGAAAAGAGGAATAGAAATTATACAACATATGCTCCCAGGTCATAATGGAATTAAACTGGAGATCAATAACAAAGAGGTAGCTGAAGATTTTTTCTATTTTTTAGAGATTGACTAGCATAGTTCTAAATAACCCTTGATTTGAAAAGCAAACAAACAAATAAATAAAACCCAACTCCCAGCCATCAAATTGATTCTAATTCATAACAATGCTGTATAGAGTTTCTGAGGATGACAATCTTATGGGAGCAGGATAAGTTCATCTCTCATTCTCATGGAGTTGCTGGTGAGTTTGAACCACCAATGTTGCAGTTGGCAGCTCAGCACTTCCTCGATGTGCCACCAGGGATGAGAAAGAAGATGCTAAGACAGATCTATTTGTTCCTTTGGTAGTCCATGGTACTTTCAATCTTCATTGTCAGCACCATAGTTCAAATGTTCTGATTTTTCTTCAATTTTCCTTCTTCAATGTCCAACTTTCACATGTATATAAGACAATTGAAAATACTAAGAATTAGATCAAGTGCACCTTAGTCCTCAAAGAAGCATCATTTTTTTTCATCACTGCCCTCTGGTGGGAGTGGGAGGCCCAGCCTTGCTCCTGGAGAGCTGCTGCTGGATTTGAATTGACAAGCCAGTGGGCTGCAGTCCCACATTCAACCACTATGCCACCGAGACTCAGCCACATCATTGCTTTTATACACTTTAAAGCTGCCTTTAAGCACATTTGTACATATGTTGCCATCATCATTTTCAAAACATTATCTTTTTAGATATCAGCTCCTCATTTACCCTCCTCACCAACCTCCCTCCCTCATGAACCCTTGATAATTTATCTTTTTTTTTCATGTTTTAAACCAACCACTGTCTCTGTCCACCCACTTTTCTGTGGTCCATCCCCCCGGGAAGGGTTATATGTCATTTGTTGTGATCAATTCTCCATTTCTCTCCCAATCTTCTCCTTACTCTCCTAGTGTTGCTACTCTCTTTATTGTCTTGAGGGACTTATCTGTCCTATATTCCCTGTGTTGTGATGCTTCTCTGTATCAGTGTATATGCTCTGGTCTAGCAGATTTGTTAGATATAATCCAGCCCATGATAGTGGGGGAGGAAGAAGCCTTAAAGAATTATAGGAAATTTCATCGGGGCTATGTTTCATCGGTGCTATACTGCAACCTGTCTCTTCCTTATGACCTTCTGCAAGGGGATGCCCAATTGCCTACAGATGGGCTTCAGGTCTCCATTCCACCCTCTCCCTCACTCACATTGATATGTCTTTTTTGTTCTGGGCCTTTGAAGGCTGATGGCATCAGCATCTCATGATCATACAGACAGTGAGCTTCTTCCACATGGACTTTGCTACATCTCAGCTAGATGACCAATTATTTATCTTCAAACCTTTAAGACCCCAGTTGCTATATCTTTTGAAAGCTAGACACCATCAGCTTTCTTCATCACATTTGCTTATGCACCCATTTTGTCTTCAGTGATCAATATGTCGGGAGGGTTAGCATCACAGAATTCTGGGTTATTAGAATAAAGTGTTCTTGCATTGGGGGCTTATTTTAGTAGAGGTTCAATGTCTATCAGGTATTTTAATATTTAGCATATAAATATATGTACATAGATCAATTTCCCTATCATTATATAAAAATATATTTATATATGTACATGCCTGTATTTATACCTCTATTTGTCTCCTAGTTCTTTTCTTTATTTCCTTTCACTTTCCTCTTGTCCCACTATCATGTTGGCTGGTATTTGAGTTTCAATAATTCCTATCTGCTACATTGCCCTTGATTAAGCTTCATCAAGGAGTGCATAGGATGACTTGTTTAATTTTCATGCTGAGCAAATAACCAGAGAAGATGGATGATAGGAAGAAGACTATAGCATCAGGATTGGAGGAAGGCCTATTTAACAACCTTTGATATGCAGATGACACAACTTTGCTTGCTGAAAGTAAAGCCCTTGCTGGTGAAGATCAAGGTTTGCACCAGTCAGGATAGATTATAACTTAATGTAAAAAAGACACAAATCCTCGCAACTGGCTCAATAGGTAACATCACAATAAAAGGAGAGAAGTTGAAATTGTAAAGGATTTTTTTCCTGCTTGGATTTACAATCAATGCTCCTGAAAGCAGCAGTCAAGAAATCAAAAGACAAGTTGCATTAGGTAAGTCTGCTGTACAAAACTCTTTAGAGTATCGTAAAGCAAGAACATCACTTTGAAGATGAACATACACCTCTCTCAAACCATGATATTTTCATTTTTCTGATATGCATGTGAATGTTGGAAACTGAATAAGGAAGACTGAAAGAGAATTCATGCATTTGAATTGGTGCGCTGGAAAATAATATTGAAGGTAACATGGACCACTCAAAGGGCAAACAAATCTGTTTTAGAAAAAAAGAAGGTATCCCTTAGCAACAAAGAAGGCAAAACTTCATTTTACATACTTTGGACATGTTGTCAGGATAGATCAGTGCCTAGACAAGGACATCATGTTTGGTAAAACCGAGGAACAAGTAAAAGGAGGAAGACCCTCAAACTGATGGATTGACAGAGTGACCACAGCAATGGGCTCAAGCATAGGAACAATTATGCAGGCATGAGGCCCTGTTTCCTTCTATGATGCATGAGTTCTCTATGTGTTGAAACTGACTCAATGGCACCTCATCATAATAATGAGTCTCCTGCTCTTCTGCTCTGTGATCATTGATTATGGATCCAAGCAAGATGAAATCCTTGACAGCTTCAGTCTTCTACTCATTTTTTTATGATGTTACCTATCGCTAATATAATAAAAAGAACAAATAAATTGTATGCATATTGAAAGGCAAGAATTAAAACTGTCTTTGAATACAGATGAAAGGATTGCAATATGTAGGACAACTAAAGAATTCATCAAACAAACAAATAAAAATCTTCTGAAACAAAGAATTACACTGTGGTTTCAGGAGACGAAGTTTATATACAAAATCTATGCTCATAGAGCAGCAATTGAATGTTACTGACCAGCTGTTAAGTGTTAATTAACAGTTCATATTTGAAATAAAAAACACACCACTATTAAAGTTACAAGAAAGAAGAGAAGTGATTAGGTATAAATGTAAGAAAATATTTACAAGATCCTTATGAAGACAAGTATAAGACCGCAGATAGAAGATCTAAATCATAGTCTCCCAAAGTGGGCACCCCAACCCCCCACCCCCCGGTGATGTGTGGAATGATGTAAGGGCATTGTAAGAGCAGATTCCTACACTTTATCCTGGATTCTGGGCTGGAGTACGAAAGGTTTTCATTGCTAGGGAGGACATGATAATTTTTTTTTAAGAAGACAATAGGTAATATAAGTTTGGGAACCTCTGATTTAAATAAATGGAACGATAGTCAATGTTCATGGATAAGAAGACTCTCATTGGAAAGATGTCAGTAGTCAACACTTGATTTATAGACTCAATACAATTCTGGTAAACATTCAAGCAGATTATTTTGGGGGTATTGACAAATTGATCCTAAAGTCTAAATGGAAAGGCAAAATTAACAGCCAACAAAACACTCAATAAGAAGAAAATCAGAGGGCTGACACTACCTGACAATACAACTTCTAAATACATACAAGGAAAAAGTAAATAAATGTAGATAGGACATAATAAATTATCTATATTTGGAGGACACATTTCTGCCCTTTCTCAGAATTCAATGAATTAATAATACATCAATTTTAAAAAATGACTAATGTGATAGGAGTCTTGGATAGCACAATAAAAGTTTAAACAATGCCTATTCACACATATACATAAATACTTTTGCTGAATAAATATAAGATATACAATACTTAGAAACATGCATGGGATATTATGAAAGTGATCATATATTAGGCAAGCAACAGAGAAAACAAGGAAATATATAGATTATAGCTACAGATCATTTTAAAACCTAAACTAATTTTTTTAAAACCTTTTAATTAAAAGATCAAACTAGGATCATAAATTTATGATAAAATAAATCACATAATTAAAAATAGCAAGCATAAGGACCTTAAATGTATTATTAGAAAACAAAAATGAATAAATTAGGTGAACTAAGCATGCAACTCAAGAAGTTAGAAATAGGGCAAAATTGATTATAATATCAAATGCCAAATCAGTAAAGTAGAAAAAAATAAACCATTTATTTTAATAGTTGGTCCTTTGCAAGGCAAAAATGACTAGGATATATGGTCAGTAAAAAATACAAGGACAGATACATGCAGACAGACAATATTAGAAATGAGTAAGAGACTCTAATGTTAGATAATGAGAAGATTATAAAATTAAGGAAACAGTATAACAGCCTAAAATGTAGCCAAAAGCAAAGTTTTCTAGAAAATACAAATCATCTAGATTGATTCAAATGAATAACCTGAGGAGAAATGTACGAAAAATGTTTTAAAAGTCAAATATCTTCCTTAAAAATGGCACCAAGTCCAGATCTTTTGAAGATAATGGAACTAACCATTGCAAAATAGAAAATGCATATATTCCAGAACCTGGAGAAATATAGAAAAATTCCCAATTCACTCTACTATTGTAATATTTCCTTGACATGCAAAAAAGAATAACACTAAGAAATGCAAATAATTTTTATGTATAAACAGGCAAAAAATCAAATACACCCCCCCAAAAAACCCTACATAACTGAGGAGTCTTAAGAAATAGGAAGATTCACTAATGCAAGCCTGTTAAATCATCTCCAAATTAATTGTTCATTTGCTGTTCAAAATATAAATATAATCAAATATAATAAAAATATAATCACTTTGATTGTCACTAATAAGAATTTTTCTCTGAATAAGTAGAAGGGGGGTTGACCTTAAGGAATCTATTGTTTAATTAATAGAGTTAATAGATTGACATATAAATGTCATATGATCTTTGTGTAGGTATTAAAATCAATTTGTCATTCGTAATTTTTAAAAACAATTTGCAGGTCATGAAAAAAAGAAAAACTTCTTTGTACAATAAAAGCATAAATGAAGCCAAATTAATGATTAAAAATCTGAAACATTCCTTTTTGAAGTCAGAAATGTAGACAAGGTACTCCCTGGTGCATCGGTCAGTGAATGATAGATTCCACAAGGAGATAAATATTTTGTGAGAAAAAATAAAACTATCACTCATGCTTATTGATTTCATACCTCAAGTATTCATGCAAATGCTGTGAAAAAATACTTTAAGATTAGGTACATGAAAGAGATACAAAAATAGCTTTTTTGAAAAGCAATAGGAACTATTAATAATAATAATAAATATTATTATTTATTATTATTAAATTATATATTAAATTATATATTAAATTATATATTATTAAAATAATAATAAATGGTGGAAATATCTCTTTTAATAAAAGCAAAAAAATAAAAAATGGACTTACCAGGAATAAAGACAACAAATATTCAGGACTTGCCTGAATAAAGTTAAAATAAAAGTTTGTAAAGTGTATACATAAGACTACATAACTGAGGAGTCTTAAGAAATAGGAAGATTAAGGCATGCTTGGTAAATAGTCTTCAAATTAATTGCCCATTCGCTGTTTAATCATCTCCTGTTTGGGGCTAAGGTTTCCTTTGGAAAAGGATCTAGGGAAATGGAGTGAGAATTGTCTGAGTAAAAGGTGGGAGGAGGGGAAAACACTGCCCTACTTTGCATGTTGGGCGATGAGGACCGGATTGTCATAATGAGTTGGTCTCTTTTTTGAGCTCCCTTAGCTAGAAACTCAGGTGGGATATAAAACGTACCTCAAAATCTTTCTCAAGGACAGGAATAGAGGAGCCTTTGTCCATAGGCTCCAGGACTTTCCTGCTCACAGGTGATCTCCTGGAGCATGAACCCTGCAGTCCAGTCCACAAAGGCAAGAGTGACAGTCGACTCTCATAAGTGACCACTTGCCATGTCAGAATCATTGGAGGGTTTTATGACTGTAGGGATGATGGATGCCAGGCTCCCCCACTGCTTGTCCTAATAGTGGCTGGGATGAAAAAGGGGCTGATGCGTGTATATGGGTCTAGGGTGCTTGAGTCAACTCGTACCCAAATCACACACAGACAAAACCACACCCACTGCCTCCTGGTCTATGCCGATTCCTAACCACTTATAAAACAGGGGAGCACTGCCTATGCAAGTTTCTGAGATTGTGACTCTTAGGGGAGGAGAAAACCCTATCTTCTCCCCAAATTGCGGTAAAGGTATTTTTCTTAATGTGGCAAGTTGTTTCTGAAATCATAGTATAGGCACTATAGAAGAAACATGAAGACATGATTGAAAACAAAGAAAATTGGAGTTAACTAATTTCTAGCCCAACCTGTCATGTTTAATCAATCCCAACCTCAGTTACATCAAATCAATTTGACTCCAAATGGCTCTGTAAACAGAGAAAACCATCCCTGTGGGATTCTGAGGCTGTAGAGTCTTTTTGGTAGTAGAATGACTCATTTTTCTCCCATGGAGCAGCTAGTGGGTTTGAACTGTTGACCTGTGGTTAATCTGACAATGCTTAATCCACTCTGGCACCAGCGTTCCTTCCACTTACTCAAAAGCTATGTTCATTAGTTTGGTTTTAGGAAAGAAAGTTTAGTTTAGTTGGTGATACTTTGAATCTGATGAGAAAAGATGGACCAGTTAACAAATAAAAATATCTGGCTATTGCTTGGGGAAAAACAGACCTCTATTTCCTAATATATAAAAATATTTGTGATGAATCAAAGTGTTTATTAAAATACTACACTAAAAGTCTGGTTGAACAGCCAATTATTGTATTGTTATATACACCATATATCTGTAAAAATTGGAATTGGCAAAAGTCGTATGAATTGCCATAAAAGTTGTATGACAAAAGTTATATTTACAACAGCAAACAGCAACCTCTCAAATGCTTATGTCCAACCAATAGCCTCCCTGGCTTTTGATTTTTTAATTTGAAGGTTTAGGGTCATGGTTTCATGGGGCATTCAATTAATTGACCTAATAGCATGTTTAGTAATTTTGTTGTAACATTGCATAATGCCTAGGGTGCTACAATCTTGCAAAGGGGTATCCAAGACAAAACAATTGGTCTGTATTCACCTGGAACAGCAGAGAAGAAAGGAAAGTCAAGACTAGGAGGGCATGGAATGTGTTTCCAATTTCCCCTGTGAACAGTTGCCTGCTTTGTTGTGAACCCAGAGGAATTGGATGATACCCAGCTACCATCACTCAACATTTTGATGAAAGATTGCATCATAATATACTGATCCAAATGGGGGAAATGCAGAACCAAATTTCAAATCTCATGGACTCCAAACTTCCTGGGTGGATTCCTTGAAACTACTGCCCTAGGATAATTAAACCAGAAATATTCCTGAAGTAATCTTAAAACCTAAAAAGAAAATACCTGTCACTTTATTTGCTATTAGTCAGGGTTGTTATAAGCCAGGATTGACCAGAGAGTAGGCATCAGCATATGCACTGAAATTGCTTCCAGCAACATGGAAAATGGGATAGGAAACTTATGAGGCAGTGGGTTTATGCTAATGGGGAAGGACAACTCAAAAAGGAAGGATGAGAACTTGGAGAATGTAGTCCAGGTGGCTAAATAATGTAGAAATGGTTAAAAAGAAATAAAGATAAGCATTTTACTTAACTCATTGGGTCCAACCTTTTAAATCAATGTGTAATAATTAATATAAATTATTAATGGAAAAATTGTATAATTCTTCTAAAAAAAGAGAAAACATCTTGGGGCACAAAAAAGACTCCTCAATAAGCTACAAACCCCTGAGTTTAGCACATGAAAGCAGATTATGATTTGGGGAATTATTTGTTGCATAACTAACAAAGAATTTTGAATAAAAATTTGTAAGGCACTGCTAAAAATCAATATGAAAATTTATAGCAAGTCAGTAGCAATTGGACAAAGAAAGTGTGTAGGAAATGCAAAATATTAGAATAGAAATGGTATATATGTACTTTAAATAATACTTAAACTTGTTAATAATCATATAAATCTAAATTAAAATAAGATACCTGGTTTTATATCTTAAAGTGGCAAAAAAATTAAAGACTTGGTAAATTCTGAGAAGGTTAAGATGCAAAGAAGTACACACCTTATATAGCATTCATGGAAACATATAAATTTGAAATTAGACAGCTGAATTTAAAATGTGCATACCTTTCAAATAGTAATTTTGTTTCTAGAAATTCAGATACAGACACACTCCCACAAACAACCAAAGATGTGTGTACAAATTTATATACTCAGGTATTATTTTTTTTGTTTTTGCTTGGCTTTCTAAAATTATTTTATTGGAGGCTCATACAACTCTTATCACAATCTGTACATACATTTATTGTATGCAAAGCGCATTTGTACATTTGTTGCCATCATCCTTCTCAAATCATTTTCTTTCTACTTAAGTCCTTGGTATCAGCTCTTCTTTTTTCCACTGCCTCCCTCCTCCCCCCTCCCTCATGGACCCTTGATAATTTATAAATTATTATTAGTTTATCATATTTCACACTGTCTGATACCTCCCTTCACCCACTTCACTGTTGTCTGTATCCCAGGGGTGAGGTTATATGTAGATCCTTTTAATAGGTTCTTCTTTTCCATTCCACCTTCCTTCCACCCTCCCCATATTGGCCCTCTCACCAATGGTCCTAAAGGAATCATCTATCCTGGATTCCCCATGTTTCCAGTTCCTATCTGTACCAGTGTACATCCTCTGCTCTGACTGGATTTATAAGGTAGAATTCAGATCATGATAGTGGGAGGGAGGAATTATTTAGGAATCTAGAGGAAAGTTGCATATTTCATCATTGGTGCATTCTATCCCGGATGGCTTGTCTCCTCCTCACGACCCTTCTATAAGGTTGCTTTGCCTGCAGATGGATTTTGGGTCCCCAATCTGCACTTCCCCTCATTTACAATGATATAATTTTTAGTTCTTTGATGCCTGATATCTGATACCTGATCCCTTTGATATCTTGTAGTCACAAAGGCTGTGTGCTTCTTCCACGTTGGCTCTGTTGCTTTTCAGCTAGAGGGTTGCTTGTTTATCTTCAAGCCTTTGAGATCCCAGATGCTATGTCTTTTGATAGCTGGACACCATGAGCTTTATTCACCACATTTGCTTATGTACACCTTTGACTTCAGTGATCACATAAGGAAGTGGGTACGCAATGACATGATTTTTTTCCTTTGATAACTGCTAACTGATTCCATTGACCCCTCATGGTCACACAGCCTGGTGTACTTCTTCCACATGGACTTTGTTGCTTCTGAACTATATGGCCACTTGTTTGTTTTCAAGCCTGTAAGACCCCAAATGCTATATCTTAGATAGTCGTAAACCATCAACTTTCTTCACCACTTTTGCTTGTGCGCACATTTGTCTTCAGTGATTGTGTCAGAAAGGTGAGCATCAAGAAATGCCAATTGTTATAGGTAAGTTTGTGGTGCCAACGAGGCTAAAGACTATAGATAGGTCTGTTGTGACGATATGGCCAATGAGCACACGCGATCAATTGAAGGGCAGAAATAGAAAAGGCTTGGCAAGCTCAGCCCTTGCTCTCTTGCTTTCAGACCTTCTGATCAGACAGCTTCCTTGTTTGTCCTGTGCCTCGACCTCCAAGCAACACTACCCGTGGACTGTGTAGCTGTGAGTTGAGGTTCCTTCAAGCCCTACTTTGCCACGCTCCTGGGATATACATCTCTTGAGCTGGAGACTGTTGGACTCTGTCATCTGGTTGACTGTTGGTGACCTGCTCTGCTGTTTGCTGCCTGTGACCAGATAGCCTGAATTGCTCTACAGAGGACTACTCAGCAACCCTCAAGACTTGAAGGACTGCCACTTGAAGGACTGTCTCATGCAGGTGAGTTGCACCAAACAATTTGTACTGCTTTATAGATAGTTAACTGTTTCTTATTTTATATACTCTTCTCTATATATAAATATATAAAGAGAATTGCTAGTGTCCTGGTTTTATTTCTCAAAGGAAACCCTGCCTGACACACCAGTTTAATAGAACAAAGTGTTCTTGCATTAAGAAAGTACTTGTCCATCTAGTGCCATAATGCTAACGCTATAAGTATGTGCATATAGATCTATTTCTACATCATCATATATAAATACATTCATCTATGTTTATGCCTGTATTTAGACCTCTGTAGATGCCCTTTGCTTCCCAGTTCCCTCTTCTATTTCCTTATACTTTCCTCTTATCCCACTATCATGACTGCATTTGAATTTCAGTAATTTCTCTGTATTACATTATTCCTGACAAATCCCTATCAGGCCATGGTTTGTTTCTTGCCTCTTCTGGGTATATGCCCAGTAGGGGGATTGCTGGGTTATATGGTAGTAACCCAATTTCCATCTGTATTAGATATTGCCAAATCAATTTTCATAATGGCTGTACATACCTACAGGTCCACCAGGAATGGATAAAAGTTCCTGTCTCCCCACAGTCCCTACAACACTTGTTGCTTTCTGATATTTTTAAATTGGGCTATGTTTGAGGGTGTTAGGTGATATCTCATTGTTGTTTTAATTTACTTTTCTCTTATGGCTAATGATCAGGGACATTTTCTCATATGTTTATTGGCCATTCAAATTTCTGCCTGTGTGAAACTGCAGTTCCGGTTCTTTGCCCACCTCCTCAATGGACAGTTATTTTTTTTTCTCTTTGGAAGCTAACAGGATATTGTAGATTTTAGCAATAAGGTATTTGTCTGATGTTTCATTGCTAGCCCATGTATTACCTGTGCCAAAGTTCTCAGGTTGGTCCTAATTCCCTCATTGATGGCTCTATAAGTTTGGACTTTTACCTCAAGTTCTGTGATCTACCTTGAGTTTATTCTTGTGCATCAAGAGAGAAGGATCTTGCTTCACTTTGCTGCAGGTAGATATCCATTTTGTCCAGCACAACTTATTGAAGAGGGCATCTGCTTTCCATTTGATATTTTTGGGCCCTTATCAAAGATCAATTGTCTGTAGGCTGATAATTTTATTTTTGGGTTTTCAGTTCTTTTCCATTGGTCTGAACATCTGTCATTATACCAATACCATGCAATTTTGACCACTGTGACTATATAGTATGTGTTAAAGTCAGGCAAAGCAAGCCCTCCCACTGTGTTCTTCTTTTTGAGGAGTTCTCTGCTAATTATGTGCTTCTTCCCTCTCCATATGAAGTTGGTAATAATTTTTTCCATTTCTTTGAAGAAAGATGAGGGTAATTTTATCAGAATTGCATTAAACTTATATAGTGCCTTGGGTAGAATTGACATCTGTACTATAATGAGTCCTTCACTTCAGGAGCATAGGATATTCTTCCATTTATTGAGGTCATTCTTTGTTTCTTGTACTGGTGTTCTATAGTTTTCCTTATATAGATCTTTTGTTCTTGTAGTCAGGTATATCCCTAGATATTTCAATTTGTGCTTGGCTATTTTAAAGGGTGTCACCTTTTAAATTTCCTCTTCTGTGGTCTTATCTGATGTGTATAAGAGTCCGATAGACTTCTGTTTGTTTATCTTATATCCTTCCACTCTCCCATACTCCTCTATTGCTTCCAGTACTCCCTTTGTGGGACTTTTTGGATTTTCCATATATAAAATATATCATCTGCAAATATTGATAGTTTCACTTCTTCCTTTCCCAGGTGAATGCCTTTGATATCTTTTCTTTGCCTTATGCTATTAGTTAAAACCTTCAGTATGATAGTAAATAGGACTGGGGACAAGGAGCATCCTTGTCTGGTCCCCTTTTCAGTGAGATTGTGTTAATTTTTCTCCATTAACTACCACATTGGCTGCTGATTTCTCATATATAGCTTGTATTATCTTGAGAATTTCCCTTCCATTCCTATCTTCTCAAGTGTCTTAAACAAAAATTGGTGTTGGATATTGTCAAATGTCTTTTTTCCTCATCTATTAATATTATCGTGTGGATCTTAAAGTTTTTCATGTCAATGTGGTGAATGATCTAATGGTCTTTTGTATGTTGAAACACCCCTGCATCCCTGGTATGAATCCTACTTGGTCATGGTTAATTATTTGTTTTATATGCTTTCATATTCTGTTGACTAGGATTTTGTTAAAGATTTTTGCATTGATGTTCATTAGGGAGAATGAGCTGTAGTTCTCAATTCTTGTGGGATCGTTGCCTGGTTTAGGTATTAGAGTTCTACTAGCATTGTAGAAGGAATTTAGTAGTTTTCCATTTTTTTCTATGTTCTGAAAGAGTTTGTGTAGGATTAGTGTCACTTCTTCCCTAAATGTTTGATAGAATTCTCCAGACAACCCGTCTCATCCCAGGGATCTTTTTTTTGGTAATCCCATGATAACCTTGTCTATTTCTTTTATTGGTATGGGTTTATTGAGGTTCTTAACAGCCACAGCCACTTGGGAGGGATTACTTTTGCATGCATTTGTCCATGTCTTCCAAGTTGTTGAATTCATTGGTGTACTTCATAGTACTGTATAACTACCCTTTTGATTTTGTTAGGGTACATTGTAATGTCCCCTCTTTCATCCTGCATCCTTGCTATTGAAATGGGTTCTTTCCTTTCTTTAGTTGAATTCACAAGAGGTGTGTTGATTTGATTTATCCTTTTGAAGGACCAACTTTTAGCTGCATCAATTTTTTTCCATCATCTTCTTATTTTCCATCTCCTGAATTCTCAGACTTAATTTTTATTATTTCTTTTCTTTTGCTATTAGTTGGATTGACTTGTTGACTCTCCTCTTGTTGCTGTACGTTTTGTGCCAGTGCATCAGTCATAAGTATCTCCTCCTTTTTTATGTGTGCATGTAATGCTATGAAACTTCCTCTGATGACTGCATTTGCTGCTATCCATAGGTTTGGCTGTGTCCTCTTCTCATTCTCATTGGTTTCTAGAAATTTCCCAATTTCATACCTGATCTGGGCCAGTTCACACACCTTTTGCAATACGGAGTTATTCATCCTCCAATTGTTTACCTTCATTCTCTTTATCTTCCTTTTGTTGCTTTCCAATCTTATGGCACAGTGGTCAGAGAGAGGTCTGTATGATATCAATGAGCTTAAGTTTATGAAGATTCGACTTATGCCCTAACATGTGGGCTTTGAATATGTGCTATGTGGGCTTGAAAAGAATTTGAATTTTTTTTGTGTTTGAATGGAGAGCTTTGTAGATATCTATCAGGTCCAATCTTCTAATTGGATTTTTAGCCTCTTTATTGAGTTTCTTTCCCAGTGATATATCCCTCTCAGAGAGCTGTGTATTGAAGTCACCTACTGTAATTGTTGAGGCTGTTATTTCTTTTTTCATCTTTTGGAGTATTTGATTGGCATATTCCGTTGAACACTCATTAGGAGCATACATGTTTGGAATACTTAGTGGTTCTTTTTCTATCATACCCTTGAGCATTACATAGTGTCACCCCTTGTCTCTTTTTATTGTTTGCACTTTGAGGTCAATTTTCTCTTAGATTAGGATTGCTGCACCTGCTTTTTTTGAATTGATATTTCTTTGGTGTGTTTTTCTCCAGTCTTTTATTCTCAGCATATTTCTGCATGTGATCTTAAGGTATGTCTCCTGTAAGTAGCAAATTGTGGGGTTGTGTTTTCTAAGCCTGTCTGTTAATCTTTGTCTCTTAAGGCTTGAGTTCATTCCATTGATATTCAGGGTTATTACATCTACCTGTGCACTCTGTTGGTGTCATTTTATTTAAGGTGTTATTTATAAAACAAAACAAAATTTGTCAGTGAAAAATAAGAAGTGTCTTAAATATTTTAAAGTAAATTATAGTCTGTACTATGGAATACTATGCAGTGGTGGAAAGGTGTGTGTATTGGTTTTGAAAGATTTTTGAAATAAATGAGTGAAGAAAAACAGGCTATAGAATAGTTCATAATTTATTCACATTGATGTGAAAATCAAATTATACACAATGAGGAAAAGGCTAGAAAATGACTGGAAAGATTTGCATGTCATTTCTTTCATAGTGCTTTCTTTTGAGTTGGTATGGAGGTGAGGTATTTGGGGGCTTACATATTTATTCTTTATACTTTAGGGATATTTTTTAAGTGATTGTATGCTCATGTATAATCGGTAAGATACAAAAATTATTTGAAGATATATAATTTGTTATGAAATATCACTTTCTTCTCTTGTTTGCTAAGTACATGCTGAACAAATATGTAAATATATCAGTTTGAAGGGGCACTTAATAACTGCCTTGCTGGGGGCACCTCTTTATTTCCATCTGCCCTACTCCCTTCTGCATGCCTTTGAGTGGGCTGGGAGATATCGATGAGGGCAGCCTGGGCCCACAGGGTGACTGAGACTTCTGTAGCCACGGACAGACACATGGGAACACATATGTTCCAAGGTACACATGTGCCACACACATCAGCACTCCAGGCACCCACATATTCGAGCACATACTGGGAAGTGAGGGAAACATCTTTCTGTCGAGTCAGGAAGAACACATAGCTCCACCTGTGCTGGTGGTTGTGTCCAGGTTCCCAGGAAGCAGTATATTGGCATAACCTTTGAAGTAGCATATTACCCAATGCTGGCTGAGAGATACTGAGAACAGATTAGAAAGATCAGTGACAAGCCAGGCACCTGAAGAAGACTTCCCCAGTCTTCAACTACCTGTGGTTCCCAGGGCATCCAGCAGTGGCACTAGCCATTCTCTGGACTCTGTTTCAGTCAAGGGACTGAAATATAACTCTTAAATCTTAAATCTTTTAGAAGCTGTAAATGCTATCTGTCTTTTGAGGTGCTCACCACCTTTTCATGTCTCTGCACTGGTGTCTGAAGTCTGGATAGTGTGAGGGCACTTAGATAGATTACCTTCTTGATTTCTCCAGCAACTGGACAACTTTAGCAGTCATGCCATACAAAGCATGTCGTCAGAGACTGAATGAAAGCTTATTTCTGACCATAGCACACACCTGACTCTTTATCCAATTTTTTTCATCCACGTACTAATCAACAACAAGACTTTCTGTTTTCTCACTATAAAAAGAAATATATTTTGTTTATCAAAAGAATCCTGAAAAAACCCCCTAATAGGCATCTAGAAATTGAGCAATTATTATGCTAGAATCTCTGCATTCTAGATGATCCTGGATGCATGAATCCCATCTATTATTGGACTAAAGAAATACTGGCACAGTAGAGGCCAGGGCTCCAGCCTGCGGGGTCAGTGCTGTTTTGAGGAGGTGTCACTTATAGAATCTTGGCTTCTTATGATGTTCTCAGCCTCTCATGCAAATGGCCACAGTAATTCTGACTGAAGAGAGATAGAACAAAATGGTGTCCAGTTAGATTCACCTGCCTGGAGCTCCTGCTGCTAGGACATAAAATTGAGAGATTAGAAGACTGGCAGGTTGAGTTCTGAAATTAGGGTTAGTCCTGAATACCACTTTTTTTTTTTTAATTTCCACTCTCATAGAAAACCGAGAATGCTCTAGATTCAGCATGTTGGGCTTGTGGGCTCCTACAGAACAGCTACATAAACCCTAGTTTGGCAGTAGATAGCAATTTCCCTAGGCTGAAGCCCTAAAGGGGGCATAATTCCAGACACGAGAACCTCTGAAACCTACTCATAGGACCCCATCCTAGAGCTCCCTGTGCTGTTAATTGCTTTGTGCTCACAGCCTGGAGGTCAGGTCAATGGGCAGCCGTAGATTTGGAGCAATTGAAAAGAAGTAAGGAAATTTACCTGATTCAAGTCTCAGTGTGGCAGTCAGAGTCCAGGGGACAAATTCAGTTCCAGTTGACTGAGAAGAAAACAAGCTCTCTGATAAGCTGGAGTTCCTCCTTTGTAAGTTATGTGACATCCCCGAAATCAGGGCACCCCATTAGCCCAATATATAAAAGAGAGAAAAAATATTTCCTTGGTAAAAACTGCAAATCCCAGGTTCATTGTTTAAATCCAATACAACTGGTAGAATGAGTCCTTTAACAAACATTAGTGTAATAAGAGAGATCATGCTAACGAAGGCCAGAAGTTAGCTACAGAGCCCAGAGGCTAGCCATATAACAAAGACACCTTGGATCAAACCTCAATTTCAAAATAACTTAGTTCAATTCCAGCTGATCTAGAAGTGGGGAAGGCAAAGGACTAAAAACCTCTGAGCAATTAGGGCATCAGCAGTCCTGGCACAATCTAGGACAACAAACCCAGCAAGGGTGGGATTGGGAGAGGATGCTATCTACTCTCATTAACCCTACACACAGCTGGGGAAGTCCTGCCTGTCCTGAAGCCCTAAAATGGGCTGAAGAATACTCCCCCCACCCCAGCTACCGTGCTGCATACAATACAAAGCAGCTATACCAGTGAAATCCAATGCAAAATGTCACTGTGGGAAGTACTTCGAGGGTATGCAAGGGTAATTCTGCCCTACATCTATGTTCCTACCAAGCAGGAACACCACTGTGCGACCTTGAGGCAGGAGTGGAATTCCATTCAAATGTCTGATGAGCAAGCCTCTGTCATCTCATGACTTACTACTCCTTTACTTCTTTTTTATTCTATCTCCCTTTAATCTTTACTATTGTAGTTGGTTTAAATAGACCCTGGTTTTTTTTAGCCTGTCAATATGGAGATAGCCAATGAGAACTCTGTGTGGGCATGACTTTCTTTGAGAATTCTGGGAAGTCTTGCTACATTTCCCTCATGGAGATGAGAGACCATCTTCCCAGTTGTTGGGAGACACTCGACTGACAAGACAAGATGGCATCATCTAAGGAACTAGAGGAGCCAGAGGAGAAGCCACATGGCCTTACTCTGATGGAATCAGATCTCTGAAATCAGAAAAGCTACAGAGAGACCCCTGCCAGAGCTGAAATACTTCTATTTCCAATGGATACTGCTGATGGACCCTAAGCTCTGGAAAAAAGGAGCCATGAAGGGACCCCTGCTAATGCCGGGATGCTTCTACTGCCACCAGACACACAAGACTCTGGACCCACTGTCCTGTGATTGTCCTTTGCATGTGCTTCTTGAGTCAGAAGGAGGCATTATAGACTGGTATTGGACATATGGGCTAATATTAGACTTATGATCTTGGACTGGGTTTGGATATTTTCTCAATGTTCCATTCCTCCTGTATATAAACCTCTCCCTAATATCCATGTGCATGTTTATGAATTAGTTTCTTTAGCCTACCCAGACTAACACACCCAGGATGCTCTGAAATAAAATTCGACAAGGGAATGGTGAATGTGTTTGACAGGGTTCTCTAGAGAAACAAAACCAGGAGACTAATAATTCTCCCTATATATTTATATAGATAGAAAGATATCTAACTTAAAAAATAAACAGTCAACTACTCTATAAAGCAGTACAAATGCCTCAAAGTAACTCACTTGTGTGAGATAGCAAGAACCCTGGAAGTCTTCAAGTCTTGAGGGCCACCAAGTAGTCCAATTCAGGCTTTCCACAATTCAGGCTTGCAGCAAACAGCAAGGCAGGTCATCAACAGTCAGGCAGATGACAGAGTCTGACAGTCCCCAGATCAAGGGATGTATATTCCAGAAGTGTGGTGAAGTAGGGCTTGAAGGAACCTCAAATGACAGCAACACAGTCCACGGACTAGGTATCCCACTAGCAGTGTTGATTGGAGATAGAGGCACAGGAGAAACATGGCAAACAGCTGATCCAAAGATCCAAGTGCAAAGGCAAAAGGGTGAGGCTCGCCATACAATTTATATTTCTGCCTTCAATCGATCTTCAATGAACAATGTGTTTATTGGCCATGTTGTTACAACAAACCTGCCTATCTTCTTTGGCCATGTTGGCAGAAGTCTACCTATCACAGTGAATGTGATATTTCCTGGATCGCCCTTAAACACTCTTTTCTTCATAACAATTTTTTCTACTTTCTTTTTATTTTAAAGCATCATAGGCCACAAAAGATTACCTCAGGAGCCACATGAGGCCTGTAGGCTGCCAGCTTGACACCCCTAACTAGAGGATAAAAAAGCAGACCTCATTAAACAGGAAAATCAGTCTAATAGGACAATCAAAGAAGCTGAAGGAAACCATAGAGTCATACCTCATGCTCTCAAGAGGAACGATATTAGAATAATTGGACTACCAGAAAAGGACAGAAGTCAACAAACCAACAAAGAAGTCAACAGTGAAAATAGCGAAGGAATACTTAGAGGAAAACTTCTCCAGCTTAATAAATGAAAACCAGGCAACCTTCAGAAAGCTGATAGAATACCACCCAGACTGAATCCCAAGAAGTCACAAAGACACATAATAATTAAAATTTCCAACTATGAGGAAAAGGGAAAAATCATAAGAGCTGCTATAGAAAAAAAGTAGTCACTTATAAAGGTACCTCAACAAAAAAATGTTCAGCCCTATCAGCAGACATGATGAAGAGGAGGGAATGGAGTAACATATTTCAAAAATTGAAGGAAAATAATGCAAACCCAAGAATACTATACATGGCCAAATTATCCATTAAAATAGATGATGAAGCAAGGATCTTCCAAGACAAGGAAAACTTCAAAGAATATGTAAAAAGTACAGCTCTCGAGGAGCAAGGCTGAGCCTCTGTGGCAGTCATGTGCTTATGTGAATTTCATGATTGAGATATAGGGGTGGAATCTAGTCTGTTAATCTGGAGATAGCCATTGTGTAGCGAATGAGGCCTCCATGTGGGCATGTCTTTCTCCTGAGACTTCTAGGAAATCTCGCGATATTTACCTCGTGAAGATGAGAAGTTATCTTCCCCAATTGTTGGGAGTTAGTCTCAGAGATGATGAATAATGGACAAAACAAGATGGCAACGTCTGAGGAGCTGAAGAAGCCACATGGCTTGGCTCTGATAGAACCAGACCTCTGAAGCAGCTGTGATAGAGCCAAACCTCTGAAACTGGAGAGGCCATATGAAGACCCCAGGGAATACAGAGGTTATCGAAAATAGGGAAGGATACAAATATAGAGGAGTCACAAACTGACAAGTGCGATGTACTAAAGATATATCACTTGCATACGTTGAAAGAATTCACCAATCGAGTAATAGAAGAACCTACCGACTGGGAAACCATCTTTAGCAATGAAACATCAGACAAAGGCCTTATTGCTAAAATTTACAATACGTTGCAAGCGTATAATAAGAAAAAAACTAACTGCCCACTAAGGAGGTAGACAAAACATCTGAACAGAAGTTTCACAGGGGCAGAAATCTGAATGGCCAGTAAACATATGAGAAAATATTCCAGATATTTACCTATAAGAGAAATGCAAATTAAAACAACTATGAGTTACCACCTAACAACTCAAAGTTTGCCCAATTCAAAAAATCAGAAAGTAGCAAGTGTTGGAGCAGCTATGGGGAGATAGGAATGCTCATCCACAGCTTCTGGACCTGTAGGCATATAGAGCCACTATGGAAATCGATTTTATAATATCTAAAACAGATGGGGATTGAGCTACCATGGGACCCAGCAATCTCTTTACTGGGCATATACCCAGAAGAGGCAAGCAACAAGCCACGGCCACACAACTGTTCTCCAATGTTCATAGTGGCAAAGTTCACAATTGCAAGGAGTTGGAAACAACCCACATTTCCATCAACAGACAAATGGATTAAAAAAATTGTGGTACATACATACAATGGAGTACTATGCATTCCTAAAATGCAGTGATGAATGCATGAAGCACATTGCCGCATGAGAAGAACTGGAGGAAATCATGCTAGCAAAATAAGTCAAGCACAAAAGGACAAGTACAACATGAATCCACTGAGGTAAGCTTTAAAAACAAAACAAAAAATGGGGCATAGGAGCAAAGCCTCATGCTGGGGCAAGGCACTGAGAGAAGGCAGCAGAGCATCAGAGGGAGCAGAGTGATGAAACCCCCTGGGAATACCAAAAAAGAATTGAGAGACAGAGTGTGGCACCCCATCAGACTTGACTGGAAAACACTCTTAAAGACAAACAAATAGACCTTGAACTACTTATAGACTTTTCCATTTTTGTAGGTGGTTTTCTTTTTGTTTTTATGATTTTGTTTTTGTATTTTGCAATTGGTTTTAACTTCCTTTGCTTTTTTATTTCACTTTTCCTGGTTTTTGTACTCATTAATGTTTCTGCTTGTTTATCTAATTAAAATAGGCAGGATAAATAATTCACAGATGAGAAGAATGTGACCAATGATTCAGGGGGGATACAACAGAAGGGGAGGTGTGAAAAGAAAGGCTTGGGGGACTGGCCCTGGGATGGGGAACAACAAGCGAAGTAAAATCAATGGAAGGAAGGTTGTAGGATGCCTAGTGAGACTCAATCAGGGCAATGCAGCAGCAAGGAATTACTAAACCTAAATGAAAGCAAAACATTATGGTGGGACAAGAGAGAAGTAAAAAGGAAATCAAAGAAAGAACCAGGACCCAAAGAACATTTATAGAGACCTAAATACAGGTTGCAGATGGACATTGGGCCTCAATTCAAGTGCTCCCTTAACACAGAACACTGTGTTTTAAAAATCCAGCATTCTGTGATGCTCACCTTCCTGACATCATCGCTAAAGACAAAATGGGTGTGTAAGCAAAGGTGGTGAAGAAAACTGATGGTATCTGGCTATCAAAAGATATAACATCTGGGATATTAAGGGCTTGAAGAAAAACAAACTGTCATCTAGCTAAGAAGCAACAAAGCCCACATGCAAGAAGCACAGCAGCCTGTGTGCTCATGAGGTGGTCATGGGATCAGATATCAAACATCTAAGACCCAGAATAAAACCATACTCAAGGTAAATGGGAAATTGGCATGGAGTGGAGACCCAATATCCATCTGTAGGTAATTGGACATCCCCTCACAGCGGGGTCACAGAGAAGAGATGAGCCAGTTAGGGTGCAGTATAGCACCAATGAAACACAAATTTTCCTCTCATTCTTTGATGCTTCCTTCACTCCACTATCATCACCTCAATTCTATCTTACAAATCAGATTAGACCAGAACATGCACACTGCTACAGATAAGAACCTGCAACACAGGGAATTCAGGATAGATAAACTCCTCAGGGCCAACAAGGAGAGTAGAGATACCAGGAGGGGTAGGGATGGTTGGGGTGGGAAGGAGGAAAGAAGAATATTTCTTCCAAGGACCAGCCTAGAACCCCCATTCAGGGGGACAAATATCAGAAAAGTGGTTGAGGGGTGATGGAGGAATGTGAGATATGGAAAAATGATCTATAATTTATGAAGTGTTCGTGAGGGAGGGTGCCCAGGGGAGTAAAGGGGAAGAAATGGGGAGCTGATATCAGGGTTTCAAGTGGGAAGAGAATGCGTTGAAAATGATGCTGGCAGCATATGTGCAAATGTGCTTGACACATTGGAGGGGTGTATGGATTGTGCTAAGAGATGTAAGAGCACCCACTACAAATATTTTTAAGAAATAATTCAACTGAGCATGATTGAAATGAAGATAGTAATCCATGTTAATAAGGTGCCAGCATCATCAGGTACTTTCCAAACCCAATAAGCGTTAGCTATTATGGCTATTATTGGCATTGCTTTAAGGGTGTGTGTGTGTGGGGGGGTGCTTCCCTCTAATGGCAGCGTGGTTCAACATTAAGCTGTGAACAAAAGGTCAGTGGGGCAAACTCCTCAGGTGCACAGAGGAGGAAAGGCAAGAGAGTCAGCTGCCACAAAGACTGCAGCCTGGGAAGATGCAGCCTGCAGATCTACTGTGTGCTATGGGTCACCATGGGTCAGAATCTACTCGATTGCACACAAAACAACAACAAAACACACACATACATATGATATGTACTTCAAAAAGTCTGTGGAAAAAATGAAGTCAAAGATAATGCATTTTCCCACAAGTGCTTCTGTTTCTCATATTGTGGTGGTTTAGGGGTTACTGTGATCCTAGAAGTTTTGCCAATAGTTTTTCAAATACCATCAGGACTACCAAAGGGGAACGTGTTTTAGCAAATCTTTCAGACTAAGGCAGATGATGAAAAAGGACTTGCTGATCTACCACTGGTAAAACTAACAAATGCCTTATGAATTGATGTCTTACGAAACTTGTCTGATTTTGTGCTGGAAGAAGAGACCTTCAGGTAGGAAGGCACTCACAAATACAACTGGGGAAGCCCTGTCTCCTCAAGGTAGAGTCATACATAATAACATAAAAGGTGGCTAAACACATGGACCTCACTGGATGAAATACCCAGGATTCAGACTAATCACATTTTCTGTGCAAAGAAATGGTAGAAAAGCACAATATTATCAGTCAGAACAAGACCAGGGACTGACTTTGGAATAGATCATCAATTTCCTGTATCCAAGTTCAAGTTGAAAATAAAGAAACATAAATAAGTCCATGAAAGCCAACTGCAAACTTAAGTATACTTCACCTGAATTCAGAGGCCAATTCAAGTATATATTTGATATCTACACTAAAGATTGTAGACCATACAAAGTTATGATAAGACATTAAGAATATCAAATATGTTACAAGAAAAAAAGTTATTAGAAAGAAAGGAAATTTGAAATGGTCAGAATGCATTTCAGAAAAGACTGAAACTTCCTGTTGAATATAAACTAGTGAGAATGAATGGAAGAAATGCTGAAGTAAGAGAACTGAAGAATAGTTTAAAGGGCACCTTGAGAAGACAATGTATTATAATGAGTATGCAAAGACACATAGTTACAAAGCCAAAAAGGGAGAACAAACTTAGTACCTAAATAAGATAGAAATGAAGAAAAGAGTCAAGCTGTAAGTGGTGGCAATATCAAAGGATTTTATTACACAGGAAGCATTAAAAGAAGAAAGAAGAAATATATAAAGCCATCATACTCCAAAGAGTTGTCAAAACTCAACCATTCCAGGAGATAACATATGATCAAAAACCAATTCTGTTGGAAGAAAAAGTTCAAACTGTACTGAAGACATTGATAAAAGCAAGACCCCAGAAGTTGATAGAATACCAATCAAGATGTTTTCACATATAGATATAATGCTCATTCATCAATTTCAAGAAATTTTGAAGTCAGCTTCATAGTCAATAAATTGGAAGCAATCCATATTTATACCCATCCCAAGAAAAATTATCCAAAGGAAATGCAGAAATCAATATCATTAATATCATATTCAAGTAAAATTATGGTGAAGATAATTAAAATATAGTTGTTATACTAGTTCAACATAGAACGGCTAGAAATCCAAGACAGGTTCAGAAGAGGACCTGGGACAAGAGGTATCATTTCTGATGCCAGGTGGATCTTGGCTGAAAGGAGAACTATCAGAAAGGTGGTGGTAACTTATGTTTTGTTGACATCCCAAAAGCATAAGCTTAGATCACAACAAATTATGAATAACTTTACTACAAATTGGAATTCCAGAACATTCAATTGACTCATGTGGAACTAATACATAAAGGAGTAATCCATAAAGGAGAGCAAGGGGGCACTATATGGTTTAAAAACCAGAAACATGAACATTAGGGTTATATCTTTTGATTATAGTTTTTCAACATTTTGCAAGCAAACAAGCCAAGCAATTGGACTATATGGAGAAGAACTAGGCATTGGGTTAGAGGAATACACAATGATACCTTTGATATGAAGATGGCCCAACCTTGCTGGCTGAAAATGAAGAGAACATGAAGCACTTATAAGTGGAGAAAAAAGACTATATCTTCAGTGTAGACTACACCTTCAAAAAGAAATAATTTCTCATAACTGGTCTCTTAAGAAATTTTATGAGAAACAGACAAAATTGAATAAAAAAATTGAATTGGTCAAAAAATTCTTTTTACTTTGGCTCATAATCAATACTCATGGAAGCAGCAGTGAGGGAAATCAAACAATGGGAAAAATCTGCTTCAATAAACCTCTTTGAAGAGCCAAAAAGCAAAAGTTCCATTTTAAGGACTAATGTGTATCTGATCTAAGCCATGGGATTTTCAATCACCTCACCTGCATTTGAATTTTGAACAATGATTGAGGTAGACCAAAGAGGATTAGAGCTTTTGAATCATGGTTTGGACAAATACAGCCATAATGTTGTCAGGAGGTGCAGATGATGAGACTTTAACTCTTGTACTTTGGTCATGTTATTAGAAGGTACCAATATCTGGAGTAGGACATCATGTTTGGTAAAGAAAAAAATCAGCAAAAACAAGGAAGGCCCTTCTCACAATCACTGAAACAATGGACTCAACCATAACAATGATTGTGAAGATAGCATAGGATCAGGGAGTGCTATGCTGTACATAGGATGGAAATAAATTGAAACCAACTGAATAAGACTTAATGACATGTGCATATGTCTGTATAATACTACATATGTATATAATATTTAAACTAGATAATATATAATACAAAAATATATGTATAGCATTGTTGATATCTTGGGGTCCATGGGGTGTTAATAGGCTGAGTTAGTAGGTTATCTGAATGAACTACTATACTCTTAATCAAAAGGCTAAAGTTATGAGTGCAGGAGTACACCCACAAACACTTTGGAAGGAAGACCTGGGGCATCTACTGAGACATTTCAAAAAGACTCCGACTCACTGCCATCGAGTCAATACTTACTTTTGGAAATGCCCTGGGGTTTTCCTCCCGAGGAGCTGATGGTATCGAATTGCCCGATGTGTAACCACTATATCACCAGGACATTAGTCCCTGGAAATTTTATAGATCTCAGTTCTACTACGGCACACAGGAGCTCAAGAAGACATGAGATTGACTTAATAGTAGCTTTGTATTTATTTTGTAAAAAAAATAGTATTGATATTACCACTGGGAAGGGTACTAGCCCCTTAGTTTCCCTCTTCTGGTCCAGTCACCATAGGAAGGAAATCCCAGAGCATGGGAGTGAGCATCATTTTGCCTCTGGCAGTCAAAGGGAGGGTCGGCCGAAAGGGGGAAGATGTTTCAGTCAGTACGCTTTCCCCAAATGGAGCACTCAGACTCTTGGGTACCCCAACCAACCAATTCATTCTAGCCTCAAAACCAATAATCTTTGTTTAATGGAACTACATATTTTATCCTGTTATTATTGTGAACTCACTCTGACTCCTGGGGAGCGTATGCACCATGGAGCATCTGTTGCCTGGTCCTGCTCCATCTTCACAATAATTGGTCTTCTTGAATCCCTTGTTGCAGCCACTGTGTTCTTTGAGCATCTCCCCATCTCGGAGGCTCATCATTCAGTGCCATATTGAACATTAACCGGTGGTAATCCTTACAGTTTTCACTGGCTAGTATTTGGAAGTGTATCCCTAGACCTTTCCTTTTAGTCTTAGTCTGGAAGCTCCACTGAAACCACTCCACCATGGGTAATCATGCATTTGAAATGTTGGCATTGCCAAGCCTAGTCTCATAGCAGCTTATAAGGCACCACACTATGACATAGCATTACCTATTTTCCCCTTCTAAAAATGTATTCTCTTTGGTGGAAAGACAGAGCAAACATGCACTTGAGTGTAAAGAGGTCTGTTACCATCTGACATCTCTAAACTTCTGAAAGGCAATGAGGACTTGTGAATAGAAACCGAAGAAAGCAACTACAGAACACCTCTCCTAAATGATACCATGCCCAGACTCAGCCTTGGGCAAAGTAGGATACCTTATGACTCTCATAAAAGAAGAGGAAATATTATTCATTTCTTTGATCTTTATAATTTTTCCCCTGTACAGTATATTTTGAGAACTTCAGCAGCAGCCGCTCAACTAAGAGCACATGGACATTCAGGTCTCTGAAAGGGAACGAATCCATTCTTCCTTAATTATCAAAGTCTTTCTAAGACTTATGAAACTCTGGTGGCACAGTGGGTTGCATTGTGCACTATGGCTGTTAACCATAAAGTTAGCAATTCTAATCCACCAGCCTCTTTGAATGAGAATGATGCAGTTTTCACTCCTGTAAAGTTTGAGTCTCAGAAATCCATAGGGGCAGTTCTTTCCTGTCCTTTAAGGGAATGATGAGTTGGAATACACTTGACAGTGAGTTTGTTGCTGTTTTCAGTTTTTGATGACTTCTCTCATATCACATTCTCCTTTTACTGAGAACTTGCTTTTAAAGTTTCCTTGGTAGGTGTTATCAGGGACTATTTCAGAGATGGACTTACCTTGGAAGGAAGACTAAGGTACACCTGATCCAAGACATGGAATTTTCAGTAGCCTCATATGTATGTGAGGGTTGGACATTGAATAAGGAAACCCAGGAAGAATCGATGTTTTTGAATTGTGGTGATGGAGAAGACTATCGAAAGTTGCATTGGCTGCCAATAGGACAAACAAATCGTGTCTTGAAAGAAATACAGCCAGAGTACTCCTTAGTGGCAAGGATAGCAAGAACTCATTTTACATACTTTGGATACGTTGTCAGGAGAGACAAGTTTCTGGAAAAAACCATTGTGCTTGGTAAAATAGAAGGGCAACAAAAACAATGGAGGCCTTAATGAAATAGATTGACGCCATGGCTGTAACAGGCATACTTGGGGGGATGGCCCAGGACAGGTCAATGTTTCCTTCTGTTGTGCGTAGGGTTGCTATGGGTCAGAACTGACTTTGAAATGCCTTAGAAAGTCAGAGAAAGGCATTAGTTACAAGGAGGAAAGATTAAGTCCTAACTACAGTGTAGCTCCCTGGAGGACAGAAAGGCCTCTGGTTGGTGCCGTTGGGTAAGCAATGTCAGTAGTTCAAAACTATTACCAGTTTCTCAGGAGGAAGATGTCCCCATGAAGATTTAAAATGCCTCAGGATCTCTATATAAAGGTTATTAGATGTAGAAATGAACTTGATGGTTGTGAGTTAAGTTTGGGTTGACTTCAGGAAAAAGCCAGTAGTTCAACTTTGCCTAACACCCATTTGGTGCTCTGTTAAATGGATGGACTAATATATTCTACTCTGCAGGCCAGACTTGAAAGTGTGAGCATAGCTTTCCAAGTGCAAATTTTCCCCTCTTAAGAATATGTGGCATGGCAACATTAGTCCCTTTTTTCAGGAGAAAAAAAAGTTGTGAAGAAAACTACAGGCTCAAAGAAACAATTATTTCAAGTGGATTGCATTAGTGGAAGGCCCACATCAGAGATGAATTCCCTCACTTGGTGGATTGAAACAGGAACTGCAACTCAGGATCAAATGTCAGACAAATGGTGGGGCTGGTGCAGGACTGGGCATTGTCCCCTTCTGCTGCACATAGGGTCATCGCTGTGGGTCTGAGCCAACAACAACAATGGACCACAAGACCTACAACCTCCGTTAACTTCAGACCAGACGGACTAGATGGTGCCTGACACCGGCGGACTGGCTGCCACTACTGACCACTCTGATCAGGATCAGCATCATAGTGGAAGGTGTTATGGAGTCTGGGGTCGCGAGGGGGGGGGGGAAGGGATAATTATTTAAAACAAATGTACTCAGCTGATAGACTATGCCCCTTAAACATCCTTCACAAGGAGAAGTGAAGCCCCTGCTGGAGATACCCTTTCAGCATCTTGAGACCAGCCTATAAGTGAGATCTGCATCCTGGATGGATTATGCCTCTCGGAACAATGAACCATATAGGGTGGAAAGGTCAGTCCTCACCCCCAGAGCAAAGTTCAGATGACAAGAAGAGACAGAAAAGGACAGGCAAAGGAGAACAGAAAGCCTATTGTAGAAATGGAGAGGGGGCTGGCACAACGTGGTGATTGCAACCAGCTTCTTAAACAATCTGTGTATCCATTGCTGAATGGGAAACTGACCTTTGTAAACTTTCACGGAAATCAAAATTATTATTTTTTTTAAAGAGTGAATGGCAGATGATTTAAATAGAGTGGATTGACTGTTGGATTCATTTACTTTACTTTCTGTAGACCTTCTGGGTGTAACCTAGGCTCATTAAATGTGTGTGTGAGCTGGAAAAATTGGAGTCCTCTCCAGGATGATTGGACTTGAGCTTTAGCTCGACTGTGATAGGCAACCAACTACTGTGTGCTCTGGTGTCTTGGTAACCGAGGTCCCTTTAAGAGCCTCTGATTTTTTCTCCAGTTCAGATCTGGAGTAAGTGAAGGTAACTGCCGAGAGACAGAGTGTTAAGGGAGGGGCCTAGAAGCTTCTACAATGGAATGGATTTACATGCCATTTTTGCCCCAGGACAGGAAAGCTAGATGTATTCACGCCTCATGTGAGCCCGGTCCTCCTGGGCCAACACCTTCACGTCATCCTCACCTGATATCTCCACAGTCCCCCATTCAACTCCGACATTGCCCCTGATAAATGGGATCAGGCCATGGTGGCATCTAATGGCCGCTTAGATTAATGATGGTCTTGCTTTCCTTGGAACCCCCAGAGGAAATATCTGCAGATTTAATTCTCAGTTAAAGGTGGAAGTGTGGGTTTGAATCTTGTATCAGGTAGGGCCCCCTTCCTGCTCAGCATATCTTTAGAAAGGTCAGCTCTGGGAAAGGTTGGAGTGTCGGATTCTTCTCACTGGTGCTGTATAAAGACTTCTGACCTTTCAGTGGTCCCAATTTCTTGCTCTTCATTCCTCTGAATGCTTCCCCTCCCACTTATTCAAAGAGCTATTATTTATTGAAATGTAAAGGCTTATTCATCAGTGCATATATATGCATTCTCATTTTTAAAGACACATGGGTTATAAAACATGTCTTATTTAATATAAGATATTAAAATTGTCAAGCTCTTCCAAAACAAGCGGAATTTGAGAAATTGTCAGTCAAGAAGAGTGTAAAGAGACATGATGATCCAAATAGTCTGGTGTCCTGGATGGGTTTGGACGAATAAAGGACATGAGGTAAAAGGAGGGGAGCCCTTTCGTTCATTATACTGTGTTCATGTGGGTTTATTCATTCGAACCAAGTGTCCAGTTCGTTTCTACTCATGAATGTAAGGGGTTCCCATCAGAAGAAACTGGGTGCAGGCTACATGGGGTCTCTCTATCGGCTTCTCACTGTGTCTGTAATTTTAAGAGTTCTCAAAAAGAAAGCCTGTTTTTTGGTGTGTGTGTGTTTTTTAAGAAGTCCCCACACTGTCTGCAACCAAGGACTCCCCTCTGAGCCATGAGGAAGGCCCAGGCCAGCGCTGTGGTTGGGGTGCTGCGACACAGAGGGTTGTGGTGACCTCGTGAGGATTTCATGGCGCCTGAGAACAGCAATAACCTTTTGAACAGTGGGAGGTGGATGTGTACGCTCAGACCACATTTCAGCGGAAGGATCACCTCACACACACTGCCAGACATGGAAGGGGGGCGGGGGGACTGAGTGGCTAGTCCTTCTTGGTTACCAGGAGGTAACCTAGCAATGAGATTTTTACACAAACTAATTTCAGGGCTTGCTTGAAATGCTAGATATGAACCATTGCAGTTGGCTCCGGGCACAAAGCACAGTGGAAACAGCGCCAGAGAGGAAGACAGGCTCGGCTGTGTGGGGAAGGCAGTGCAGCTTCCAGCACGGGGGGCTTACTCTCCACAGCCGGGGTGTCCGTGCGAGCAACTCCCAGGCTGTCTCTGCAAGCAGCGCCGGGGAGACCGTTCGGATGGAGTCAGGTAGCCCGAGGTATTCAAACCTTCCAATATAGTTTTATCAGGCTTTGGGGACATGGCTGTTGTCAGTGACAAAAGAAAGGGCCATCTATTCGTTGTTTTTGAGTATGGTATTAAAACTCAGCACTGCCCACCGGAAATCAATGGACGTTGTTCCTGATGCCTGCAATGTCTCCAATCAGGCTGCAGTTCTAAGGAGGCATGTGATGGTCAACTCGTAGAACTTCCCCGCTCTGGGCGTTTTCTCCCTCACTGATCCCCCAGCCCTTGAAACATGGTCTCTGCTCCTTTCTCCTTCCAGGGTTTCCCCCTAGGGTAGCTGGAACACCTGTCCGCTCCTCGCCTGCCACTCCGCATCTGGGCCTGCCTGACAGGCTTGTCTGCTTTGACTAATGATGTGATTGATGGACAAAATAAGGAAGAACATACAAAAAAACATTTCTGTCTGGTCTGGTGTGTCAGCAAGCCTTCATCAAGTGGCTGCTGAAGGTATATTTTGCTGCATGCCTCATTACACAGTAATGGCATTCCCAGGCAAAGCTGTTTCTTTTCATGACACAAGACAGCAGGCAGCTTTATGGGCGCTGGGCCCACCGAGCCCGGAGGAAGGAGAGATGCACTAAAGAGCGGTCATTTCCAAAAGTGCCTCAAGTTGCTTTTTTGTTGTCATGAATTTAATATGAATCAACACAATATGAAATGGGCATGAGGGATTTTAGTGACTAGCGATTTTTTAAGACTGCTGTCTAAACAGCCGTCAAGGAAGAAAGGGGAAGGGTGACATTACAAACATTTTCTTTCTCCAAACCTGTTGCAAAAAAAAAAAAAGAAAAGAAAAGAAAAGAAAGAAAGAAAGAAAGAAGAAAAAAAATAAAAAGGGAAGAATCATCTGTCAATTTTATTGCATTAAAAAAGTACACAGAAGCTTCCAGTCCAAACAAATGTCTTCTTTCAGGCTAAACATGTGGAAAATGCCACATCGAGGATGCCGGAATCATCTCACTCAGCAAGCTGAGTATTCATAACCCCATTGCCAGGGCCGGCTGCGGGTGGGGGTGACATTTGGGAGAATTACAAATGGGGCATTGAGGCCTCTTTGTGCATATAACACCAGTCTGGCGCTCAGGGCTGCCTGGGACCTGGGGGGAGCGACAGAAGCACCTCATTCACTAACAAGAGACCTGAGAGTTATCTGCAGCTGCAGGATGAAAGGGAATGATGATTACAAAGAAAGGTGACAGAGAGTTCTTGGTCTCATATTTTAAATGTTTATGTCTTCTTCATACTGGCTTCTGTCAGGATAGGTTGAAAACAAGCACATTGGCCAAGGGAGAACCTGTGTCAATTTTAGGGAAATCTTGGAGCCATCCTTGGTATGACCTTATCTTTCTATTTTTTTCCTGCCACCTCTCACTTTTTTTTTTTTGCCAAGATACTTTATTGCACGTGTCCCACTCTCTTCCTTAGCATGTTGGCCTATATCCAAAGAGAAATGCTTAAAATGAAGTTTCATTTTCAAAACACTTTTATTCTTCCTCGCTAACGCGGTGAGTCTTCCGCGGTGGTTATTGTGACTCATGTGTGATTTTCACGGGCTGTGATTAGACAACACTTTCTTCCTATAATAAATACTGGATAAGAAATTAGCAAATGTAGATAAGCTCTTTCTTCCTACTCAGAAAAAAAAAAAGAATAAAAGGCGTAAGTGCAAAATCTTGTTGTGATAAATGCAAGGAAAAATCTGTTAGTGGGTGTTTAATCTACAGTAATAGTCACAGGTTGTTGACCGAGGCCCTTAGTGTAGCATTTACTGGCATTGAGAGGGTGGCGGCTTTCCTACGGCCTGAGGGGGCAGGGACATAACACGGAGCAGAAGGACATATGTCAGAAACAAGCAGTTCTCCCAAACATGATTGTCAATTTTCATCCTCTGAGGCACCAGGAGGTTAGAAATGGACAACGGTTAGGGAGTCCCATGTTTGGAGTGAAGAAAAACAGAGACACTTCTCACCAGCTCCCCTTCACCCCCTCACTTCCTAATGCCCTTTGGTGACCATGGGTGTCCACGTGTGGACTACGCAGAGAAAGGGCTGCAGACTCATGTCGACGTGCACAGGGTGTGGTGACCTAGAGAGATGCCCACCTGTCACAGAGGGCAGCACAAACCGTAATGAACGAACACCTGCCAACACCTGGCCCATGAGCCACTTGGACTTTTGCAGCAAGTGGCTCTTGTACAATGGCAGAAGCCATTCTATCAGGAATGTTTGCTTTTCCCCAGCGACTGTGCTCCATTAGCCTTACTACTGTGACGCACAGAGGCCCAGGGCTGCTGCCCACTCCGATTCCTGCACCTCAGGTCTGAGCTCATCATCAAGCCTTGGGTTTTCTGTATGTAAATCACCACCCTTCTCTGTCTTCTTGGCTCTGACATCTTGGTCTCCTAGGACCTTCTTGATTTATAAGTTCAAAGCTAAGCCATGAGATATTTTAATCCTTCCTCCTGATTTGGAAAAGAAAGAGAGAAAGGAAGGAAGGAAGAATAGACCTCTCTGCAAGTAAGGTGCTGAAAGGAGCCCTGGACCTTCTGTTGTTCTGGTCCTAGCTCTCCATATGGAAGTTCCTGTGAAAGGTCGCAAGTTCAAGTCCACCCAGTGGTGCCTTGGAGGAAAAGCTTGCTGCTAATATACTTCAGAAGAACCAAAGACTGACAAGCCTAGAAAGCACAGCTCTACCGTGACTCGCCTTTGCTGGGTGACCATGCCTTGGAATTCCATGCGCATCAGTGCATGCGGCGACTCGCCCTTGGAGAACCAGGAGCTTTTCAGGACAGCAGAAGCAGGCAGTGGGGTGAGGTGTGGGTTGCTCAGTGTGAGGGCCTCTGGGGGACTCTGATCGCAATCCATTCCTTCTCTGCTGAGATCGTTTGTGTCCGAGCCAGGGGCGGCAGGAGCCACTGGGGAGTGAGATCATTTAGCAGCAAAAATATTCCTTCTCAGCAAATTGCTGGAAGCGAGGGGAAGAAGCGTCCAGGTGGGTGAGGCCGGCACGGAGTGGAAAAGAAGGAAGCCCTAACCTCCGGTTATTTTCTTTAATCTCACAGGAGTCAGCCACCCGTTCACACGCTACACTGTATAGAGCAGCATGCATTTTTTTCTTTTCCTAATCAGGTTTGTGTATTTTTCTTGATTGATTTTTTCCCCAAACTGTTAATATTTTTCCAGATGCCTCCAACCTTTTATCTTTTCAACTGCCCCTTGCTCCACAAAGGCTTGTTGGACAGTGTCAGATGAAGAGGCAAGTGCCTTTTCTACCTTTCCCTCTGATTCCCTTCAGCCATGTTCACCTGCCTCTTCCTGTTATTTCTATTTTTTTAATTGAAGCAATGACATTATTCAGTTTTGCAGAGTCCTGAAAACCCAATTGATTCTTCCTTTCTCCATAGTAAGTGATATACATATATATGTATAATTTGTATATGTGGTTATTCACATACATATTTATTCCATGCATAATAAATTATAAAAGTATATTTACTTTGATTGGAATCTAATTTGAAAAATTAATATCAGGATTCATGTGTTTAATTTGTGGCATAAAGTTGGTAGATGTCAGATGTTTTTATATTGAGAGACGGCTCATTTGAGAGGTTGGAATGCAAGAGATGAAATTTTCTTGCATTTCAGTCAGGCTGTCCTTCTGGGCTTTATATTCACTGGCAGATTCCTGGAGACTCTCTCTCTCTGCTGTGAGCAAGTGGAGGTGCTCTGTTGACTGCCTGTCCCCTAGGATATAGCGCCTTGGTGTTCTGTGAAAGCCATTTCCAGAGCCTTCACCCCACACATACATTGCCCCTCTGACATGCCCCGCAAGGCAGGATGGCCTGGGAGAGAAAAGGTTTCTACCTTGACCTACAAGTTTGAAGGCTCTATAAGATGATTCTGAATATACATCCATGGTGCCTACCACCTGGGTTGACTTGTCTCCATGGACAAAATACTGGGCAGTTGAGAGCACCTCCCACTCATGTTAATCTCTATCTTCCTTCCCCCGTTATTGGTTCCAAGTTGTAAAATACCTTGAGTTCACACTTAATGCTCATATGCACAAAGCCCACAGTGACAGGAGTCTTATGACGTTCTATAGGAAAAATGTGGTGGAGCAATAGTTTCTATCCACTTTTGTTCCCTTGTCCCCAACCTCCCACTGCCACTGCAAATGGATGGTCTTGAGATGTAGTTTTATATGGTTTGTCGGATGAGAGTCCTGTAAGACTAAGTGACCATTATACTTACAGGTGACCAGCAAGGCAACCTAGCCTCCTGTTGCCTCTCCAACCTTCTTCATCACTTATGCTTTCTGGCTTTTTGCTCCCTAACAAGATGGTAGGACATAAGCTTTGACCCCGGGTTCCACGTTGTAGGAAACCTAGGCTAATGGATAGTACTCTGGGGATGGCAGATTAGTAGATGTCTCACAGTCTCCAAACCGTTGGGTTTGGTCACTTCTCATTAGTTATCTTACTGGAGAATCATCTGAGATGGATGAGTCCACTCCACATCCTGTGGGTGCCTTGAGAAGAGCTGTGGACGTGAGGGAATGGGCCAGGGGAATGCGAAACACAGAATATCTTCTTTGTACCCATGCCAAGACTCTGCAGACCCCAGGGTGACCTGCATCAAACAAATGGCTTTGTCTCCACGGAATGTCAGATGGTGGGTGGGCCAAGTCAGAAGAGACCAAGACCCCCTCCTGCTCCAGTTCTGCACATCTGCTCCCCACCTTAGAAGTCCCATTCTCATGGTTCCAGGCTTTGAACTCTGATGAGGTGTGTGAAACACCCCATCGACACATCATATCAGATATCTTTTGAAATGAAAATCTCTTAGATCAGTTTCAACTCATTCCAAATGTCACATATATCCTCCAGGCTGAAAATCAATCTTCCTTCCCCTCTACATTTAGTTTAAATGCAGAGTGGCTTTGGGGGCATGAGTTCTGGCAAGTGATGAGCTGGTCATTTGGGCTGGGGCTTGGTTCTCCCTGGGCTATGTCTGCCCAGACACTCCTCCTGCTATCCACCCTTCTCAGGCTGTGTTCCCCTTGGTCCCCACCTCCTAAGCCCAAGCTCCTTGTGCCTGGCATTGTCCCTTTCCCCCCTCTGCCTCTTCAAAGTATTCTTGTCCTTCAAGGTCATGCTCAAGTCCTGTTTCTTATATTTTCTCCTGGTCTCCTACAGCACTTGTAAAGTGAACTGCTCAGTGAACCCAACCAACGTTGCTCTCTAACTCATTCAGTGATGGAATCTCATCTCTCTAACAAGCCTCTCATATGTATCTTTGGTGCTCCCCCATGGATAGCTCACTGATTGCTAGACATGAAAACTTAGAAATGCGTATTGATTGATTTATGGATTTGGGATAAATAAAAGATACCCTCCATATTTTCTTTTCTTTGTCACTCTCCTCAGATTCTACTTCCTTCCTTGCTATTCCAGCCATGGGTTGGCAGTTGGATTTATGCCGACGCACCAGGGACCCTGGGTACAGCAGTATTGGACCCATTGCCTACGTGTGTGGTTGATCACCTGATATTTCTTCAAAGACACTTGGCATAAAACAAGTCAAATCAAATACACAGATCATGGTACATATAAAACAAAAATGAGCACCATAAAAAAGAGAAAATTTAGCTACATTGAATACTAATTTTAATCTATAAGGCCAAGGTTATATTTGGATCTTCTTTTGAAATGACAGTGACTGTAAAATGAAGAAAAGAAACTTAAAACAATAGCAATTTAAGGCAAAATGAGTGTTTTTAAAAGTTCATGATGTTGAAGAGCCAAACTCTTATTCCACTGAGATTTAATATGTACTTCACACAAAAATAAATCATGTAATATTTTCATGGCAGGCATAGAATTTTATGGCTTTTATGACTATCATGGAATTGGGATTCATATTTTATAGACAGCTCTAATAACATCAAGAAAATGCTCTGGGAAAAAATGGGGGCTTAGAGAAAGATGAGTGATCACTCAGCCGAAGCTGAAACCCAGCATAATTAAAGCCCAAAGGTAAGGACATCTCTTCTCTGTGGGTTCCCAGCAGGGACTCAGGCAGGTTCAGCTGGGACAGTGGAGCTAGTTCTAAGACCAGCTCACTGAAGGGTAATCTTGGAAAAATAGGACTCCATCCACATTGGATTAATGGATCCAGAAAATGTCCATCCCTGAAGTGAGAAGATAGGCAAAACATTAAACAGGAGTACATGAGAGAGGACATTCTCATGGACAATTTCCCAGAAGATGCCTCAGACAAAGGAAGAGGTTAGATCCTCAGACAAAGGAAGTTTAGATCTTTAGGGTGTACATTGGGGGTGGGAGATGCTAGGACTCTCCTACCTCATTCACCATCACCCTAGTTAGGTACTCTTCACAATAAGCAGTCAGGATGTTTGAAGAAGTATGTGATATTTAATATACTAATATCACCTACCTTTAGTTAGGAATCCCCAAGGCGGCAAACCATTAATGCACTTGATGCTAACTGAAAGGCTGGACGCTTATGAAGAAGAACCAGTGCTCTATTTCTGAAAAGCTGCCACTGAAATCCCTATGGGGCATAAACGAGTCCCGTCAATAGCCACTGAGTTTTGTTTGGCTATTCCTTGCTGTACCTTTCACTGTGGTAGGCGCTGAGTCTGTATGGCCAGCCCACAAGGTGGAGAGCTTCCATGTTCTCCTGGCCTCGATGCCAACTCTCAGAGTGGTGTATTGGCTGATGAGAGCACAGGGAAGAGTGTGTGGAGAACAAAGGTGGAAGACTCAGTTTGGTAATTGTCTACTCCTCTAAGTCTCAGTTTACAAAATAGCTTCTACTTCTGGGCCAGATGGACACATATGCCTTGGTCAACTGGCCTTGACCTTGGCTGACCTTACTTTAATCCTATCTCACCTCTTCACCACAGTTACATACAGCCTGACTCTCCCTAGGCACAGCCAGAGCTGACTCAAGTACAAGAGCAGTGGGTCTCCAAGTGCCAGGTTGATCAAATGCTACTACCATCCCTGTTCCTCGATGAAGGACCTCCTCATTCCAGCAGCTTTTAGGAAACACACCTTCCTCTTCTGTCTGGGTACTGAGACACATCGTAAGCTAACCTTGCCCTCCAGTCGCGGGTTCAGTTACTGGGTTCTAGACCCCACTTCTTTACTCAGTGACCTTGTGAAGCTCCTTCTAGGCTTTGGGGCCTGCGCTGTCTTCCTAGTAAGAAGGAGATGGGACTCCTACCTGTGTGGCCATCTCTTCTTCTCAGAGGCTATTATTGTTGGTTCTCAGTATCCCGAGAGCAGAAGGACACATTCTCCGGAAACCACGTGCTGCTAGCTGTAGAGTCCACACAGAGTGGCCATTGAACTGCTCTGTCCCTTTTTCCCTTGTGAACCAAGCAGGTGTAAACAGGAACCTGCCCTGGGGGGCACTCACCTGGCATTCTATATTAACACCGCTACCAGCCTTCTTTGAAATGCATGCAGTTCCCAGGTCTATGGAGTATGCTCTGCATTAGGCCTGGTAGCAGCCCCCTAGCTCTGCTCTCAGAAAGACCTCAGCTCCAAGCAGCAGCCCTGCAGGCACACTCAGGGGGAAAGCATTGACTGCACAGGGCTGAGGGCTGAGTGAGCAGGACTGAGGCCCTCTTCTTGGGTGGCCTCTGTGCAGCCTGAACTCTCCATAACCTGAGCACATAGGTTATGATGAATGGACTCCGGAGCAAAGACACGGGGTTTCCCTGGAGTGCTGAGGGCCACGCATCATCTTTGGGACTCATATTCAGGGGAAGATGGAGCCTTGGACTGGGAGGCTAAGGCCTATGGGGTTGGTCACCACTCTCGGTGAACCCTTCTAGTGGCTATAGCCACAGACCAGCACCAAGCCTTGGCTCTTTCTCAATGGTTGGGCTGGTTTCAAGTGCAACTCATTAGGGGGGGTTACAAACATCTCTTTAAAGGTTTATGGTCATTTACATTTTTATTAAATTGCTTGGATAAAATATTCAGCCACAGCCCCCACCATTTGACTCTTAACTTGATAAGGCATAATTTGCAATTGATTATTGCTGCAACATTCCTGGCACCGCATTATAATCTGCTCATACATCTCACCCTCTCTCTGCCAATTTGGAATGGAGGAAAAATGGCTTCTTTAACCTTTGACCTCTCTGAGGTGAGACCTTCAGGCCATGAGGACCATGAAGAATCAAATCACTTGCCACCCGCAGTCCATACCCCTGCCGACACCCCACCTGCCGGCAGAGACAGAAATGGATGTGTCCAGTGCTGCTCTGAGCTTGTTTTTGCCTTGGTAAGATGTAGGTATTTTTCAGAGTCGGAAAACATCTTGAATAAATGAACTCCGTATATATATGCTTTTAATGTGATTTACCCACATTTATTTGGGTGATCACAATTTATGCCAAGTGAAAAGGTTAAGAGTCCTGGAAACTGAATTAGTCCATTTATTTGCAGACATGATACAGTGCAGGACAACAGAAGGCATGGCCTGGCTTGCCCTGCCCCTGACCTCCACCCCGACCTGCAGGTGGGCCCAGCTGTTGGAGCTGCCTCCTTGGGTCCAGAATGATCTCCCATAAGGGACCCCTGCTTGGAAATCAGGCCAGCCTCGAGGCTATCCAGGGCTGTTCACTTGTGATCACTGCCTGCAGCAAGCATCCACTGAGCATGGCTTTCTCTTTCTCCAATGGGGCTCCTCTACCAAGTCCAGTCGGAGCTGGTGCTGTTGTCAGATGCTGACACTTGGTCTTGCACACTTAGAGACCTGTGTTCAACAGAGCGAGATGCTGCCTGCCTGGCACTTCCCTCATCAGCACTGCTCGGCTGAAACCCATTGCCATAGCCACCGTGTCAGGCCAGCTCCTGGAAGACCTTCCTTTTCTGGTCCTTTCGCATGACATGTCCACAGCACTTGGGGTGAAGTCCCGGCATCCTTGCTGCCAAGAAGCATTCTGGCTGTACTTCTAAAACAAGTCTGGTAACTCTTCAGGCAGTCATTGGAATACTGAGTGTTCCTCTCCAACACTAGAGTTTAAAGCCTTCAGCTCACCCTGTAGGCTACACCTGTTGCTGTTGGGTCAGTTCTGACTCATGGTGACCTGATATTTACCAGCAGAGAATTGTGGTTCAATGGGGTTTTCCACAGTGTACTTTTTGGGAGTAGATCACCACACCTTTCTTCCAAGGCACCTCAAGTGGACTTGGTCCTCCACCTGTTTGTTGAGCACTGAGTGCATCGACCATTGGTACCACCCCATAGACCAAAAGACAGCCCTCTTGCCTTAGAGTCGATGGGTGGTCTGAGCTGCACTACTGCAGAGCTCCTCATTGAGCACCCCTGCTCACCATGGGTTCACACACTTCACTTGTACATGTGTCATCTCCACAATGGTTCTTTCCCAATGTTCATTTAGCAAAAACAGTCAGGGCATGGTGCCCGTGTCACAGGGGAGTAAATCAGGATGCAGCAGGCCTTGTGCTTTCTTCCAGTGGAGCCTGCAATCTCTGAGAGTGGGCTGGGACCCAGGTCTTGGAAGCTCTGGCCTGGTATTCTTATGGAGTCATCTTGCAGACACCTTTTGGAGAGGAGACTTCCCATGCTCCCTCCCTGCACACAAGGCGTGTCTCCTGGGCAAGAGCTAAGTCTCTGGCTTCGCCTCACATGCCTGGCCTGTGCCCGCTTGGCTCACCTCCTAGTCGCTTTCAGATTACCCTGGAGTAATTGGATATTGGCAACCAAGTGAGGCATTTTTCATATCCGCTTCACCAGTGACTCCTCACAAGTTTGTGTGTGTGTATGTGTGTGTGTGTGTTTAAAGAAAAGAACCAGAACCATTCGCTTGAGTGTTCTTAGAGATGCAGCCTGCCTAAGAACTGGTGCTCACTGGCCAGAGACCTGAACATTGACCGTGGTGGTGAAAGAAAGCGAGCCTCCTTATTCTCACTGACAGCTCTCTTTGCCTGGCCCAAACAGCTCACCTATTTTTCCTATTCTTATTCCTGAAGAATTGACATCACCCAGCCTCTGGGTGCAGGTGCTGGGGAAGACCTTCTAGGGTGACTCCACAAAACAGGGCCTCCAGGAGGAAGCATGTAGTCACATACACACACACACACAGACACACACACATATGAGAGGAGCTGACAAGAGGGAAGGTGGGGATCTGAGTCACTCCCTTGCCTTATCTCCCAGTACAAGGAGGACATAAAAGTTGTTGTGTCTGACCTCTGACTTCACCAAGGGGAAAGACTCCAGCACCACTTCTGCCTGTGGATGAGTCCCCTGAGACAAAAGTCAGACATACCGCCACCTTCCAGTCTTCTCTGCCCTCTTCTGAGACCACCCTCCCGTATCACTATGCTTCTATGCTGGGTATGGAATCTAGTCACACAGAACTCACACCCAGTACTCATTATTCTGATATTTATAATTCAGGGTCGGAAATATTAAGACTGCATTTGTTCTGTTGTTCTATGCGTTCTTGTGTCCATGAAACATCTCAGCTGTGCCCATAGACCCCATACCCTGAAGTGCTACAAAGCTTCTTTACAGCTTCACAAAGGTACTGAACTCCACCTGCTCCATGGACCTGGAAGCACATTGCTGTCTCACACTGTTATTCTCCTCTGGTGGCACAGTTCTGTCTGCTGGATGGAAGAGGTTTCAGCTCAGGGATCTCTGGATCCAAAGGATGTCCTTCACTCCTGTCTCTTCCTTCTTGACAGTTATGAGATTCTTTGTCCCTGTTTCTGAGATGTCGCCCTTTATAGATAGTGAGATGGCAAATTGACCACTCTCCTCCGACTCCCTGAATCAGATTTACAGGATTCTACCCAAGCGTTTGGTGGGAGTCACAGAGATTATGGATAGACAAGCCATACCAAGTAATTTCATTATTCCATGACCCACCTTGGAAGTCACCAGCAGACCATTCCAACACATGCTGACAGTGTCCCATTGACTGTGGGAAGTCACTGTGGGAAGATGGTCTTTAGCCAAGGGAGTACAGCTGATGTATGCCAAGGACAGGCCAGTGTGCAGGTAAGGGATGAAGTGTCAGTACCTCAGCTCTCTCTCCTCCTGTAGAACAATTCCCAGGCATACACTGCATATCTTAGAAGACATCAAGAGGATTGAAAACCGGCTATTCATGGTGATTACCTGCTCCCTTCCACACCCTTGTTTCAACCTCCGCTGTACCTCAAGTGTGAACGTCATGAGCACGACGTCTGGAAACCATCTTCTAAACCAATGACTTCTCCCCATATCCTTGTCTCAAAATCTATTTCTGAAGAAACCCAAAAGAAACCGTGAATGCCCAATGCAAAGTATTTGAACACAGATCAAAATTGACTGGCTTGCTAAGGAAGCTACCTCCCTGGATTTTCAGGCTTAGAGATAACTGTGGAAGCTCCCTGTCTCAGGCAGGCCTTGGGACCAGCAAGAGAACATTTCCACCTGAGCCCAGCCCCTCTTTCTGTTCTTCTCCAGACCACAACCCACATAAGCTGTGGGTGGTAGGAAATCTGATTTATCTGGACTGTCTCAGCTGTGGAAGGGAGTTGAGCTTTTCTCGCTGGGAGGGATTTTCAGCTCATTTCACAGATAAAATCAATCAGATCTAAACTGCACTCACTGAAGCCAGGAGAGGGAGATCTGAACAAACGAGAGGCCTTCCCTCCCCTTCAGTTGGCCTGTGCCTTGTTCTGGGAGCAGCTGGAGCCCCAGGTCCCTGGGCGGTGGGAAGTGCTATTGTCTTTCAGGGATATGCTGCTAGGGAGCAGGCAGGTCTCCTGGTAGAGATCGTGGACCTTGCCTGGCCTTGACCAACTCAGGTAGGAGTGAGAAGGAGCTCTCGCTGAAAAGAGGAAGGACAGACCTGTGAGCAACTTTGGCATTGTTGTTAGCTGTCCTGGAGTTGGCCCTTGGCTCATGGCAACCTACCATACAACCGAACAAAGCACTAGTTAGTCTTGCCCCATCACTATGATTGGATGTGGATTGGACCACTGTGACCTGCAGGGTTTTCCTTGACTGTGCTTTGCAAGCACATCACTGGGCCATACATACTAGTTTGTCTTAGTCTGGAAATGCCACTGAAAGCTGTTCAGCATCATAGCCATATGTAGTCCAGCTCTGGCAGATAAGTGGTGTCTGTGCTGCAGGAAAATTGGCTCAGAATAAGATCTGGATCTCCCTCATGGAATGTGAGCACTCGATCTTGGAACCCCCATTGTCCCAGTCTTGACACCAACCAAGGCAAATTACACTTCTGCTGATTGTGGGTGAGGGTATGGTAATACTCATTATAAATTGACCATGTCTGGGGCTGAGCCCCAGTGGCATAGTGGTTGAGTGCGGGACTGCAGCCTACTGGGTTGGCAGTTCAAATCCAGCAGCAGCTCTCCAGGAGCAAGGCTGGACCTCCTACTCCCACCAGAGGGAAGTGATACCCACCCCAAAATTGACCATGTCTGTTTGTTTTCCTCAACGATAGTAAATTAAGGACATCAGACGGAGTTTAAAGCTAAACATTTGTGCTCAGAACTAGCTCAGGCCTGTAGCCATTCCCAATTTTCTTCATTGAGGAAAAGAGTTGGGCCACCTTGGCTTTCCTACGCTGGGATAGGGTCAGGCTTGCAGCAGCCAGTGATGGCGTGGACGAGACCTGTGTGGACGCTTGTATTTCTTGGCTTGAACTCTACTGCTATTAGCAGCCATGCCTGGAATTCATACATTGGTTTCATTGTGTGCTTTCCCACCCTGCAGTGCTGTGGCACACCATAGGCCCACAATGAAGATCAAGCTCAGAAGGAAACTGAAGAAGCAGCTGTTCAATTTCCTCTTCCAGTTTCAGGATGATGACCTTGGTCCTCTGCCATATTCCTAGCTCCTTGCCACTAGGAGGGAGGACATTGCTGCCTTCTGAATCGCTGCCCCTGTGGTCTCTTGGAGGATGCATTTGAATCCTGGTGTTGGTTAAGAATATTGAAAGTACCATGGATTTCCAGGAGAACAAAGTCTTTCTTAGTGAAAGTACAACCAGAAGGATCCTTAGAATAGAGAATGGGGAGGCCTGATCTGACATACTTTGAAGAGAGCAGCCTCTAAGGAAGCATCCTTGGTGAAGTTGAGGGTGAGTGGAAAAGAGGAAGGTCCACAAGGAGGAGGAATGACAGTCGCTTCAACAATGGGCTCACACAGAACAGTTGTGAGGAGGGTGCTGGGTGGGTTTTGTTCTGCGTAGGATCACCATGACCTGGAGCTGACATGATGGCACCTGATGACAGCAACACGAGCTCCTGGCAGACTCAGGTGGGGTAGGCTGATGCGGCCTGCATCTCTTATAAAGTAGCTCCTATTATGATTTAAGAACAAGACAGTGTTTTGCAAATACCATCATGAAGGACCAGGTTAGTGCACAGCTGGGGCACACAGTCAGGGTCTGCAGGGAAAGAGCAGAATTTGCCTGCCACACAGCAATGCCCTCGATGGTTTCCGTGTCCTGGTTTACTTTGGGAAAAACTCCTTTTTCTCTCCTTTCAATTGGTTTAGCTGGACCAACTAAAGTGAGTGTCATGTGATTCCACTCAAGCCAAAGAGAACATATACGCTTTTGGTGGCATTTAAAGGAAACTCTAGCAACCATCTTGGCACTGTGAGGCAAAGCTGTACCTGGAAACAGAAGCAAAGCAGAGAGAATGAGGATGACAGAACAGAATGATATTGTTTGAACTTTGAAATTCAGCTGAGTCTGAACCCAGATTAATCCTGGACTCAAGGTATATGAGTGTACAGATTCAAGTTTTTGCTTTATCTTAAACCAGTTTGATCTTATAGATGGCATCTGGAAAACTATTCAAGGCTGGTGAAAAGTAGTTTTATCACATTCCCACTTGTGGATTTTGACTCAATCCATTCAATTTACTTCAATCCAGCAAACATTAAGTCAACTCTGAGTGAGTCCTAGTCTACGTGCTGGGGAAACATGTTCAATGCTACAGTCAACAATAAAAACACACACACAAGAGGCACCACCTTCCATCTAAGGAAGTGGCAACTGAAAACGTGTTAGTGAAGAATGTACAATTGCACACACTAACTAATTCATAATGGTTAGAAGTTGAAAGTAATGTGAAATGGGAACACAGAGAAGCAAGAGCAAGTTCTGACCCAAGGAACCTAAATGGAATCTTGGTGGCTCAGTGGATTCAGTACTGGGATTCAGTCACTCTTCTGAAGAAAGATGAGGCTGTGTGCTCCTCAAAAGGGGGATCATCTCAGAAAACCTATGGAGGAGCTCTAGTCTTTCCTATAGGGCCAAAGTCAACATTGGCTCGACAGCAGTGGGGAGGGATCAAAGAAGGTTCAGAAGAGGAAGGGTATGGTAGTGTTTGACTCTGAAGAAGAGGTAAGACTTTGAAAATGGAATGCAATATAAAAGAAATGTTCTATTTTAAAGCATGTCTGTGCATACATCTTTTACAGCTGACCATGTCTATCTCACTGCCATGAAGTCAATGCTGACTCACAGAGACTCCCTGGGGGAGTAGAAAGCCACATCTTTCTACTAGGAAGCTGCTGGTGGTTTCACACTGCCAATCATGCAGATCACAGCTCGATGCATAAGCACCATAATACCAGGGCTCCTCATCAGAGACATGTGTCCATGTATGTGAGCGCTGGTGGCATTGTGGTTTCATCTTGGGCCACAGTCTGCGAGGTACCACCAGCCGCTCTGTGGGAGAAAGATAGGGCTTTCTGTTCCCATAAACAGTGACAGTTTGGGAAACTCATGGGACCAATGCTACCCTGTCCTACAGGGTTGTTATAAATTGAAATCAACTTGATGGCGGTTAGAATCCCTATGCCTAGAGAGAGATGTGTGTCTATTTTAAGGAATTGGTTCACCTGATTGTGGAAAGCTGGCAAGTACAACAATTCATCAGTCAAGCAAGAGTAGGCTGGAGAGTGAGCAAGAGCTCTGATACCGAAGTATCTGTTGGTAGTCTAGAGGTAGAACTCACGTAAGGACACTCTCTTTCCAACTGATTTATTCACCACAGTACATTGGATTACAGCATGGCAGTTCATTCCATACAGGACATTACTTTTTAGAGCAATAAACAGACTATTGTTTGGTCAACCACTGGCCACCATAAGCTAGTTAAGGCGATAGGTAAAATTAACCATCACTCTGAAAATAGGAAACAGGCTGAGAGAATACCTAGAATTGGAGAAGGAGAAGAAATACTCATATATTGATACCTTGAACCAGGAGTTACTATGTCAGAAGGGGTGTGGTGGGCTGAAAAATCTTGGAGAAGCTTGATTAATGGACAGTTAGAAGCCATTGAAAATTTGTGACTCAGTATGATATTGATACTGAGCTCTGTTTGTGAAGATGAACTTGGTCAAGGAAGAAGAAGGTATTAGGAATAGTGTGTGTGTGTGTGTGTGTGTGTGTGTGTGTGTGTGTGTGTGTGGAACTCTCAAATGCAATGTAAGAGAAATTCAAGCCCAGTGTTCACACATAAGGGAAGGAAAGAGCATTGATGGGACTTCTTGTATCTTTTCAGCCTCACTCATGAACCACTGTTCCCATCCAATAGTGGGGAATGCATTTTCTAGATTTGCTAGGCCACTCCTCCTTGTTTTAACACAAGAGAGAGGAGGATTTTCTCCTTCCATCTTGGAGAACTATGACCTATCTTAGGCCCTGTTGCTGTTCTCTGGAACAATTGAACTCAGCATGAAAGAGGTGAGCAGTAGTCCACCTGGCATCTGTCAGTCAAGACGTGGGGCCCAAAAGGAGGGGATCCTCACTGGGAAAAGGGTGACATACCTAAGTGGCACATGGTCCAGAATGAGTCAACCAGGAGGTTTGGGGGAGCTAAGAGCTCAGGTCTGTTTCATAGACCTAGGTAGGTCCAGGAGGGTCAGAGTTTGAGGAAACCATGGGGGGAGGGCAGGGAAAGGAGCCATGTGGGGGAATGCTGAGCTGCTGTTGATGTCTCACTCTCCTTCCAACACAGACCACTCAGAAGCCCCCTGAGTGCAGTTGGGCCTCCAAAGGCTTTGTTCAAAGCTGGAGGGTTATAGCTTTGGCTTTTTTTCCTGTGGACCTTCAGAACTCCTTTGAGCATTAAAGGAGGGCAATGATCCACTCATGCCAATTTGTTCAATATTTCATAATAAGACCTGGATGCTACATTCTTAATTAACAGAAGTATGTAGGGAGGGGATCAAACATAATGGGTTACCTTTTCTCCCTCAATGAGGCTACTCTCCTTGGAGAATTGGTTCAGTTTAAAAAAATAGGAGCCCCAGAGGAAATGCTTACTGGATGGGTCTGAGGGCTAAAATTCGTAGCACACACTAGCCAGAATTATCCCCTCGGTGTGAGATGACAGCAATTAGGTGAGCACCCCCAGCCCTGGCCCCCCAGCCTGGCTGACAGACACGTCAGATTAATACATCACCAGGTATGAAAGCACAGTTAGAATTTGACTGAGGTACTTCCAGCCTGAGAAAGGGAACGATTTATCAATGCAAACTTAATAACATCTATTTGAATCTAACTAAAAATCAATATTTCATTACCAAATTGTTAGTGAGAATGAAGAAAAATTGCGGAAGTCGGGCAGTTTGGTGCGAGGGAAGCGTCGGGAGTTCAATGTGAAGACGGAATGATTCATGAGGTCTCCGTGGAGTAAGGGTGAAGGAGGACGAGTGGAGCAAACTTGGAGGGGCCCCCTTGCTCATGACCTTGGCCATGAGTGGGGGAAACACAAGAAAATGAGAGTGACTGTCAGTTCCCTTCAGGGAGGGAGCCCTCCATAAATCACAGAGAGCCAGTCCAGGGAGAAAGGGGAGCAGCACTGAGGGGTGGAGTGGGGGGAGGGGGGCTAGGAGCTCTCTTCAGGGCAGGAGCCTTTTAACTCTTGGAACCCTGATAGCAGAGATGTGCTTCCCAGACTGGCGTACACAGGCACATCCATTACGTCGGAGAGGGGTGCCTTCTGGCTAATTTGGGCAAAATAAAGGAAGGGCAAGTAAATTAAGAAAGCTTCATCTACCAGCTACTGTTAATTCCATGGCTGGCACACTTTCAATTCCCGTCAGGAAACCAGCAATGGCAGCTCTGTCTTGTCTGACACATGCCATCAATCAACTGGTTGGGAGGTCTGAGCCAGGTGAGCCTTGGGTGAAGATTTTCCGCCTGACCCCACAGCTCTGAGAGTGCCTTGTGGTCCCAGTACTGAAGCCCGCGATCCATACACACAAAAAACCCTTGATTTCTTCCCAGCATCTGAGATGCCAATTCGACTCAAGACTTTACCTCCTGTCCACCCCACTCCGTATCATCAAATTCTGCGTCCATTGCCTGCCTGGCTCTGCTTTGCTAGGAAGACACTTGCCTTTGTGCTTTCACAAGGGAGAAAGGAGATTTACTTGGGATGCATCTCTGCTGTTTTGTAACTCTCCCTCCCCCACCCCCAACCCACCCCCAGTAAATTAAAATCAGGCCTGGTGTGCTTTACTCTCTGAAGAGTTATATTCCTGATCCCAGCAGCACCTCGGGCAGAGGCCCTGGCACACACCTCTTTGAGCCTGGACTTTGAATGCCGTGGAAAAGGAGGTGCCTTTAGCCTCACTGGCTTAGACCTCAGGCTCTAACTTCAATATAATTTCCTTCCAAAGACCAGGGTTAGCTCCTTGCTGCACCTCCCAAAATGTGATTTATTTTAGTGAAAGATGGACCAGCATTTTAATTTTAGAACTCAAAATATATTCTGGAGTAGAGTTGGCCTGCCCAGGAAGTAAGGGTTTAGAGATGGTGGTGAGGCACAATTAAGGTAGTTGTCTTGGAATGAGTTATTTCATGTAAGTTTGCTAGGTCATCCTGTGCTAAAATCCTGGGACATGTATGGTCATATGCCCCACAGGGACACAAAGCATCTTCTCACCAGGGTCATGGTATTGCCATTTGGGGAGCTGTGAGTATAGACTAGGTTTTCTATTAAGCTCTTGTACTATTAGTTTGGTCGTTTCCAGTCCTGTGAGCAAGGGTGGTACATGGACTGCACTGTTCTATTGTGCTTGTGGAACTTACAGAAGTCAAGTGACTAGCCCCAGTGGAGAAAAGAAGAGACAGGGCAGGACCCAGAACCTCAGTTTACCCTGTGAGCATGTTTTTCTCTTGCCCCCAGACATGAAACCCTTGTGAAGTTCAGGTCAGAAGATGAGTGTCTTGATAACCTCTGATTTCCCCCACCTGTATGCCAATCTGCTGCCCTACTGTGGATTGGATATTGCTGTGATGCCAAAAGCTATACCACTGACATCTCAAATACCAGCACCCAAGACGGGCCTGCTCAGTGGAGCATCCAAGCTAAGACAGACTAGGAAGAATGGCCAGACGCCCTGCTTCCCAAAAGTAGACCGTCAACCCCCTAAGAATCATAACAGATTATTGTTTGACTTTAGTGATTGACTACAAGTGCTCTCCCTCACATTGGAAGGTATTCCAAATATGAGGGGTCTTGAAAGTGTTCATGGAAAAATGGAATGGGAAGATTTTGGATTTTTTTTCTTTTTGCCATGAACTTTGGGAAGCTGACACTTACCCAGTGGCTTCAACAACGGAGTTGAACATTCCACCGATCATGACGATGGCACAAGCCCTGCCAAGACTTTGTTCCAGGGGGTCACTATAAGTCAGGACCAATCAGACAGCACCACCAGCACCCAACAGCATCCTGGTGGTGCTGGAACCATCTTGAATGGGCTGCCTTGTTGTCCTGAGTTGCCAGCACATGACCCCAACAGACCCAGGGTATCAGTCTCCTTGGGACTGCAACATGCCTGTGCAGATATATACCATGAGTTAAAGTGAATCCAACCCAAGAATTACAGCCGGGTGACAGGGACTAGAGTCCAGAGAAAGAGTGGAAGCACCACAGCCTCTGTGAGTCCATATCTGAGAACATCACGACAATAGGGCAAACCGAACTCAGCAGCATGAGCAAAGCTGTGATTTGAATGCTCGCCTGAGGACATTCTTCCCAGACCAATATCTGAGAGGCTTTGCCAGGGTTTGATTGTACTGACTACAGTACCTGCCAGAGATTCCCAGGGTCAATACGAGTTGCAGTGGGACTTGTGTGGGGAGCCCCCTGGTAGGCTGCTGGGAGCCTCGGGGAACAGGTGTTGATTACTGCCCCAGCCAGACCATCAGCTCCCAAACCACTTAACCATAGGGCTGTCTTTGGTGAAAAGTTGAGAGCTCCCATTTGCACTGGAAACACAGCTTGCTGGCTGGAAACAGAACTACGACTTAGGAAACAGAGAACAGGGTTAATTGTCTAATCCGACAATTTTCCCTTAAAGCATCTTGCCTGCATCGTGGGCCATATTCAAAGGGTAGAGCACTGAAGGAACAGGGAGGGTTTCTGCAGCACAGACTGAGCGGCTGCAGCTCCTCAGGAAGCAGGCTGTGGGGCAGGGCTGGGGGGATCTGACCTTGCCCACCCCTATCAGCACCTATCTGTCAAGGACACTCCAACATGCACGCATCACTCATCGAGGGCCATTTCGAGTTAAGTGCTTTTAGTTGGGGATTTTTATGGTTCCTGAATTTCCCCAAAGCTCTTCAGAGACTTGCTCCCCAGATTTTCGAGGTAGGCACTAAATGGCATAAGATTCACCGGATACATTTACAGAAATACTTGGGAAAATGTGGCCATATTAAGTATCAGAAGGAAAGAACTCTTGAACTACTGCTGGAGCTCTGTGGAAGAAGGCGGGTTTCGCAGGGGCGGCTTTGCCATTGCTGTTGATGCCAGGAGTCAGTTCTGATCGGAGCTGACATGCGCCTCCCCCTCTCGGAGCCACTGTGGCAGTCCTGCCAAGGGTCTTCTTCTGGTTCACAGTCCCAGACCACAGCAGCCAAATGTGGTGTCCTTTATCAGGGACCAGTTTCTCCTGAGAACATGTCATAAGTTGCACAACTTTGCAGGAGATCGAATTAAGTCAGTGGAAGGATGTAAAGAGTTTATTCCAGTTCTGGCCCCAGAGTAAGTGACCAAGACCTACCACCACTACTCCTATTAGGACTTCTGCAACGAATGTCTCAGCTCCACCCGACCTGCTCTCAGCTAGCCCTACTTCCATCCATAGATGCCTTCGGGACCAATGTGAATGACTCTTGAGCGCTTCTCATTCTAGAGGGCTCTATAAGCCATCTAAGCACAAGGTGACATCCGAAAGGAATACTTTGCAGTCATTTAAAGGGTACTGTCATGGAGTGATTGCGGTGAGAGACAGCTTAGTGAGGCAAAGCACAACCAGGAAACCAAACTCACTGCCTTCGAGTCCCATCTGACTCACAGCGAGCCTACAGCATCTGGGGGAAGCCCTCCTGTGAGTTCTGAAATGAGGCACTCTGTATGGGAGTAGAAAGTCTGCGTTTCTCCTGCAGGCCTGCTGGTGGTTTCAAACTACTGACCTTGTGGGTCTCAGCCCAACACTTAACTACTCTGCCTCAAGGGCTTCTAAAACAAAGCAAGGTAGAGAGGAAAAAAATATGCTATCCTACTGTTTATTTTAAAAGGAGGTGGATACAAATATGTGAGTATGGTGCACTGTATATTAAATACGTGGATTTATGAGTGAGAAGCACAGCTATAAAGGGAAGGAGGAAAATGAGGAGAAGGGATAAAGATAGAAGCCCGACATGTCTGGTCATACTTTGTTTAAATTTTTATTTTGGAAGGAGGCGAATCTTTTACTTAATTATCAAATCCAATTAAGTCAAAATAAAAAAGCAATTCCAAGAATTAAAAAAAGATGAAAGAGATGAAACAAAGTGTGCAGAGAGTAGATATGTGACCTACAAGCAATTGTATTTTGAGGAACTTTAAATAGATTCCTTAATGGGTGCTCTCCTAAGGGTAAGAAAGAGACTGGAGGGAAACGGATTTCACTATCCTATGATTAGCGCTATTATTATTGCTGTTCCAAAACTCTCACATGTAAGTTAGGATTGAGCAAAAAAGTCATTATGTTAATGCCATTAGCAACCAACCAAGATCATTAGCGTGAGAAAAAGTAGATGTAAATACAAAATGAAAATCTGCATCAGAATCAAAAATATCAGCTTGAGTTTGTGATGAATTTTCTCATGGAGAAAATGAAGGGTTTCTTATAGTTTCCTTGAAAAGACCTGGAAACAGTGGCTGGCCCAGGGATGCAGTGACACTTCTGTGATGCTAACTGGTGACCCCTAAAAACCAGTTTCACCCAAAGGACCAGGGTTCTTGGAGAACTGCCTGACTGCTGGTCTAAGGTGAGAACTCTATCAGAACAAGGATAACTTGTTATAGGACAAACCAAAGGTGTCGCTAAAGATGACAGGGCCCTCTCCAGAGGAAAAGGCCAGCTTGAAGCTTCAATAAATACTGTGAACCAGAAAGACGTTAATGTGAAGAATAACTGCAGTGGACTAAGATATGTCAAACTGATGAAAATCCATTTGTTATTAAAGAGATGTACCAAAATCCAACTACAAAAATGTCATCAATTAACTTTGGAGGCCAGAAAATCCACTTATTTTTTTTAAAAAACTGAAAATAAAGGAAATAATTTAGCATTTGATTTGTCTTTCTTGTATGAATTCTTCCTCAGGGTAGCCAAATGGCTTCAAAAAGTATCTTTTTTTGAAGCCTTGCAGCTAACAAGGGAGAATCGTGCAACACTCATCTCGGGAAAGCAGATTCCGGGAGGGCTCCTGGCCACAAACGTCATTGGGGAGAGGGACCATCAGCTCACGTGAGAAATGGCCTTTTTGAAACACTGAGCCTGCGTAACAGTGAGCCTCTGGATGTACAGGCTGATTGGCACTAAGACTAGGCACAGAGAAGCACATTAAAGGTTACAACAGAGATATAACAGTGGAATCCAGGCAGAAAAAACCTCTTTAGAACAAATTGACACCCTGTCTTCAACAATGAAAACTGGGAAGCACAAAACAAAGGAGAGTAAATACTAGAAATTAGAAGTTAAATAAACCAGGGTGGAGGGAAAAATAAACCAGCAAATGAAATCCCCTTTATTGTCTGTTAGATGTTTTACAAACCAATATGTATTTGATAGCATGAAGCACTGTGTTCACTTGGGGGTGTCAGACTGTCAGCTGTGGCAATCCACACTGAAATATTTATTGATGAAGGCATGCGATAGCTGGGATTTCTGTGACCGTTGACTTTGGTGGTAGCGATGGGGAAGTGATGGTACAGTGAGGGGACCAGACGATCACTGGTGGAGCTGAAGATGGATGGTAATGGAGCTCATTGTATTATTTTCTTTATTGTGTGCGCATGCTGTTATTTCTATAATGAAAGCTGAAAACACACGGACAAAAAGGCCATCTGGTGGTCAAGGGGTAGGACATGGTGGGGGTGGGGAGGAGGACTCTGTCTTCTGCTCTGCTGGAAGCTTGGTTCCCAGAATGACCTGCTGGACGCCATGTCCCTAGTCATCCTTTTGCCTGGCTCCTGAGCATTCCTTACAGTCACAAGGATGCTGGAATTCCTTCTGATATGGAAACAGCCTCCAGAGTCATAGCTTACCTCCCTAATACCTGATGCCATGGACAAATATAGGTTGTTGACTAAGCTAACAGGGCTCTGGTGGCGTACTGGGCTATATGTTGGCAGGTAACCACAAAATCATCCGTTCCGAACAATCAGCCACCGAGAGAGAAAGATGCGCTTTCAATGCCTATAATGACTCATAGTCTCAGGCACCCCAGGGGCAGTTCTGCTATGGCCTGTGAGGTCACTCTGAGCTGAGGTCAACTCAGTGGCAGTGAGGGCTTGGAGCTTGCAGAAGTTTATTCCCTGGGTGCCTCACTCTCTTGATGGCCTCACCCCAAAGCTTCTGCGGTCCGTGTGTGCTGCCCAATCATAAGGACTGCACTGCGAGGCCTTGTGTAGTGTAAAGTAACCAGACGTCCCACTTGTGAACAATTTTTCCCACGTCTGGTGGCGTTTTTAAAAAGTCCCAATTTTTGGAAAGAATGCACAACAAGCTAGAGAACGGTGGGAAAATGGGAAGGGAATATACCCCCTCTCTCTCCCCACCCCTCATCAATGGTTTCCCCTTTTACCAATGTTAAAATCTGGTCACTTTAATAGTGTGTTTGTTTCAACAGAGGTGTGGCTCAATAGAGCATGTAAAGTCCTTTACTTCATCTCAGTAGGTAAACATTGACCTGATACTACAGCGGAGCCAGATGGGTAGAACAATGCCTGCTGATGTAATTTATTGACTTCTTGGAAATATATAAAGCATATTATCCTCTGGGAAATATAATATTAATTCTAGTTCAAGCAAGTGTGCCTTGAAAGTGGAGGACAGAGAATCTCTGCCTTGAGCATCCAAGGGAGGCTGCGGGGCTGGGGTAACCTGATGAAGAGACTTTGCCTCCTTTGTCCCAATGTGTGTCCGGAGCCTCGGATGCTGTGGTTCAGGATGAGACAGAGGTCTGTGGTGAAGGACTTTTTCTCCTCTGCTGTCAAACCCCATATACCAACGAGAGAGCCCTACACAGAGTGATGTGACTGGCAGTCAGGAAGGAGCAAGTGACAACACTGCCTATGGTTCCCCTTGTGAGTAGGGGAACAGTGTTATTTTGTGGACAACAATATGCCTAGTACTATGCTGTGCAATAGCCATTGTGTTCCAGTCTACTGGCCTTGCCAAAGACGTCATTAAGTGGCTCAGGAGGTATAAGGTGGCCATTTTTTTTCATTTCCTCTTGCCATGAGTGGTGGTGAAAACATTCGTCACTGATCAATAAAGAACCTCATGTTTGTATTTCGTCCTTGGTGCTCAAGGACGGTCACTGGCTCTACTCCCTCTATCTGCTATCAGAGAAGGGTCTGAGAAGAGGAAGCTAAAACACTCTGAAAAGAGAGGAGCTGCTGCAGAAACCTGGTGTGTATCTTTGCTCACTGACATGGAAACAGAGTCCTTTCAATAGAGCTTATGCTCCACTCAAGGGATCCAAGGAGTTGTCCACCTTCGACCCCTTGCCCATTCCCCTGGCTTAGTGCAGAGGGGTGGAGAGTGGCACAGTGAGACCCACAAGATCTGCCTCCGAACACAGCTCCCCCCTGCAGGGAAAGGAGGCTGATCTGGCCTCCGCCAATCCCAACTCTTGATTCAGTTGCAGCTTCTCAAGTGGGAACCTTGGAGAAAGGAAAAGGAATCGGTTGGTGTGGTCTCTTCCAGAAAACAGTCAGACTAGTTGAGGGGAGAATGGATTCATCCAAGATGTTTGTGCGATGGCCCTGGGTCCTTCCACCATGGGTCAGTTTCTTCTCTCTCTCTCTCTCTCTCGCTCTCTCTCGCTCTCTCTCACTCTCTCTCTCTCCCTCTCCTGGGAATGCCATCAACATGAGCATTTTGACCTGCTGGCTGGGCTTCTGCAACTGAATGACTCCATCCTCTTCCTGCAGAGCTTCTTGCCTTTTTCCTGCCTCCCCTCTTTCACCCCAAGACAGGCCCCAATGATGATTTATTTTTAATAAACAATAGATGTTTCATAGGGAAACTCATGAGGAAGTATACGACCTGGAGAGGACCCCTCAGCCTTTCAGTTCCTAAGTTGTTATCATTTCCTTGGGGCAATTAAAGCCAGAATTGGATTTACTGGACAGCATCAAAGTAGGGTCCTTTTCTTGAATGTTAATGAGGAGTCTTTGATCCAAACCTGATTTTCTCCTGAGAGAAATGCTTTCCTATACACAAAGAGGTTTCTTGAATATTCCTTTGTCACTTTCACATACAATCCACAGTCCACCCCCTGGCTTCCTTACTATCTAATTCTTTTGTCAAAGGTGTCTCATGCCAGCATGAGCCACATCAGTGTTCTCCAAGGGCATACCCGACCTCTGTCAGGCTGTGGTAGCTCAAATGTTGTTGTGAGGCTAGATGCTATGGCCCTGGTATTTCAAATCCCAGCAGTGTTGCCGGTGGTGAACATGTTTCAGCTGAACTCCTAGACTACGAATGGACTCCGGATACTAAATAGGCTGTCCACTTCTGAGAGATGAGCCACAGAAACCCTTCTGAATAGCAGGGAAACATTACTGATAGCATGTGAGATGAGGGGTCCCTCATGTAGGACTGGGGTAGAGCTGCCTCTTCAAAGCAGAGTTCGTCACACTGACCTGGATGGAGTCATGCTTTCTTGGGTGCCTTTACTTGCTGATGGGGCCTGACCCTGGATGAGCAGACCACCTGCAGATGCCCATCTGTGGCTGGCCCTTGGCATGAATGATAGATGGACACAGTAGTTATGAGAATGGGCTTTCCCATTACAACCATTGTGAGGCTGATGCAGGAGTGGCCGTGTTTCCTTCTGTTCTCTGCCAGGTCTCCAATGAGCCAAAGCCTGCACCAGGGCACCTAACAATAAGGACGACAGCAATGAGGACGGTGAGTACACGCTGAGGAAAGTGAAGGCACTGGGGAGGAGGACACTGTTTCTGCAATTATTTATAGGGCTATTTAGACACAGGAAAACATGTGCCTGTATGTGTGAAGTGGACATATTTCATGCTTCCGGAAGACCCAGAGATATGAGGGTTTTGCGTAGGAATTCAACATTTTCCTTTCTGGTCTCTTGTGCTATCATTTGATCATCTGTGTGTATGTGATGTCGAAAACACCTAAAAACCTCTCGATGAGAAGCTGCGTGATACAGCTGCCATCATTTGGTATTAAAATCCAGAGAAATAGGGACCTCTGCCATATCAAATTCCAGAATTATTTGCCCATTTCAGAATCTGCTTGCGTTTTACCTCCTTAAGCATATTCAGGTAGGAAACAATATGAAAAATCCACTTAATCATGATGAGATTAAAGGATTTTTAAAAGCTGAGTTGCAGCCACATTTACATTCCCCGATAATTTCTTAATTTTCTTTCAAATCACCTTTCATCTTCATAAAATGAACTGTAAAAAATCCTCCTGAATTCCATAATGTGCCAAGAAAAATGGGGGGAAAATTAAGGAGGCCCCTACCTTTTAATCATTCTGTTCATAAAGTGCTTTCACTGCACGCCAGGAAAAAAATGGAGGCTCTGGTGTCTGAGGTATTCTGTGCCATAAACTCCCATAATAGAAACAGATGGTGAAACTGCCTTGGAAGTGAAGAAACTAGTGTACAAGCAGCTCACCCTAACATATGAAGAGATTCGGGGCTGACACATGAAGGAATGCGCTTGGCGCGGAGCCAGCGGTACACTCTAATTCAGCCGCCAGTGCTCCAGCCCGAGATGGGAGACCCACAATTTCAGGATCTGGAGCGTCAGAAGCGCCAGGATTTAGAAGGTTTCTGCGCTCTTCCTGTCCCGCCCAAGGCGGACAGGGTCCCCCGGGTTCCAGGTGGCTGCAAACTCTAGCGAGAGCCCATTCTGCGTTTTAAGAGATGGTTTATAAAAAAACAATAGTGGAGACTTGCCAGCTCTGCCAGAGCTTCCTTTAACGAAGTTCGGGTTTGCTTTTTACCTAGAGCTGCCACCAGTGGCTGCTGGAAGACGGAGAAAACCGCCTGACAGAGAGGCCCTGGTGACAGGGACCTTGTGCCGGAGTGTGTCTGCCTGCGCTGGGCGCCTGGTGGTCAGGATGGCGCAGAGAGAGCAGAGGACTTCTCAGGGCCTCCTGTGTCCCAAAGGCAAGTGGATCCCATTTTCTTTGCTCTCCTCGCAGTGGCATCAATACACACACAATCTGTGTGGGTTACAAGCAGGTCTGGAGGAGAAAGGACATGGGCATGAGGGAAGTTCGCCACTGACACACTAGTCTTGCCTCCCAGGACTGTGGGAGACTTGTTCTTCGCTGCCGTGTGGAGGGCCCGGCCCCCTCCATCTTGCTTCCCCATCTCTGTGGAAGGCTCCTCCTTGCAGCCAGCCTGTGAGAAGGGAAAGATGCTGAAGGAGGCCCACGGCTGTCCTCAAAGTGGTGTCCCAGAAGACACATGCTCCCACTGGTGTCCCATTGGCCAAAAGATGTTGGTTGCCATGCGCCCAGGAGAATGGAGGGAGCCAGACTAGAGATTGGCTGCAAAGTGGAACTTGCGGTGTCCCAGGGAGGTGTCACACACACCCCATTCCTCTCCCAGCTTCTGTGACATCACTGTCCTTGCTTCTTTCTGTAGAACTGCACCATTATCTGTGTTTTCTATTCCTGCTGGCAATACAGTCCTTGTGGCTCTCTGGGTCAGCCTCCTCTTCTGATATTACTCTCAGTTCTACGAGGCCCAGAAATACCCAGGAGTACTTTGCACACACTGGTTTGTTGTCTCCAATTCTGATTCAGAATAAAAATGTGCCCTCCACAGGACTCCACAGGACCCACTGAGGACAGCTGGACTGGACCCCGGACTCATCATTTGCTTTCTCTCAACTCTGAATCCAAGTATTCTCTTCCTGGTTTCTTTACCATCATGGAGATCATTCCAGTTAATTGGATAGGGAGAAGGAGTCTGCGAGTAATGGTTCGAATCCACTAAGAGACACCTTGAGATCTGTTTGTGACAGACGTTAATACGCCATCACCCACACAGCAAGTCAGGATGTGCTAAAAGAGCCTTGCAACATTTCCTGAGCAGGGCAGAGGTCGGGAAGCTCTGCTCGAGAGGCCTGATGGTGGGCCTGGTTGCAAAGAAGTTGTCCTTACCAGAGAGTTGTGTCGTGAGCATTTCTCATCTTGAATTCTAACCTGCTTCTTTCCCTCATTACAAGATAATGCTGCACCGTATCTGGAAGTCCTGGGCAATCAGTGGGGAGGGCAGCAGGAGGGACCATTGATGCTAGAAATGACCAGAAAGGCTGCAGCGTGGAGGCAGATCTGACCTCAGCCTCGGAGGTCTAGGCTTGAACTGATGGGGAGTTTGATTTTTTCCTTCCTGTTTGTGAAATCAGAGATTAGACAACACTGCCCTTTTTTTGTGTGTTTTTTATTACACTCACAAACCAACTGATGTTTCCACTTGGGAATGGGGTCCTAATCTGTATCACTTACCTTCTGTTTCCAGGCCCAGAAAGGAAAAAAGGCAGCAATGAGGTTCGAGTCTGTGCCAGGCCTGATCGCTGGTGTCTATATAAGCATGGAGAACAGGTGGAAGCAGGCTGGTGTATCTGAAACACCTTTGCTGACAAGAGGTCTGTGAACCTCTGAGAAGGATGGCATCTTAATAAGCAAGGAGCGGAGAGTGCACATCGTATAGCTGATAGGCAAGACGGTGACTGGGCAAAGAACAGATCCAAATTTGAGTTTGGGTTTTTCTGCGGGATAGGCAGCTTTTGAACATTACACACTTGGGGGAGCACATGAAGAAAAAGAGTTTAAAAATTATGAATACACAATTGCAAGCCTTCTTCCCATCCTATTCATAAAGGTTCAGCGCCCTGGTGTTGATGATGCATTGGACACAGTGGGTAGCAAACCCCTCAGCTGTTCTTCAAGAGAAGGCTGTGGCTGTCTGCCTTCTAAAGATTTACAGCTCAGGAACCCATGGGAGGGTGGCTATGAGTCAGAAGGGACTTGTGGGTGCTCTGTTTGTTCTTTTGTTTGGATGGAGTGGGGTGGGAGGCCTAAGCTGCAGTGAGCTTCATTGGAAAATTATATTCCACCTTGAAACGAGGTCAGGATGCCCAAGTGTTCTGGTCTTCTCAGCTAACTAACATGCTGGTGATAGGTGTGTGATAGGCCACTTGCAGAAGCAGCTGATGGAGGTCAAGGAGGGTACCCTGGAGAGAAGCTCTCTTGCACAAGAACAGGTCTGTGGGATGACTGTGTCAACTCTCCCAGGAGCACTACGGGGACCCCTTCCATTCTTCCAACGACTGAACATGCTCTTCCCAGATCACCCTTTCCCTCTGTTGCCTCAGGGCTCCTGAGCCACCAGCTGCCTTTCAGTGAGAGGGAGAGAAGTTCTCCAATTGAGTCTGCCAAACCCTTGGGGCTTTGATTCTTCCTGGAGGCCCATCTCTACCCATGTCTGGAAGTGTACTAGGAACAGACAGTTCACAGGAAATGTTGGAAGGGTCATCACCTGGACTACTTGGAGATTGGGGTCAATAGAAAGTCTTAGCAAAACAAACAAACAAACAAACACTACCATAGGTCAATTCTGACCCTTAGAGACCCTATTATAGCACAGAGTAGAACATACCCTGTGTGTTTCCAAGGCATTAACTCTTTATGGGAGTAGAACACCTCATCTTTTCTCTCAGGGCATGGCTGGTAGTTTTGAACTGCTGATCTTGCAGATAGCAGCCCAATTCTTTACACATTATGCACCAGGGTTCCCCAGGGAAGGAGAAGCTGTGAGTCAGTATTTGGTCTTCCACCAATGAAGACTGGAATGCCTTAAAAGAGTCTCCTTTGGTGGAAGGACCACACACCCACTCCCCAGCTTCTTCTGCTTTTAGCTTTTTCTCTTGGGGAACCCTCTCACCCCAATAGATTGATTTAAAGCTTCCTTTGAGCAGGGAAGGCTTCCACTCATTATTGTTAGCCGCTTGCTCCATGCCTGGCAGAGGGCCGAGTGTGTGGTGTGAGGGACTGACTCTGAGGTGGGCCTGACTTCTGGCACTTCATGTATGTGAAGACGATGGCGGTGTGTGTACTCTAAGACAGCGTGGTCTGCCTCATGCTTGCTGGAGGTGGCTCTACTCTTAGATTACGAGGTCCTGGGTGGACTGAGCACACACAGTGTTTTTTTGTAGGCTTGTGGCAGGGGCTGGCCTGGGCACCTCCCCTAGTCCCTCTCTCTGCTCTTCCGCCTGAATTGTCACCCCCACCCCCAACCCCCATGGCTCACCTAGGACCCCCAGAAGCTCTTCTTCTCCCTTTTAGGAGGGTTGAGAGTGGAGTATGAGGGGCCACAGAGGCGCAGACCACGGAGGATTCAGAACCCTGGCAAAATGTTTCCTTACTGGCTGTCTGGGTCCATAAACAGATGGTTCCCTGCAGGCCCTGCTCTGAGTCTGGGAGAAGAGAAAGCCCTGGACTGGTTGAATTCCAGGGAGAATGTTGCCGGCGTTGATTTGCGGTTTGACAGTCAAAAATAATCCAAGCATTGCTTTGCATGTGATTTATACAAGTGTCTTAATTGGCATCTTGATTATATGATTGCGTGAAGTGCTGTTTCAAGAAGGTGTATCTCTAAATAGAAAAAGGAAGACGTCTACAGCTGTGAGATGTGCCTGCACGGCCCACTATCGAGGCTCCCGCCGGCTTTGTTTGGCAGCAGTACCGCGTTTTCCGGGTCCTGCCCCAAGCTGGACCTCCAGGAGGAAACAATGCCCTCAGATTGCATCAATCTCCCCTGCACACGGCTGTGCTTGGGCTGCAGGTCTCTCTGGGTCTGCTGGATTTTTCTTGGCTGTGCCAACTCGGGATGTGGCCTTTCCTAGCCCGATTCCAACTAATTATTTTAGAAATACATTTTTAAAGGCAAGTTATCTTAACTTTACGGCTAATCAGATGGAGAAGATCTAAGGAAACCTGAAAATCATAAAGCGTTCCAGAACATCCCATTTGATGCAGTCCAGAATGTGACATGCGGGGTCTTTAATAATTCACTGCTTGTTAACATTAAACAACTGTTAACATGCTCAAATAATTAGTTATGCTTGCTTGACATGTTTGCATCTTTAATAATTGATGCATTTATCTTAATTACTAACAGTATTATGGTCATAATATGCATCTTTTTTCTATCTTAAAATTCTAACAAAAACTGACTTTTTGCCAAAAATGATTATGCTCTAAGTTTTAATTACTCATTGTAATTAAATTGCAAGCTGCAGTATTTTACTGAAATATCTTTTCACCAAAAAAGTATGTATATGTGTGTGTGTATATATATATATATATTATAAAATGGAAAAGAGGTGATTTGTTGTTTATGCAGCCAAGTTAGTAAATATTTCATAAGTTTGATATTACCCTTTCAGAGTGGATATAAAATAACATTGCTTTCAAGATACGATTCCATTAAAAAGTCCACTAAAGCTGAGAATTTTTCTAGCATTTCTGTCCAAAATATCATCCCTCCAGCTCCTGCCCCCTCAGCCACTGGATACCAATATTTGCATGGGAGGGAAAGTCTGCTTTCTCCAGGCAGGCGAACCAGAATCTCAGTGTCTGTCCAAGGGTGGCATTGATTTGAAAGCAATGGGAGACCGAACTCCACCCGGTTGCTCTGTCTCCTTTCTCCAACCCCACTGAACTGTGCGGGCAGACCCTGAGAAAGAACACTGGAGGCCCAGTTCGGCCAGTGGCCCAGAACCCCGCAAGCAAGAAGAGATAATCACTCCTCATCACAACAGTCCTGAAGTGGAAGAAAGAGGTAGCCTTTGGCTTCCTTAAAGATTTACAATGATGAAAACCCTACAGAGTAATTCTCTGGTCTATGTGGAACAGCTTGGGTGTCTTTGGGTAGGCTTGGACGGCAAAAAGATGAGTTCCAGCAGCTGTCTTCATGTTTATGCTGACTCATGATGACTCCACATGTGTCAGAAGACAGCATTGTGCCAAAGGTCATCAATGACCAAATGGTCAGAAGTCGATCCCCAGGCTTTTCTTGAAGCCAGCTCTGATTGGCCTTGAATGGGCAATCTTTCATTGGCAGCCTGCTGGGTCCATCGTGTGCACCACCCTGGGACTCCTGGGGGCGGGAGGGGGGGTGTCATGGTGTTCTCAATTTGCCAGTGCTGAAATCTGAAGCTTGCAGGTTCCAGTTCGTGCAGAGAGTGATGGGCGCAGTAAGAACCAGGTATTTGGGTGGCTACCTGCAGAAGTTTTTGAATGAGACCTGGTGACCTTCCTTGTATACTTTTTTAAAAATTAGGGGAAGGAGGTGTCCTTTATTATTCATCAGGGGTCCTGCCTTAGGAAAAATGAATGCCTTTAACAAATGCTCACATTCCATGGAAGGCAAGGCTATCAGCCAAGACGATGCCATGCCTTGACTTCTGAGGCTCCTGACTGGGATCTCATTTGGTCTTCATTTTTCCTTCCCTGGGTTTGCAAAGAGCGCTAGTGGCATAGCAGTGACACGTTGGGCTGCTGGATCCAAGGTGAGCAGTGTGAAAGCACCAGCAATTTTGCAGGACAAAGAGAATACTTTCTACGTCCATGGAGAGTTACAGTTTGGGGAACTGGCAGGGGCGGTTTTACTCAGTCCTGTAGAGTTGCCATGCGTCAAAATTGACTGGAAGGGCAGCAAGGGCTTTTGGGGGTTGGTGGGGGGGGCAGTGGGGGCCTCTCTTAGGCTGGCAGTATCAAGACATACAAGTGGTAGGGATTTAGGAGAAGCTTCAGCACGTGTGGCTCATTGATTGGTCCTGCTATAAAGCATTAGAGGTTTTCAAGATGCAAGTCAAGCAATTATGGCCTCTTTGGAAATGACAAGCAGACCAAGAATAAATCAGAGTCTGGCAGAGAGAGGCCTGGCCAGTCGAGGATCTCTAACTTTTTCCTTACCACCTTTGGACCCTGAACACATGATTTTCCTTTATTGTTCATGAAGCTGCTTGTCTCCATGGGGATCCCAAAAAGATGTGGCTGTAATGTAGATTTGGTGGCTGACCTAGCATGAGGTGCTGCCTTTGTGTCAACATCTATGACAAAAACATCTCAGGTGGCTATCAAAGTAACAGAAACGTTGTCTCACACTGGCTTTGTGCTTGCTGTTCGGTGCCAGTGAGTTGGTTCAAACTCATAGCAACCATGTGCACGATCTCATGATTGTTCTTAGGTTTGAATCCATTGTCAAAGCCTCTAGGTCAGGACTAAGCTCCGGTGGCACAGTAGTTGAGTGCAGGACTGCAGCCCACTGGGTTGGCAGTTCAAATCCAGCAGCAGCTCTCCAGGAGCAAGGCTGAGCCTCCTCCTCTCACCAGAGGGCAGTGATGCAAAATAACCCTCTAGGTCAAGCCATCTTATCCAGAGCCGTTCCTCTACTTTACCAAGTATGATGTTTTTCTTCCAGCAACTAGTCTCTCCTGACAGCATGTCCAAAGTACGTGAGACTTCGTGCCTCTAAGAAGCTCCATGCATGCATTTCTTCCAAAATAGGTGTGTTTGTTCTTTTGGTCGTCCATATTACTTTCAATATTCTTTGCCAACACTTTAATTCAAACCCATGAATTCGTCTTCACTTTCTCTTCTTCAAAGCCCAACTGTCACATGCACAATTGCATATGAAGCCATTGAAAATACCATTACTTGGACCAGTCACGCCTTAGTCCTCAAAGTAACATCTCTGCTCTTCAACGCTTTAAAAAGCTCTTGACTTACCGCACAGAGTCTTTTGATCTCTTGACTGCTGCTCCCATGAGCATTGGTGTGGATCCAAGCAACATGAAATCCTTCATAACTCCAACCTCATCCCCGTTTAACATGACTGCTCCAGTAGTGAGGGTTTTTGTTTGTTTCGTTTACATTGAGAATTGGTATTCTCTGCTTTCAGTCCATCTGGCATCAGTAATGTCCCTCGTTCCACATTCGTCTCTGGATCTGGCTGAAATCTCTGGTAACACCCTGTCAGTGTACTGCTGCAGCCATTGCTGGATGATCTTCAATAACATTTTTAATTTTGTGTGATAGAAATGACATGGGAGCCTTGTTTGGGGTGAAAGTGTTCAGGGCAGCTTGAATGTCTTCTTTCAGGCAGTTTGGTTCTTGCTCATATGCAAGCTCCTGAAAAGGTGGAATATTGACTAGTTCTTTTTGGTAGCCTGACTCTGTAATCTCTCTATCTTCTGTTGATGCTTACTATATATGCAAAAGTTTGCTCATAGAATCTTTTAATATTGCAAATTGAGGCTTGGGTTTGGGGGTTTTATTTTTTTCAGCTCTTTCAGTTTCAGATATACTGAGCATGGTTTTCCTTTTGGTTTTCTAACTTTTTGTCTTTGCATATTTCATTATACTATTTTAATTTAATTTTTCTTTTTGATTTGCTCTTCAGTATTTTCTGTTCAGTTTTCTTCTTCATCATTTCTGCCATTTGCCTTGGCTGTTCTACAAATAAGCTAGAGCTTTATAGTCTCTTCTGTGACTCACTTTCAATCTGGGCTTTCTTTCTTGTCTTCTAAATTGTCTTTTGTTTTCTTCATGAATTATATTATTTTTATGAATGATATTCTTGATGCCATCCCACAGCTCATTGACTCTTCTGTCACTCGTGTCCAATGCATGAATCTGTGCTTGAGATGTTCTACAAATGCAGTGGGTTGTATTCGAGGTTGTATTTTGACTCTTGTGGACTTGTTTTAACTTTCTGCAGATTCAACTTGAACATAAATTGAATAAGAGCAATTGATGGTGTGTCCCACAGTCAGTCCTTGGTCTGGATTTTGTTGCTGATATTTAAATTCTCTATGGCCTCTTTCCACAGATGCCATCAGTTTGGCTTCTGCATACTCCATCTGAAGATGTTCATATGCATAGTCTCCCTTTGTGTTGTTGAAAGCATATATTTTATAGGAACAAAGTCATGCCAGATTCGATTATGCAATTTCAAGTTTGTCTCTATCACACAAGACTATATTTTCCAACCACCTTTCCTTCCTCCTTATTTTCATTTTTTGTATTCTTCTCATGAATAATTATTAATTCATCTTGACTGTGTGTTTGATCAACTTCTGACTGAAGAGTTGGTAGAATTCTTTGATTTCTTCATCCCTAACTTTAGTTGTTCATGCATAAATTTTAATAATAATTGTATTGATTGAATTTTTGTATGAAGATAGATATAATCTCATCATAGTTAATATTGTACTTCAAGGTAGACCTTGAAATGGCCTCTTTAACAATGAATGAAATACCAGTCCTCTTGATTGTAAAGTATTGTAAGTATATGCTTTTCTTATTCAAAATGGCCAGTTCATTTCAGCTCACTAGCACCTGGAATACTAATCTGTTTGCATTTCATTTCTGATGACTTCCAATGTTCCTAGACTTATATGTTGTACATTGTAAGTTCCTATTATTAGTAGATATTTGCATCTGTTTCTTTTCATTTGAGTTCTGCCCCATCAGAAAATGAGGATCCTGAAGTCTTCCCTCCCACAGGTTTTGCTTCATTCACATCATTATGGTGAACTCTGCTTCGAGAAGTACAGTTTTGCTTCTGTCATATTCTGACTTGAGGACTTCTCATTCTGGTACATTGGTAGTTACATAATTTGGTGTCTATTTGAGGATTAAGAGTATAGGAGAGGAGATCTAGCCTGTCAATCAGGATATAGCCAATGAGGTCTCTGTGTGGGCATGACCTTCTGAGGATTCTGAGATTTCCTGTATTCCTCCTTGGAGGTGGGAGGCATTCTCTCTCTCTCTCTCTCTCTCTCTCTCTCTCTCTCTCTCTCTCTCCTCACTCCCTGTGAATCATGCTGTGGAGAAGACACATGCAAAAATACTAATGGAGCCAGAGAAGCCATATGGAGACCCATGCTAGAGTTGAGATGCTTACAATGCCATTGGATCCACAAGACTTCCCAGTTACTCGCTGTAATCTTTCTGTATTCAGCTTCATTGCATGTGTTTCATGAGTCTGAAGAGGACTTTATAGATTGCTGTAAGACAGAAGGCCTAATATTGAACTTATGCACTTGCTCTGGATTGGGCTGGGATGTTTTCTCAATATTCAACTGCTCTTGTATATAAAGCTCTTTCTTATTCCCTTTTGATTCTCCCTGGATTTGTTTTTCTAGTCTTATCTGATCTAACATAGATACTATCTCTGAAAATGTTCTGCTTCTATTCTATCTGACAAGGCTTTGGTACTACTCATAATGTTTTCAGTGGCTAACTTCTCAAAAGCAGACAACCTATTCCTTCTTGATAATCCTTTCTTAGTCTGGAAACTCTGCTGAAGCCTGTTCACTTTGTGCAATACTGCTGGTTGTTACAATAACAGAGACATAGCTTGCAGCATCCCAGTAACACACATGCTACTGCATGACTGAAAAATAGTAAAGTGGTGGCTTTAAAATGTAGAAATTTATTATTTCACAAATTTGAGTTTCCAGAGCTGTGTGTGTCGTATAGATTGATGGTGGGGGTGGGGGGGAATTTTACTTACTGTGTAACCATCTCATTCAGGGCATGAGTACTTTGCATCCTGCCACCTTCAGAACCAAGCACATTTGAAGCCAGTAGTCCTTTGGTGAGCAGTGGGCTCATCTATGTGTCTCATCTCTCTATGTGTCTTCCTCTTAGAAATGAGAAAACCCTTTCCAGATGTCCCAGCAGATGTCCACTCTTGCCAGTACTGCCTCATTGGCCAGTACTGAATGGAATGTTTCTCCCGAAATAGCCACCAGCAAGTGAGTTGAAATTACCAGGATAGACTTGTCATCTATAGGTGGATTTGGCATTGAGGAGTCAGCCTTTATATATAAGCCCACTCCCCATTCTCCAGTCATCTGACTTTCTTTATTCAGCTGTCATTTACTGAGTGTTAAGCATTTCCAGATAGATAAAATGAATAGACCTATATTCTGCCCTAAGCAGGTTCAGATAATAGGAAAATGAGACATGTTCATAGATATAAAACAGCCTAATGGAAACCAACTGCAATTATTTAGAAGAATAACAAATGGCTGGTTCAGCACAATTCATCAGGAGTTTCCTAAACATCTTCTATGTGCCTAGATATATTTGGGTGTTATTAGGGCTATAAAAAAACAAAAAAGTGCATTATTTCTGTTGAAGAATATAATTAAAGAATATGCATACTAGGGGATTGTCTTTGTCTTCCTCTTACAGAAAGTAGAGGTAAAGATGACCTTTGGCTAGTGTAAGGGAATATTTATAAAGAGTAATTTCAAAACTTGTGGTAGACTTTGGAGAGATAGGAGAGAGACCCTTAATTAGTGTCTGTCAGTTGAGAATGCTTTTCACTCTGCATAACAGAAAACCAGATGAACTATGTCTTAAGCTTCAGCGACATTTACTGTTTAGAAGTTGCAATGTTGGCAGTTAGCTCAGCAATGTAATCAAGGTTTCAAATTCCCTGTTTTCTGCTACATCACCTAAAGTTTGGTGGATTGCCATTGGGTGTTTTTTTTGCATCATGGTGACAAGATGGCCTTCACCACTCCACTGAAATCTGTGCTCAAGGAGGAATAAGGAAGGAGAGGCTCTACCAATTTCCTTTTGGCCTTTTAAGGGAAAGCATGGTGTCTTTCTCGGATGCCCACCAGCAACCTTCTTTATAGCCTGGTCAGAATTGGCTTTGGGGTACCTGCCATGGTGAGGAATGAAGAGTGTAAGGTGCTGAGCAAGGCTCTGGGATTGCCAACCCGCAGTGCATCTCTTTCTTATCACTGACAGGAATTCCAGAAACTTTAAATTCACACTGCCATCACATCAATTCTCACTCATTGCGGTCCTCAAGGACAGGTGGAACTGCCTCTTTAAGTTTCTGAGATTGTAACTTTCTGAAGGAGTAGAAAGCATTGTCTTTCTCCCAGGCGAAGTCCAGAGGAGGGCAACATGAGAGTGGAAAGGCTGACAGTACCCTACAAGATGTTCTGGTCATTTCATCACCGTAAGATCATTTCTATGCCAATTATGGAGCAGTTTGGAAAAGGTTGCTCTTCCTCTTTGTGGCTTCCACTGTGCTGTCTTGAGACTGTGTGGCAGTCATGTGCTTATGGTAATTTTATGATTGAAATGTAGGGGTGGAGTCTAGCCTGTTAATCTGGAGATAGCCATTGAGTAGCCAATGAAGCCTCTGTGTGGGCCTGGCTTTCTCCTGAGACTTCTAGGAAATCTCGCGATATTTCCCTCATAAAGATGAGAAGCTATCTTCTGTAGTTGTGGGAGTTAATCTCAGAGACGATTAATCATGGACAAGACAAAATGGCAGCGTCTGAGGAGCCAGAGAAGCCACATGACTTTGCCCTGATGAAGCCAGACCTCTGAAGCTGGAGAGGCCATGTGGAGATGCCTGCCAGCGATGAGTTGCTTCTGCCACCACTGGGTGCTGTTGATGGACCCTGAGCCCTGGATGCAAGAAGCCATGGGGAAACCCCTGCCAGTGCCAGGACTCTGCACCTACTGACCTGTAACTTCATGAGTCAGAAGGAGACGTTATGGACTGGTATCGGGCATATGGGCTAATATTGGACTTATGACTTTGAACTGGACTGGGTTGAGATGCTTTCTCAGTGTTCCATTTCTCTTGTATTCCTTATATCCATATGCATGTCTATGGAATTTGTTCCTCTAGTCTACCCAGACTAACACAGACTGGTCATTGGTTTGTGATATTTTCATGTGTGTGTGCTTGTTTTAATCCAATTAGACAAATAGAGGAAGAAAAAACATACAGCCTTAACTCCTTGTGTTAACAAGATCATTATATGGATGGATTTGGTGGATTTGATTCCATCCCCAACCCTCTTCTGGATCCAAGTAGAGGGAAGAGAACATCACATGGAGGAACTGAGGTTATTAAGATGGAGGGCATAATTTAAATGCACAGGTTCTCAAACCTATTTGACCCACTGTCCCCTTTCAGGAAAAAATCATTCAGTGTCCCCCTCAACTTCTGATCATTAAAACATTGTGCTGTTACCCATAACTCAGGTTGAAGTGTAGGCATGCTCTTGTAGCCCCTGTGGATCTTTTCAGTACTATCCTCGCCTCATCTACTTTGAGTAACATTGATCTAAAATGTCATTTTTCACACTATATGGTAGCAATGGAGTAAATCTGACTGCCAATAAGATTGATGCTTAAAAGGTACATAGGACAAAGACCTAGCAATACAAGGTCCCATCCAAACTTCACTAGCTTCCTCTAAAAATCAGACTAAAAGCAACACTTTTAAACTCAAATCCCTCTATGATCTGGCTTCTCCAACTTCTGACTTTAGTGATCTCAGTCAGATGAGATGGTGACAACCTCCACACTGCCATCGTCTCGTGTATCTTTGTGCCCACATCCCTGCTGGTTTCTACTCCTGTCTTCTGTAGGCCCAGACTTCTTTCCTTATTCTCTACACATGTCTTGTTTCTCACCAAACACACTGGGCCTTGGGGCCCAAGTCATCCAAAGTCACTCAGCAGTAGTCGTAGGCTGGCTGGAGCTGGCTTCCTTTCCAAAGAAATGAAAGTCAGCTTGATTATGTGGTGCAAAAATGGTATGGACTACTACATCTGACCTCTTCTGGCCTTCAAGGCTAATTGCCACAAGGCAGAGGTCAGATACATCCCTACCTTCCTTACCAATACTAACACCAACTATCTTTCCTATGGTACTCTTAATAATTCATTACAATGGCTACACAGAACTCACAGAGGATGCTCATGATTATGGAAGTTCAAACGCATTGCCAATGAGTTGATACCAACACATAACAATTCCATAGAACAGAGTATAATTACTCCTGTGGGTTTCTGAGGCTCTTTACAAGAATGGAAACCCCCATCTGTTTCCAGTGGAGTGGCTGATGGTTTCAAATTGCTGGCCTTGCAGCTAACAGCTCAACTAGTGATCACTACACCACCAGGGCTCCATCATTAGGGAAGTTTCTGGGTGACAATTTAGGTAAGAAAACTCAGTATATAACTGTTTAGTCTGGATAGTTTCTTCTCTGTCATTCCTCCCAGAAGTCTTTTCTCACCTGAGGCCACTTGACCTAGCTTCTTTCCTGCTTGGGCAATGCTGCAAAACTCTCTAGGGCTGCCAATATATGTGCAAAGGGTGTGGTACTCCACTGTAAGTCTCAACCCGAAGGCACTTAGCTTCAGCTCTATGGATCAGCAGACTCAGCTCCCCTAATTAAGTGCCCAGAGTTACCACACTCCATAGGTCATCCTCTTGCTCCAAGGTCCTCAGCTTTACTTTCCTGGTTCTGTATCATTGTGGGCATTCTTGATTCCATTGTTGAAGTCATTATGCTGTTTATCCAAGCTAGGTGAGGTCACCTTCCAGCACGATGTCTGACAGGATTCTAGCATGTCTTATGGGGTTTTGATTGGTTATTTTTTAGAAATAGTTTACAAGGTCTTCCTCATAGTCCGCCTTAGTCTGAGAACTCTGTTGCAATTTGTCCACCATGGGAGACTTTGCTGGCATATGACAGAGCTTCCAACAATGTAGTAACATACATACCACTACTACAGTATGACAAGCTGATTGGCAGGTATTATGGGAATGACAATAGCACTCATTTCATTGTCTTATTTTGAGGGCTGTTATGAGTATTAAGTAAATTAACATATGTAACACACTTAGAACAGAGTCTGAAAAATAGTGATCTGTATATGATTATGGGAGGGAGGTATTCCCCATGAAAATAGATAAAAAGCTCTGCTGGAGCTTTCATAGTATACACTCCCCCCCCACCCCTGTTAGGCAAGCATTGAGTAACTTGCTCTGAAGTAGTTCACCCAATGGAATCTCGTAGGAAGATTCTCACAGGTCATGTGCAGTTTTTCCTTAAAGTAGTTTCACATGAATCTCATTTTTTGTGATGGCTGATTTACGAGAACAGCATGTGGTTGTGAAATTTCCTTTATTACTCTGGAAAAATGCTGCAGAAACAGTTGTGATGCTTAACACAGTTTCCAAGGACAGTGCTATGGAAAAAACTCAAGTGTACAAGTGGTTTTCTCAATTCAAAAAAGGTGAAATATTAATTGGTGACACACCTCATACTGCACATCCATCAGCAAATTTTAATTGAAGATTTGGAATGATAAGGGTCACTGTGAAATTTGTACCTCAGGCTCTTACTGACCAGGAAAAAGAGCATCAAATGGAAACATGCCATGCTTTGAAAGAACAGCTATGAAGTGACCCAGACTTTTTCCCCAAGATCATCACTGGTGAACAGATATGGTGCTATTCTTAAGACCCAGAAAGCAAACATCAATCAATCCAGTAGAAGACACCATTGCCACCTCACCTCAAAGAAGCTGGTCAAGTAAAAGCAAAGATTAAGACTATGTTCATTTGTTTTTTGAATGTAAGGGGGTAGTGCAATTGGAGTTCATTCCACTAGGTCACACTGCTAATCAATCTTTCTATTTAGAGATTCTGAAAAGATTGCATAACAGCGTGGAACAAAGGAAGGCCTGATTTATGACAGATGGGGGACTGGTTTTGTCATCGCCACCATGCACCTGCTTCTGCAGCCGTCTCAGTGTGCCAGTTTGGGGCAAAAACCAGCGTGTCTCTTGCCCCGTGCACCTTACTCACCTGACCTCACTCTGTGAAACTGATTTTTGTTTCCTCAAATGAAGAGAGACATAAAAGTGCAGTAATTTGATGATTTAGAAGACTTGAAGAAAAAAAATGAGGGAGGTGCTATCAGCGATCCAAACAGATGAGTGTGAAAAATGTTTCCAAGATGGAATCACAGATTGGACAAATGTACTAAGTGTAATGGAGAGTACTATGAAAGTGGTTAGGTTGTTTTGTAAAAGAATTTAAATGCATGCCTTTGAAAGACAATCCTTTTTTGGGGGGAAACCAACTCACATATGTGAACACACACATATATGTATGAGAAGTTTCAAAACATTAAAGGAAAAGCTCCATTTCTTTCAATTTAATGCTCACAAACTTTCTGGAACACACACACACACACACACACATGATTTTAAAACTAAAACTCTTTATGGGAGCAGATAGCCTTATTGCACTCTTTCAGAGGAGGCTGGTGGATTCAAGCTGCCCAGTGCCTAACTCAAAGTGCCACCATGACTTGATCAGGTCTGCTGATGTAGGCATGAACATTCATGACATCTTTAGCTTTCTAGTAAATGACTCAAGTTTCCATATGAACAGGGCACTGAATGATCTTCCTCTCGAAGCTTCCCATTTCATTAAATTGCCCAGGGACAGGAGCCACTCCTCATTGACAGGTCAGGAGTGATTGGCATGTCCCTGGGCTCCCATCTGCCCCACTTGGTCCTCCTGTCCCTGGGCTGTTTGCTGGAGTACTTGCTCGAGCTGAGTGAGGCCTGCTGTGCGGCAGGAAGGACAGAGGAGGGGAAGGGGTCATTCTTTGTATGTGACCAAGTCTCTCGGACATTAGGAGATCTTTCCCCGGGTTCTCCATCCTGCTGGCCACAGCTTCCTCCAACCCCAGAGTGCACTGGAGGGCTGGCCCCAAGGGGTTCCATCCTCAGGAGCTCCCCCCAGGCTTGCTCTCCACATGACTTGGTATTCCTTTGGGTGACTCATAGACAACCTTGTTCCAATTGGACTGTCTCCTGTCATACCAGTTCTTGGTGTAACGACAATGGAATCTATTTTTCCTTCAAAAAAGAAAAGATTAGTCAATTGGTCAGTGGTTTTCAAAGGTACTTTAATCCATGTACAACTTTAAAAGAATTTCACATGCCATCCCATAATAGAAATGGATTTAAGCAGAGCTACACTGATTGAAAGGAGCCTTGGCTTTGTATTGTGCTGCCAACCACAAGGTCAGCAGTTCAAAATTATCAGCCACTGTGAGGGAGAAAGACAAGACTTTTTAAAAACTCCTGTAAATGTTTACAATCTCAGAAACCTACAGAGGCAGTACGAGTCTGTTCTATGAGCTTGCAATGAGTCCTGTCAGTGAGTGAGAGAGAGGCATTGCTTGAGGAGAGTCTATTCACCCAGAGGCCCCCTGCATAAAAGGCCTGGTGAGCTCCGGCAGAACCATCCATCGAAAGCCGTGTGGAGCCCAAGTCCCTTTGATGTCCACAGAGCTGCCATGAGCCACTGTAGCTGGGTCTGGAGCCACTCAGACCATAACAAGGGCAATATAGGCCTGGCGAGGGCAGAAAGGATGGCTGTCTGTCTTCCCAGCCTCCCCCATACTCTGCCTGCTTGGCCATTGTCTCAGGTGACTTCTCCAGAAGTGTCACCCGAGACCAGAGTTTATTTGCAGTGGATCGATTGGGAAATGCTTCAAGGGAAAGTGAGGCTAGAGCAAGCAGAGCAGGAAGGAGCGGGAATCTGAGTAAGTGGAAGTTGGAGGCCAAGGCCGGCAGAGGGTTACCGCTGGCTGATCCCCCATGGAGCTCCATGCCAGGGGCTGCTTGGCACTTACAGTCCTCCCTGGAGCACTCATGCTTGCACCTGTATGGCTTCCATTAAGAATGGACCAGGCCCCTAGCTCTGTAGGGGTCTGAGGGTCAGAGAACACATTCCCAACTTCATGAGGTCTTCAGGCAATGAAGACCTCCCAGATGAGTTGCTGATGCTGGCTGTGGGGAAAGGACAATGAACCGAGTCAGCTGCACAGGCTGGGTACTAGTGGATCAATCCTATAATCTGCACAGAGCAGTGACATCAAACATCTGTGGGAACTGGGGCTGACTTTGGGGTGGGGAGGATGTGGGGGTGGAGGGAAGTCCTGGAGCCAGTAGGTGTATTGAGTCTCTCCACATCTCTCCCAGGGCCTGCAGAGAGTGGAGGAAGGCAGCCAGGGTGGGTGGGTGGAGGGGAAGTGCGCTCCCAGCCTTGCCCCTGCAGAGCACTTCTCCTTGGTTCTGTTTTTCTTTCAGATTTTATAGTTAATTTATTTATCTGACCACTCGGGAAGGAAAGAAAAGTACCATTTTATGAGTCCAGGACAAAATCAAAAACAATAGCACATTTAGGTGCCTTAATTTTCCTGTTCCCTGAGATTTATTTCATTTTATTATATTTGACAGCAGTCAACAAACAACAAATGGGCAGCCGGGTGCCGTGCTCTCAGCACATAATGGTTTGTATTCTCTGTGCACAGGGCAGAGATTTTTTACTGCATACATCACCCGGAACTTGCCGCATTGATTCCAACAAGTAACATACAGAACTTTGCTCTCCTGGCACCGAGCAACAAAGCACAGCTGGTCAGTGAATGTAAGGTGGAAGCACATATCGGGGAACTCCCTGTGGGAAGGGGTGCTGGGAGTTTAATGTGTGTGCCAGGAAGATTAGTGGGAGAGGTAGGCCTTGGTCAGGTGAGGTGTGTGTATGCCACTAGGGAAGGGAGCTACATGTATGTTAACTTGGGAGTGAGAGGCATGAACATGGGTGGTGTGGGCAGCAAAGGAAGGGTACGGCTGTATTCAGTAATGCAATTAACCCATCCAGTAGCAATTTGCGAATGTATAGCCTTGGGATGTCTTTGTATAGCTTCTGGGTTCATGAACCCTGAGTCCGTTAGAGCTTATACCAAAAAGGGTTCTGTCCCCAGATGCAGCCATCCAGGCCATCACTGGGGCAGCCTCTACTAACAAGGGTCACTAGCCTGGAAGCCCCATAGAGTTGAAAACTGTATTCATATTCCACGCCTGTGCTCATATTCCAGTTCATGGTCCCTGTCTCAAAGATCCCTTGGTTGGGTTCAGAGAGGTTCCTGGATTTGGGTGGGGTCTCGTCTAGGTTTCTCCATCACTACCACCACACGCATGCTCTCATCTTTCCTCCTGCTGTGTCCTGTTTCCATGCAGATGGCATCTACTCAGTTCATTAATTTCAATGGAAGCTCAGAGACCATCTCAAGACACTGTGGTGACCAGCAGGCAGATAAGGAGAAGGAACCTTTTCATAAGCTGCTTCCAACACAGCTCATACCTTCCAGCAAGTCTTCACGAAAACCTAGGGGAGTCAGTGAAAGAAGACCTAAAACAAGCATGAGTGAGTATGACAGGCCCCAGGTCCACAGAGGCAGCCCCATATCCAGCCGTGAGAGGTACCACAGGGCCTGGTGCCCAGGCCAGCTCCTTGTTGCTGGGTTTCCATGAACACCAGTGGCTGTGGCCACTTAAGTGTCTGCATCTCCTTGGAGTTCAGACCCAGCTTGCAAAGAACTCCAGGGAAGAACATCCCCTGGGTCAGACCAGTCTTGTTGGTTCTTGTTCCAGGATCCTCTCTGCCATGATGATTAAAATTAGGTTAATTATAGTTCTTTCAGGAGAACATATTTACCTCCTACCATCTTGGATTTTGGCCACAAGAGATCAACTGTACCTGAGTGACTGAGTCCAACTGGAAAGGCAGCATGATTTAGACCAATGGTCTCCACATTTCAGCATCAAAAGTCTATGGCAGGTGAGACTTTACCTGGCTGGAGAAGAAAACCTCTTTGCCTGTCTCTCCTTCCTGTATTTGGGAAGCAATGGACTGACCCAATAGCAACTGCTTGTGCCTAACCCCTAACACTCGCAAGTCTAAATACAAAACTATAAAAGTAAAAGTCTTCCTGGCAGAGCAGCAAAACCACTCAAGATCCAGTGCTGGATCAAACCCATCTGCCAACACCCTTTTCCTGGCCAAACACTGAGCGTGTGCTTTTGAGACCATCATTCGTTTTGCTTTTCTCCACATGCCTGGGAAGGTGACTGCTGTAATTCTCTTCCTGTAGGGCCACAGGAGTGGATTTACCCCAAAGGAGGAGCAGCGTCCCCAGAAAATATTTTCAGATGTCCCCTTCTTATGAGAGAGAAAACTGCTAGAAATGTGGACAGAGCAGTCATTCTGCTATTTCTTTTCCTCGTCAGAGTTAAAACAGATCTTATCCATTTCATCTCAGGAACCTTATGACTTTTTGATTGGTTTAGTCCAGATTTCAAGGTTGGAAATATAGAGCAGTGCACTGGCTCAGTGCTGTCCCTGGGAAAACAGAAAGGGACCAAGCAGGATCCCAGACTCAAGGAACTGAGAGAGCAGATGAAAGCACAAACCCCTCTCAAGAAGGTTCATGGGCCAGCAGCCCCTGACAAAGGGCTGACCCTAGATCCAAAAGAGTGACAAGAAAAGGAATGGACAGGGCTGAGACCCAGTGGCTTGAGTGGTTGAGTGCAGGATTGCGGCCCGCGGGCTTGACGGTTCAAATCCAGCGGTGGCTCTCAGGCGTGGCACTGGGTAGTGCCCACAACCACCAGTGATGTTCTCCCCCCCCCAAAAAAAAGAAAAAAAAGAAAAGGCATGGACAGAGATGAACTCCAGGTGGAAGCAGCTTCCCAGAGTCTTCTGCGCATCTGCTCTCCAAAACAAGCTTCCCTGCCCCCGCCTCAGAAGTTAGAGTCCCGAGACCCTGGGATCTAGTGAGTTCAAAGTACTCTGGAAATGACCATCACTTTATCATTTTCAAGCAAGCACATAGAAAAAGGCGGAGTCTGGGCAAACTGTTTTCCTACCTGTCACTATCTCTACCAGACAAAGGCACTGGAGGACTTTCAAAGCAGCTCAATAACCGGGACTTAAAGAAGTTTCGTGGTGCATTGTGTTGAGTGGTGGGCCATAGGGTGGGCAGTTCTGAACCCATGTGTTGCTCTGTGGGAGAAGAAAGGAGGAGGCTGCCTGCCCACATAAGATGTACAGTCTCGGAAACCCTGTGAAGCAGTTCCCTTCTGTTCTACAGGCTGGCTGTGAGTCAGAATCAACTTGATGGGATTCTGGGGCTGAAGTGGGGGGGGGGGTGGCAGGGAGTGGAGTTGATGACACATTGGACAAAGCATTCAGCTTCTAACCAGAAGGTTGACCCTTTGATTCAATCAGGACAAAGATGTGACAATCGCTTCTATCAAGGCTTATAGTTTCAGAAACTTGTCCAGGCAGCTCTACTCTGTTCTGCAGCATAGCTCTGACTCAGTGGCCACTGGGAGACAAAAGGCCCCCACGACAGAGGGAATTTTGGTTGGGGTCAGCAGTTCGAATCCACCATTTGCTCCTTGGGAGAAAGTTGAAGCTTTCTACTCCTCTAAAGAGCTATAGTCTCGGGAAGTCACAGGGAGCAGTTCCACCCTGTCATGTAGTGTGGCTATGAGCTGGTATCTGCTCCAGGGCAGGGGTGTTTTTGGAGAGAGAACGTGGAGTCCTGGTAACTCACATCGTGGGTGACTCCCTGGCTGCTCATCACAAGTTCCGTGGTAGGAAACCACCGGCCTTTCTGCAGGCGAACGGTGAGGCTTCGCAGGCTTAGAAACCCTGTCCTAGAATCCTCTATCCAAGGATGAGTGGAAATTCACTCACTGACCATGAGACAGAGAGAACCTAGTCGCTCCTCACCTGTGATTTGTGGGGCACGAGTTGGGTCTCTTCAAGGCCCCTGAGTAAGTCTCCATATTCCTCTCTTGTCCTGTCTCATCCAAAGGCAAGTAGGAGACAAGCCATGAGGAAGAACTTCTTTGCAGGCACTGCATCTGCGGGTCAGTTCTAGGTCTCACATGGGGGCAGGGTAAGGTCCAGAGGTCTGGTGGAAGGAAGGAGCCTCCCCAGCTGGACCTGGAACCCCCAAGGCTGGACTCTTTGGCAGCAGAGGACCAGTGGCCCTAAGCATGTGCTAGGTGGCCTGAGTGGCCAAGTAGCTGCAAGTTCAGTTCTTAAACAAAAGACAGATGATTTCAGTCTACCCAAAGATACTTAGCAAGGAGGGCCTGACCACTTAGAACAAAGTAGCCACCAAAAGCCCTGGGGAGAACAGCTTTACACAGACACCAGAGGGCTGGGTCTTCATGGGGTCTATGTACATACTGGTCACTGAAGGTGAACCTCCAGCACATAGGGCCCCACTGTGTCATCTTCAGAGCTCACCCAACAAAGTAGGCATTGAGGGCCAAGCTAGACTGACTGTTCCTCAATGCTTCTGAAAGACAAGGACCCAGCCTGAGTTCAAGCTGTATTTCAGGTCCAGGGTCAAGCTGTTTAGCTTCAGATCCCAGCCTTAGTCTGACCCCAGGGTATTCAGACAGAAGGAGACTGGGCCTGGATCTCAGAGGTGGGTCAGGCCCCCTGCAAGATCAAGACCACCTGGACTGCCACCTGGAAACTTAAAAGTGGACTGATCCTTTTCCCCACATTTCTCAATTCCAAACAGCCCAGGCTAAGGGTGCAAGGAAGCTGGGTAAACCCTGCTCTCTACTGAGCTGACTGGGGACCGCTCACACTCAGAACCCCCACAGACCTGGGGTGCACTGACACATAATGATAGGAGTATGGGAATTTGGGTTAAAAGCCCTTTCCAGGTCACCAGGAGCCCTGGTGGAGTAAAGATGACGTGTCAGACCGCTAACCACCAGGAAAGCAGTTCAAAACCAGCAGCTACTCCATGGGAGAAAGAGGAGTCTCTCTTATCACAGAGACAGGGTCAAACCCACAGGAGTGGTTCTACCTTGCCCAACTGGGTCACTAGGAATCAGAATTGACTCTATGTCAGTCAGTCTGCAGTTTCATTTGCCAGGTCACTTTGGAACACTAGCAGTTTTCACAGAAGTCACACAGCAGGACCAGTGACTTGATCTAAGTCCCAAGCCACCCTCTGTACTCCTCATGATAGGTCAACCTTCCAAAGACCACTCATCAGGAAAAAGGTGGGTAGATCCCACCACTGAGCGAGGTGCCCGCAATCTGATTTCTCTGGGTTTCTTTGACTTTTGTCCTAAGAACCTAGGCTCTTCAGGGTTGCTGGCTTTTATTAAGGCTGGAATTTGACCCCAAAGTCTGTGGGTTCCGGGAAGAAAATATTGTCTGTCTCTTCAGTAGGTCCTGAAGGCTCTCCCTAGGGACAGGCTTTCAGAACTGCCCCCGTCTGGCACTCATAAAGCCTAGGACACTAAAGATTTGACTTTAATGGTCTCCACTAACTCATGGTCAGCCTTCATGCACTTAAAAAGAGAGCCCTTCTTCTCCTGACACCTCCATTTATTCTGAATTAGCATGTAAAACCCTAAATTAGGCATTCTGCACTTGGGTTCTGACAGAGCCATTACTTTTTATGCTGAGAGAGTTGAGTTAATTTTAAATTATTGAGGCCTAGCACCTGAGTGAAGCAGGCATCTTCGAACAAACCCAGCATCTGTGGCTGGCCTAATGCAGACACACAAACTGGATTAAAATCCACTTCCCTCTGCTGGCCAGATGCAGATATATGATGGATGTAGAGTAGGGCCTGAGCTTGCGCCGGAGGACCCGGTCATTCAGGGAACTAGCAATGATGGACATGGGGTGTGCATCCAAGACACTAGTCAGAGAGTGAGCTTGGCCTGTCCCAAGGCCTTGCTCTTTAGCAGCCGTGTTTCTAGGCAGAGAGACAAGAGCATACTGAGAAACACATTCAAGGTAAGAGGGAGAAAGAACCCCCCTGCCCGCACCCTGTCCCCAGCAGCCCGCCCAGCATCAGACTCTCTACTGGTTTCAGAGAGAGGATTTCATGATCCCAAGCCACCTGCCCTGTAAAGTATGGTCACCTGTTTGTCAGTTCTGCACCCACTGGTGCCTGGCCTGTTGCTGTGATGCCAGAGATAATGCCACTGATATTTCCGATCTCAGCAGGGTCACACATGGATGCAGATAAGTTTCCTTAGAATGTTCCAGACCAAGCCAAGCTATGAAGAACATTCTGGTGGGCTTCTTCTGGAAATGCAGAGATCGCAAGCAGAATGCTGTCTGTGTCCGTTGCTTTGGGTGGGTATTCAGGAGGACTCACTCACCGAAGGAAGGACACTATTGCTGGTGCTGTGGAAGCTAGAGAGGTGGACGGACTCAGTAGGCAGCACAATGGGCCTGACTGTGTTGGTGATCATGAGGACAATGCAGGACTGGGCAGTGTTCCATTCTGTTGTACATACTGCCACAATGGGCCAGAGACCACAGGACAGCAGACATCTGTTTTTTGGAAGACAGTTACTTGCCCAACTGACTGGAAGAGATCCATACTTGTACCTGTTTCCAAAAAAAAGGTGACCCAAAAGAATGCTCAAACTATAAAATTATATCATTGATCTCACATGCAAGTAAAATTTTGCTGAAGATCATAAAGCAATGGGTACAGCAATACATTGACAGGGAACTGTCAGAGGTTCAGGCTGGATTCAGAAGACAATGTGGAACAAGGGATGCCATTGCTGATATCAGATGAATTTTGATTATAAAAAGAGAATACCAGAAGAATGCTTACTGTATTTTTTAACTTTGCAGACATTTGACTGTGTGGATCATAACAAACTGTGAATAGCTTTTGAGAAGAATGGAAATTTCAGAATACTTCATTGTGCTCATTTGGAACCTGTACATGGATCAAGAGACAGTTGTGTGAATATAACAAGGGAATACTGCATGATTTAAAATCTGGAAAGGTGCGTGTGGTAGTAATATAATCATTTGTCAATTTGAGAGGATTAAGTGTGAAAGGGTGGAGTCTAGCTTGTCAATCAGGTCATAGCTAATGAGGCCTCTGTGTGGGCATGACCTTCTCTTGAAGATTCTGGGAACTTCAGTATTCCTCCTTGGAAGTGGGAGACTCTCTCTCTTTCTCTCTTCCCCTCTCTCTCTCCTACTCCTTCTCTCTCTTGGCTTACTGCCTGCAAGACATCCCTGTTGAAAGCCAAATGAAGACAGGCTGATGGCTGCCAGAGCTACAGAGCTAAAGAAGCCATGTGGAGACCCCTGCCAGCACTGAGATGCTTCAAACCACTGGTTTATAAGACTTCCCACCCACTGGCCTGTGATCTTCCTGTATCCAGCATCATTGCAAGTGCATCCTGAGTCCGAAGAGCACTTTATAGATTGGTATTGGACATATGGGATAGTATCTGACTTATGAACTTGATCTGGACTGGGCTGGGATGTTTTCTAAATATTTAATTGCTCTTGTATATGAAGCTCTTTCCTATACACATATGGGTGTCTCTGAATTTGTTTTTCTAGTTTACCTTCACAAACATAGTGTGTCTCATATTTATTCAATCTTTCTATACTTTTTCAATCTGTTTGCTATGAAAATAATTAGAGAAACTGTATTATGTGAAGAAGAAAATGGTATCAGGATTGGAGGAAGGCTTATTAACAACCTGAGATATACAGAAGAAACTACGTACATGCTGCAAATGAGGAGGATGTGTTAGTCCAGGTAGACTAGAGGAATAAATTCATAGACACGCACATAGATATAAGGGAATGGTTTATATACAAAAGGAATAGAACATTGAGAAAACATCCCAACCCAGTCCAGTTTAAAGTCATAAGTCCGATATTAGCTCAGATGCCCAATACCAGTCTATAATGTCTCCTTCCAACTCACGAAGTCACAGGCCAGTGGGTGCAGAGTCCCAGAGCTGGCAGGGGTCCCCTCATGGCTTCTCCAGCTTCAGAGGTCTGGTTCCATCAAAGCAAGGACATGTGGCTTCTCCTCCGGCTCCTGCAGCAGCTCGGACTCTGCCATCTTGTCTTGTCCATAATTCAGCGTCCCTGAGACTAACTCCCAACAATTGGGAGATAGACCCTCATCTCTACGAGGGAAATATCGCAAGACTTCCCAGACATATCAGGAGAAAGTCACGCCCACACAGAGGCCTCATTGGCTACTCAATGGCTATCTCCAGATTAACAGGCTAGACTCCACCCCTACATCTCCACCATGAAATTAACATAAGTACACGACTGCCACGGAGGGCTTGAAGCACTTGCTGATGAAGATCAAGAAGTGGAGTCTTCATTTCAGATTATCACTCAAGGTAAAGTATACTTAAATCCTCATAAATGGACCAATAGATAGCAATATGATGAATAGAGAAAAGAAAAGATTTCATCGTGTGTGAAATCTTTGTTCCACAATCAATGTTCATGGAAGCAGCCATCCCAAAATTAAACAGTGCATTGCATTAGGTAATTCTAATTCACAACACTTTAAAGTGTTGAAAAGCAAGGATGTTACTTTGATGACTACAGTATACCTGACCAAAATCCATTGTATTTTCAGTTGCCTCATGGCCATGTGAAAGTTGTGCATGGGAAAAGGATGACCAAAGATAAATCAGTGTATTTGAATTATGGCATTGTCATAGATTATTGAAAGTACTGTGGACCACCAAAAAAAGCAAACAAATCAGTCAGTCTTAGATGAAATATAGCCTGAAAGCTCATTACACACAAGAATGGTGAGACTTCATTTCATGTACTTTGGACATGTTAAGCAGGAGAGACCAGTCCATGATATCACGCTTGGAAAGGTTGAGGAGTCAGTCCCCACCTCTAGGTCATTGAATGATATTGCTTTCAGCCATTTCCAAGAAACTGAAAGGAATATTGGCCACTGGAGCTGAAACAGCAACCTATCATCCTTCCAAAATTGTCCCAGATAATAAGGGACCCAAGTAACCAGCCAATACAGCTCAAGTTTGGTCTTCATTCCTGGAGAATCTGCACTCTGTTAGGTAATTGGTACTCCCAGAAGGTCCCCTCTCTTCTCCTAGCAGTCTATACACCCTTCTGCCCTCCCTCCCCCGGCCCAATAACAGACCACCTGGATGGCAGCACTCGCATTCTGTTTGCCTCCCAGTAACACTGAAGGTGACATCTGTAACTGCTCTGTCCAGGTGCCAAACATTTCTGAATTTGCAAATAATCACATCTTTGACATGAATTTCCAATTTCAGTGTTTGTAGAAATCTGAATTGTTCTCCAAGTCAGTCTAACAAATAATGTTGATTATACCAATTGGGGCTACCAATTGGCACAGTCACTCTATGCCAGTATAATGTCTTCAGTGGGCCCTTCACTCAATTTAGTTGTGCTCACTCTGCCCAGGGTGGAATGGTCACACTGGTTAGGGGCAGGGTTGTCTGCCTTTGTGTGCAAAGACTTGGGATCAAGGAGACTGGACTCTGGGAGACCAGAGGGGCCCGTGCTGGGGTCAGAATTCAGCAGACTGCCTGGAGCTGTGCAGAGACGCCTATGAGCCTAACTTGATCAACTTGAAACCTGTGCTCCAACTAAATTCAATAGTGATTGGGTTGGAGCAAGAGGCAGCTGGCAGCCCAGGCCCTCTGGGTTGTGGCTTCCTGGGAGTGATGAGTCAGAGCTTAAAGGCAAAACCCAATCTCTCAGTCCTACACCGTATGAAACACACAACAGAGGCCCTTGGGTCTCTTTGCCTTACCTTGACCACCCAAAGGGCCCCAGGCTCTGCACAGGACCTCAGTCCCGCTCGGGCAGCCTCTGAAGCACTCACAGGCACTCTGTGCTGCTGAGCACAAACATTCATCTGTCGGGAAACAGGCTGCGTGGCACCGAGGAGTGTCGTGTTCACTTTTAAAATGCCACAAATAACAGATTTATAGATTTTTCTAAATACATTATTTTAGCTTGACAGCATTAATCATTCATGCTTCCTTCTTTCATTTTTCTACCTGCAATGGATTATTGAAACAGAAAATAACAATGAGAAAGGCTAGCAGCAGTATCAAAATGTCAAGTTTGTACTTACAGTTGTATGGGCCCAGACAGGGTCAAGAGTCCCAATTATTTGTGTATGTACACAGTGGTGCGACACGAAAGGTTATGTCACCTGCAGCTATTTTCCTGCAGATTTAAATAGGACGGGTATTCAGCTGTGGAGTGAGCTGCTGACGTGGAACTGAGAATTGCCAAATACAGCAAACTCCAGTGTCAGAACCTCAAATCTAAACCGGGCAATTGCCAGGGTAGCTGTGAACAATGTCCCATGTCCTGGTGTCACGGTCCCCTCAAGTACTCCGGAGTATTCCTGTGCTGTTTGTTTTTCACTGAAACATAAGGCAAGAAAGCAACCACAATGGCAAGCCGGGGTGGAACCCTGCCCGAGAGTCTTAGATAAACAGCTACACCCTGATCCAAATGGAGGAGCCAAGGGAGGGCAGATGCCACCTTGATCTGAATGGCGGCCATGGCAATCTCTGTTGGGGAAGGTGGATGGGTGGGCAAGGGAAGACCTGCCACACTTCATGTACAAATCACTGATCCCTTTCAGAATTGAGGCTTGATAGATAGCCATTTGGTCAAAAATGTGGATTTTTATTTTCCTGCTCATGAACCACAATTCCCTGCTTTCCCCATGAGTGTTCAAAAAGCATTTGTGGCCAATAGAGACATGCAATTAATTCTGCAAAGTTCATTCACAGTCAGCTCAAAAATTCCTTCAATTGCGCCACCACGCAGGGAGCTTTGTTGTTGTTAGGTGCTGAGTCCGTTCCACCTCATAGAGAACCTGTGGGCCCTAGAGTCAAACACTGTCCAGTCCTGAGCCATCCTCTCAATCGTTCTTCTATTTGGGTCTATGGGTACAACCACTGTGTCAATCTATCTCGTCTAATAAGGGGCTTTGCTTTGAAGCCGCTGCCTCACGTCCTTCTTCCCTACCTCTCTGCTTTCCTAGACATGGTCTCTTTCTCCAGGGACTGGTGTCCCCTGACATGCCCAAAGTACAGGAGATGAAGTCTTGCCATCCTTGCCTCTAAGGAGCGTTCTGAATGTATGGCTTCCTGTCCAGGTGTGAGGTTGGAGATAGCCGAAACAAAATGAAATGATTGTGAGTTGTATCATAACAGAAAGGACTCGGAGATGCTATTCAAGCGTCTGCATCTGACCCACTTGGGTAGCTTATAAGGATATATCTCTGGCCCCACCTCCAGGGTAGTGCACCTGAATGGGTTAACTAGTAATGGCAGTAATCGTCCCCATTTCCCCATAGCTTGGGGTCTAGGGGAACCACTAACTGGATTAGTTGACATGTGTGCTCCAGCCTGCTGGTGGGGATGAAACCTCAGAAAACAGTGACCTCCCTTATGTTTTATAGCATCACCAAAATGTCACCTTAGACAAAGAGATGGGCAAAAACTGGCTCTTTATTTTATCTTTTCGAGGTGTTTTTTTATTTCTTTTTAGCTTTCTGTTGTAAACTAATGAAGATTGCAGAGCAAACCCCCTTTCCTTTCAATGATCGATGCACATTCTGTTTTCTGTCCTTCACTGCAACTGACACCCTGTCATCTCCCTCATCCTAGGTCTGTCTTGCATTCCTCATTGCCATGCCTCTGCCTTTCCTGACCCTGCCCCCCCATATGACCTCTGTCCTTGGACATACACTACCTCTTAAAAACAAGCATGTAACATCATTTACTGTAATGCAGGTGAAGGCTTACAGAACAGAGGGCCCGTAATACACTCAACAATTGGCATTTCCTCTCCTCCCAGTTTCTCCTTTTTCTAATTTCCTTCTTTCCTGGTCCTCTGTCTTGGGAAAATGCTGCCATTTTGATCTCAACTGGTTTATCATTCTAACATGGGATAAGTTCCTTTCCATACCTGAAGAGACCCTAAGGACCACTCAATGGTGGGTTCTATAGGTCTCTAACTAAGAATCCTGCTCGTCTGCAATTTGAGTCCTCCTTCACTTCTTTCTTGGTTTCTGTCAACAACTTAGAATGAGATCCTTTTCAGAACAATTGATCAGGCATTATCTTGTTCTTCTGCTTGCAGGGTTGCAGAAATGGAAGGTCATGTTGCCCATCCACTGGGCTAATTTCTCCAATGTGTATTTCCTTTTCCATCATTTTTCTTTTATCCGGATATAGAGAGCCCAATATGTGTACCTTAGATATCCACTCACAAGCTTTTTAAACTTCAAGCCACTACTCATCAAAGTAGGATATAGAACATTGTCTTTGTAAAGTTTGTTATGCTATTTGACCTTAATATCCCCAAAAACCATGGTCCTGCAATCTTCAATTCCAGTGACTCATTCCCCTAAAATACTGGGTTATATTTAAGATGCTTTTATAACTTTGCTCCCTGTATTCTCTACCACATTTATGAATATACTTGCAGTAAATATATCCATATGCAAATATCCCCTGTCCAACGTATATATTTTGGTTAGTATATATCTCATACTCCTTTCCATACCTATTCAACTTTTGTGTCTATGTGTATGTATATTAAATACACCAAGAACTATGTGTATCTATATTTAATACCACTATTATAAGATTAACTATATAATTCTATTTGTCTCTGCTGCCTTTATCTCTTGGAAACTTCCAGTGTCTTCCCCTGCTTCCATTATTTTTCCTATCCTCCCTCTAACATTACATACTACATTTCCCTTCACTCAGGTTAACGTTTGTCCACTGTCTAGTCCATGACTTCTTAAACCTTATCTTGTCTCATTATCCACGCCACTTCCCTCTGCATGTATTGTCTGATCCCACCTTCCACGTACTTCAGTCAGCTTCTGAAATCTGAGGAATGCCATGCTCTTACCTGCATTGTTGCTATCTCTGTCTCTCCTTTCTGCATGACTCTTCCTGTCCCATACCTCTTCCTTAAGGTATGCAGGTGTACTGATGTACTCCCGCAGACTTTAGGCTGCCATGCCCTAGTGTGAGGAGAAGCAGGTGACCACTATACTAAGGGTATGAAATTCATGGTGTTTGGATTTGGGTTTGGATCTCTAGCTTTGAGGGTGCCCAATGAATGGTGGCCTGGTCCTACCATATATTTAGTATTTTAATGCTCTCTTTGCTTGTTTTCTATGACATGTGATTTATGACATCTGGCAGGCCTGGATCTGCCTTTTTAATGAGTGTTATTGAAAGTTTTGCCCTCCCACAATCCTCACTGTTCATGTAAATAGTGTCTAGTCATTTAAGCTTTTAATCTGTAAAGGTCAACAATTCATGCATCACAGTTTGAACAGCCAGTCTACATATGTATAATTTTCTTTTCTTGATAGTATTTTAAATTCTATACCACTTGGTAAATTAATGATACTATTAATAGAATTACCCTATGCCATATGGCGGTGATTTATATTGTTCTCTATCATAATATGATAATGATGTCTTTAAAATGAACCAGAGACATATATAAACTGTAGACATTGAGTGGGTTTTGGACTTGCACTTTATTGTAGTCCTAGCCTAGGAACAATTAGATCTTAGGACATGCATCTATTCCACACTTGTCCTCAAGAAGAGGTCACTGAATATAGGGGTGCTATAGCACAGTGTACTGAAGGGATCAAATGGTTCCCGGCTATCAGGAAGAATAGAGTTTGTGGTCTAAAAGTCTTGTCTTTAAAAAAACAGCAAGGTCAGTGAGTCATCAACTAAGCCCACATGGTAGAAGCACACCAGCCTGTGCAATCGAAGGACTGTAAATGATAAAATCTAAGTGGGGGAGGGCAAGGTCTCAGAACTTAAATCATGAACACCTGATTTACAAAAGGCTATTAATGACAGTGGAAACTCAAAATTTACTTGCAGGGTCCCTACATGGACCTCTGGTGAATCCCTCTGAGCACAGTCCATGAATGTAAGTAGGCTTGCTGTCAGAGAACAATGTAAAGTCCATTGTGATAGCTGAAGGTAGGTTAAAATGTAATGCCTTATCATTGGAGCTACCTTGCAACCTATTTTAAAGTTGTTTCCATTTCTTATTATTTTTGGATTTTTAAAATTGATGTTTACCTCTTGTTTTATCATTATTGTTGGGTTTTCATGTTTTTTATTGTTTGTTTACTTATTTATTTCTGTTATGTGTTATTTTCTGAATACAAAATCCAGGATAGGTAAATCTATATAGACAGGAACTGGATTAGTAATTACCTCGGGAGATGGCGGGGAAGGTTGGGAAAAATGGGGAGCCAACAACAAGTACAAGAAAGAAAAAAATGTTCTTGATGGTGTTGTGTTGATGATTGTACAACCGTTCTCAGTAAGATCAAACTATTGCATTTTAAGTGAGTCATGTTCTAATAAAACTTTTAATATTCTATTAAAACAAAAGAATTATTATATAGGTTAGATTATATGGAATCACTATGTACATTAAAATCATGGAAGAAATCAAAGCAATTGATTCCTATGAACCTAAGCCAAAAAAACCAAAGCAAAATAAAAACAAAGCACATATACGCATGAGTGAATTGACCAGGTGTTTTTGGGAAGTATAAGAAATATACTCCCAGGATTCAAACATTGATGAGATGAATGAATAAACAGTGTGGAATTTCAACACATCGGAACACATTTCAACATAGTCTTCATCCTTCAAATGACAGATATATGCTACAACATGTATAGATCTTGAAAATATTTGGTTAATTGAAAGATCTTTCACTGAAGACCACTTATTGCATTATTCCACTTATATGAAAGGCCTAGATTAGAATAAGCAACAAATGAGATGGAAAGTAGATTAGTGATTTCTAAGCAATAGAGTGGCAGGTGAGATTGGAAAATGACTGTTAAGGGATAGGGGGCATCTTCTCACTGCCATCGAGTCCATTCTGATGCACAGTGACAGCATAGCACAGGGTAGAATCACCACTGTATGTTTCTGAGGCTGTACCTCTTACTGGGAATTGAAATCCTTGTCTTTCTCCCTTGTAGTGGCTAGTGGTTTGTAACTGCTGCCTTGTTGGATCTTGGTTCAACTCATACCGTCTACACCACCGGGAACCCATTAGGCAAATTTGGGGGTTGATGAAATGGTTTAAAGTCAGATAGCAGTAATAACAATCACCATTTTGTAGATGTACAAGTCTGTGAATATCCTAAAACACATTTAAGCATAGACTTGTACAAAGGAAATGTTATGATATCTGCCTGATTATTTTAAAAATGATGAGGATTAGGTACAATATGGTTGCAGGAGCCCCTTGTCTTCAGGCACCAATTCCTCCTTCTCTTCATGAGCTTCTTGTTTATTTTCCTCCCTCCCCAATCCAAAGGAATAAAATTGGCTCTCTATCTTTCCTTAATTTGTAATATTTTTACACAGGAAATCAATCAGAGTAAGACTACTATCTCTTATTCCCAACTCCAAATTTTCAGAAAAGAATGAACCACATTTAGTGTGTATGTATAACTTAGCATTAGCAATATGCATGTATTAAAATAAATCTGTAAGTTTCTATGTACTACTTCTTGCACTCAAAGATGAATAAACATTAGATTTATATAGACATCGATAATTAGACAGTACTAATTAAAACTAAAAAAAAACAGAAAAATGTCCAACTGATGTATTGTATAATTATTATATTTGTCATAAATTGAGGGTTACCTGAACCAATCAATGGCCGCTGCTTCCAACCTGACTTTGAAGCCATATCTGTGGGACCACTGTCAGATTATCCTATCCACAATGTCAGCATAGACTTCCTTATACCTATTTCCAAATCTATAGTGAACAATTGTACATCTGTCTCTCTCACAACCACATAGCACCTTCCTATATATTCAAAGACTTTGGTCAAATCCCTGACAGGGGCTGATTACCCAGTAAGGAAAATAAACATGGGCTTACTTGTGCATACTTACTAACCTATAGTGAACATTCCACGTGTCTTGCACCATTGTTCACTGTACATCACTAGTGGGTAGTTGTGCTTATGGGGTTACCTTTCTGAGAGAATCAGAAAGTCAGGCCAGGGACCCCGTCTCCAAAGGCCTGCACTACAGAGCCTGCTTCACAGAGTCCATGGGCATTCGCTGGTAAAAACAAAGAATCACTTCAACAAAATGTGCCTTAATTAATTTTCCTAAGTGAAGATGACACCCCCGCACCCCAAAATTCCATGTTACATTTATATCCCATGTAGTGACTCATGCGCAGCTGTTATCATGATGTTCACCAAGGTGGCATAAACAGACTACTGCCAATTGAAAGTTTTAATTAGATTTATTAATTCTAGAATGCTGTTGGAATGTGGGGAATATTGATTGTAATGGCCTCTGTTTTAAATATAATTAATTCATGATCTGCATAATTGCTCATTACCTGTACCTTAATTATGGGGCATAAAACCTTGTTTATCACTCACGTAGTACTAATGGGAAACCAGCCTCTCTCTGAGAACTTAGGATTTCTGGTATTTTTCCTGAGGAGAGTGACGAGACATTTCAGTTTGGGGAGAGATGGGGGGAGGAGAAGCTGGGTCTCCTGTGTTCTGAGACCACCTGATAAACACGGGCATTTATGATTCTTTTATGACTCTGCTCCCAGACAAGATCAAGTAAATACTCTTTTGTGGGACTTTACAACTGCACAAGCTAAACCTATTGTCCAAGGAAAGTGAAAAATTTGAGGATAAATATACTTTGTTTGAGGCTGGCTCACGGGCAATGAGGATATCCTAGCAGCTTGACAATTTTCATATAATACCATGAAGAATTTCATGGCTTTTTCTCACCTTAGAGCTAGTACCAGTCCCATACATCATTGCTAGCAAGGGAAAAAAACCAAACAGACATGTACACACACACACACACACACACACACAAATCTATGGTACTCTCTGTTTTCTTTCCCAAACACCATAAATCCTAAAGATAGTTCATTTGCCTATTATTGTTAGCCATTTTTTAACTCTAAGCAACAAAACTTGGGATATATTATACATGCAAAAATATCACAGTAGTGGAATTTTAGTGAATCTCACTTGCTCATGATTTTTTAAAATTCCTTTTGCCCAGCATGCTATAAAATACGGGTGTGTGGAGAGGTGGAGTTAGGTGCACACATCCGGGTCTCTCTCAGGGCAGGGTTTTTGCAGGAGAAGCAGGCCGTGCAATCGTAGAAAGAATGTGAAGATGTCATCTACAGTCAGGAGCTGGCTTTGGACCCAGCAGCAGACCCTGCTTACCTTCCCTTCATGCTGTGGGGTTAGTTCTGGATGGATCCCAGTTTCTCAGGCCACAGATCTTCAGTCCAAGAAGCCAAGTGGGCTTTATCCTACTCAGACAGAAGCAAAGGATTTCCTTACAGTAGACATTCTCGAAGGCTCTCACTGTCAATAACATATTCTGGGTCATAGTTTGCCATTTAAGTTGTGCAGGACTGCTGCACATCTTTGATCCTTAAGGCCCATAGTCTACCTGTCACTTGAGGAGGGTGGTACAGCCACTGAAACATTAAGTCAAATAGTGCACCCCACGGGGCTTGTGAACCAAGAACAAGTGATTTACAAAATTCCAAACCTGAATTAGGCCCCCAAAGAAGCTCTGAAAATTGAAACAAGCAAATAAAAGCAAAGCAAAAATAGACAAGAAGAAAGGGAGAGATTTTTCACCCTAAAATAAAAGCCAGAAAAAATATTTTAACATTTTTAACAAAGCATTTTTATCCTGGCTAGGGAAATTGTCTCCATGCTTAGTAAATATGAGTGGAAAATAGTATCCAGATTTGTGGCAAAAAAAACAAAAAGCAAAAATCACCACAGAAAAAGAGACAATTCCAGATAAATTAAAATGCTACATTCCAAGTGGATACTAGGCCCTTTAATTTGATCACGAAAGAAACGGCTTCACATTTCTCTCAAAAGAAAAGACCGTTCTGCCTAGACCAGCTCCATGTTGATAACCGTTAAGAGACTGTGTGAAGGTGTTTGTGTCAGCAGTTTTCTTGTCTGGACCCTCAGCCTGAAGGGCGAACAGCCTGGGCACCAGGACTGGCCACACTCTAGAATGGGAACTCTCTGGCACACTCACGTGAAGGCAAGGGAAAGTGGTGACCACTGGTTGGCACCCTGCTCTGAGGATGAACGACAAACCATGGAGCTCGGCTCCAGGTTGCCATCTACTGTGGTGGCCCCACCTGGCACTACTAGGACAGCAGTCCTCCACACAGGAGGGGGCAGTGTGGTTACTGCCCCAGTCAGCATTGGAATCAGTCCTAACTCAAAGCAAACAGACAAACGATCGAATGAAACAGGGCCTCAGCCTTTGCTGGCCTCACAGGATTGTTGTGTTTCAGCCGGTTGCTGCAGTCACTGTGTCAATCTGTCAGGTTGAAGATCTTCCTCTGTTTTGATGACCTTCTACTTTACCCAGCATCGGGTCCTTTTCCAGGGACTGGGCTCGGCTGAGAGTATATCAAAAGCCTGGGCAATAAAGTCTTCATTCCCAATTCTACGCCGACTCTGTTTTTTTCAGCACAGATTTGTTTGTTCTTCTGGCAGTCCGTGATACATTCAGTATTCTGTGCCAACACTGTAATCCAAATGTATCAGTTCTTCTGTCTCTCTTACTTACTGGTGAACTTCCCCATGCATGTGAGATGATGGAAAATGCCATAGCTTGAGTTTGACATGCCTTCGTCCTCAAAGTGACACCAGTGCTCTGCAACACTTTTCAAGAGGTTCTGTGCAACAGATCTGCCCGAAGCAACATGTCATTTGACTTTTTAGAAATCATTTTTATTGTGAATTAAGTGGAAGCTTACATTTCAGATGATCAAATTTCTATTCAACAGTTGACACATTTGATCACACCCCTAATGATGACCCTGTTTGTGACTTAGACTGGGGATGAAAACCCTGACAACTTCTGTCCTGTCTGCAGGGCTCTCCTGGTCCACTTGTGAGGATTTTCATTTTCTTTATGTTGAAATGTCTTCCCAGAGCACACTTGACAGTGTCTAGAGACGCTTTTGGCTGCCACAACTTGGAAAGAGGGTGCTACTGCCTTCCTCGGGCAGAGACCAGGGGTGCTGCTCCACATCCCACAGTGCAAAGACCAGCTCCCAGCAACAAAGACTCCACTCTGTTGGGCCTGTAAGACAGAGCAGACCCGCCCCGTTGAATCCTACCAAGGCTGTCATCTTTACAGAAGGAGAATGGCACCTCTTTCTCCCACAGAGCATGGGTGGGCTCAAATAGCTGACCCTTCGGTTAGCAGTTGCCTGCTTAACCCTGAGCCACCACAAATGCCAAGCCAACCTGAGCTGAGAAGTCTGCCCTTTCTCCCCTCTGTCTCCTTCCTCTTGCGAAATCTGTCTCCTTGGAGGAAGAGGAGGATGGGGTAAGGGCGGAAGAGCCTTCTCTAAGCAGGCTTTTCTGGGAGGGGCTGTTCCTGCTCCTTTCCGGAGCGTTTGACCTGCAAACAATTTGCGGGCACCCAGGCCGCCTCAGTACTTTTCTGAGATCATTTTTCTGCAGTTGGGGAAAGTTTTTACTTCCCAATGGAATGAAGGATTGCTTTGGTCTCCCGTTTTCTAGAAAGCTCCTCACGATGTCCAAAAGGCTAATAACAAAATGGATGAGTTTAAGTGGGGGCTTCCTCCACAGATGTTCCAGACAGCTCGGAAGAAACTCTGAGTCTCCACTCCCCTTCTAACACCCAACCTGAGCCCCGCCTCCTTTCTCTCCTCCCCTTCCATTTCATCCCTGACTACATCTAAATTTAGCCCTCTCCCCAGTGACCCAGGGGAAGATCAAAGCACTCTTTACATGCCTGTGATGTGGAGGCCAACAGGAGCATATCCGGAATAGTGAGAGGGGTGGAAGCAGGGTGGGTGGAGGGGGTGGGAGGGGGGGCAGCAGCGGGAAGCAGGCCAGGCACCCAGGGAGCTCTAGTGCTTACAGACCCCAGGGATACTGCTTACAGACCTCAGGGATACTGCTGGTGGAGGAAAATCTTGCTCCTCTAAGTCCTGGGTCCCTGGAGGCCTTCAGGAGAGGATGCTCCCTCCTAGCAAATAGGCCCAGTTCAGCCTACCCAGTAGGGACACCCGGGCTGTTCCCTTAGCTGTGAATTTCACCTCTTGATCCCTTTGCTCCAAGTACCGGCTCAGCAGTCTCTGGGGACTTTCTTCCAATCCTGATGTTTTATTCTTCTGTGCTTCCACCCCCATTATGGGAAGGGCAGAGAGAGACCAGTCTTTGGAGCTGAGTTTTGGTCTCAGGCGAGCGTTCCCTGGAACAGGCTTGGGTGCAGAGCGGCAGGCAGAGGTTTATTGGGGAGAGCTCTTTGGAGAGTCCTGTAGGTAAGAAGGGGGTGGGGGAAGGGAGGCAGGGGTGAGCAAGAGGAATTTCAGAGAACTGACCTTAAAGCTAGCACAGGCAAGTCTCACAGGGAGCCCTGGCGCTGGCAAAGTGCTACAGAAATGCTAGCAAATTGAGACAGGTGGCCCTGTCCTAGTACATCCTCATCGACTGGAGGACTGGGTCACCCCAGGCCTCACACAAAGGGGCAGAACTGCATGCTTGGAGGACAAGCTCTGCAAATGAGCAGGGATGATGGCCACAGAGCCACTCCCAGGCCTCATTAAAGGAGCAATCTGTGAATTTCTTGTGTTTCTGGACATCACTGTAAAGTAGAATAAAGGTTGCAGGAACTATAGCTAACATATAATTGTAAACTTACCATACACTAAGTCTTATCTTATGTACTCTATGTGTGGTATCATAATTTATTGTCACTTTAACTCTGTAAGTTGAAGCAAGGTGAAATGTTCTAGTCCCATAAAGAGTTAAAGTCTTGGAAACCCACAGGGACACTTCTACCCTGTCTGATGGTGTCATTATGAGCTCAAATTGACTCAGACAGTGAGTTTGGTTTTTTTGTTTGATAACCCTATGATGGGACTGTTATGACTCCTTAACAGCTCCACCTATAGGATGGGACTATGGTCACATAACGAGGAAGTGGTAGTGGAGTCAGATTGTAGCCATGGCAGCCTGTTGACGGAGCATCCCAGCTCAGCCATTGCACCACAGTCCTGCCACCAAGCCAAGAATCAGTAGAGGGAAAGCTGAGAAATAGCCCAAGAAGGGCTTCTGGTCACCCTCTTCTGTGACTGTGATTCAGCTTTGTTCCATCCAGTGGTCAAAATACATTTTACAAGTAAACTAAAAGCTTCATCTGCCTTCTGTAAACCAGGAAGCATACTTAGGGTGTTGCACACAGCTTGAAGGAGCGCGTGGTGATGAGGGGGCAGATTTCAGAGCCCTGTTAGTGGATCATGTGTTCACTCATAGCTAGCACTAACATCCTTGAGTTTCTTGGAGATCTTTGAATAAAAACAATGCTTTGCTGGAGAATAGTTTCACAGTAATACATGCATTGTAGAATTACAGAATTGGAAGGGACTCTGAAAAATATGTGCTCCTTTCCCATCCTCTTACAAACTGGGGGACTGAGCTGCAGAGAAAGAGATTAACTTGCCCAGGACTAAACAACCGATTCTGGTACAGCCTACCTTAGCCCCTCACTCCCCTAGCCCCTTCCCTCTTTCTGCCATCTAGTAATGGACATAAAGCAAAACTCTTTTGGAAGGTGGAGAAAGAGGAGAGAATTGCTTGATTATCAGCGAAATCGATCAACAGAGTCACCGCTTAATTAAAAAATATATCAAAACCTTTCTTGATAATGATCGACCTGTTACACTGGAGCAATTAAAGTGGTGATTTTATTTGCTGAGTTACTGCCAACTCTTATGATTTTTTTTGTAATACCCTTGTGATAACTCAATTGGAAGTATGTGGTAAGACACAATAATGATAATGCCTTTTCTTCAGATAACTTGTGCCACAGCCAACCAGGGAGTTAATCTTATGCGTCCGTTGCACAATTGGGGTCTCCTTGGTGCTGTTCTGCTCCCAATGACTCTAGAGGGAACCATCAGGCATCTCAAAAGGGGCCATCTTTGAACTGGTGACGTGCACATCCATGTGTTCAACAGCTCTGAAGCACATTAGAGATACTTTGGAATGGACACGTCTTGAAATGTTAATGTTAGCTTTTAGTTTTGTGTTGTTGTTTGTGGTCGTTGCTTTCATTTTAATTTAAAGTTTCACAAAACGCCCTCCACTCATAAATTGGGTGAGTGACAGCTTGTAGTTCTCTAAGCAGACAAACTCTGATGCTTTCTGGAGTTTGTGAGTGTTCATATTCAGCATGCAGTGGTCTGAAGTCATGTAGAAGTGGAGCCTTCATTCATTAAAAATTGACATGCGTTCACATTTTCTAGGTTGTATGTTCCATCACATTAATGTCTCAATGTTTTCAAGATGATCCATGGAAAGAATTTTAGAATCAGTTAAATTCGAGAAGAGTTACATATAACATTTTCCTCTTGGATTAGCATGTTTATTTTCTTAGATGTCCTGATTTTTAAAATATGAGTTAAAATCTTGGTTCATCATTTCTCCAACTTATTACCATAATCTTCACATCAAACCTATGAGAACTTGAAGAACTCATTCTGAAAAGCATCCTACTGGACAGAACTAGTTAAAAGAAAATCTGTAAGGGTTATTAACAGCCAGCAAAATGCAGATGACACCACTTCATATGCTGAAAATTAAACGGTGTTGAAGCACTTGCTGATGTAAATCAGACAGCAACCTTCAGCAAGGATTTCATCTGACTGTGAGCTATCTACTTTTCCATCATGAAGCTTGGTCAGAATCAACTGGCTCCTCACAAAGACCAGGCCAATTGGGTCATGATCTCCCAAGGCATTCAGATTAGATTGGTGCTTTTGTTTGCCTGGTTTGCTAAGAGATGAGAGCAGAGCTGGCCTGTGTCTCCACCAGAACTCAATTCTCTAGGTAAATCATTGGCATGAGTGTGGTGGGAGCAAAAAAGAGATTTGGTTTTTTTCTTCTTGGAAATATGTATTCCAGATACAAAGAAGCCAGTCCCAAGCATAGGTAATATTGGCCACATACAATATTTGATGGACATTGGAGGTTGACAGGCATCTAGGGATATCTAGGAAGGAGTTTCATTGAGTGCTTATGATCATGAAGACTCCATGGGGCAAGGAGAACACAAGCAAGGTCTCAAAAAGAACTGTAGTCAATCCATGCAATTCCATCCCATGTGTGTCATGATGGCGGGAAATGGTGTGAGGCATATTTCCCATCAGGGAATCTCTTTCCTGGCTGAAGTAGGTAGAAACAATGGGAAAAACACGTTGAAACACTTACTGGGAACAGACAGCAACAGTGTAACAGCCCAGTGTGGTCAGGCAGTACTCCTACCTCTCCTCGCATGGGAGTAGTAGAGAGCCTCTGAAGTTCCTTAAAGAACATAAGTTAGAAAATGAACTTGGAATATGCTTGGAGCTTGATAACATCACAAAGCAATAGCTGTCATCTTCATATGGGTACCTAGAAGGGCCACCGCCCTGAGAAGATTGTAGCCACTGCTTCCAAGCCTGTGGATTTGCTTAAGCTTCATGATCCCCCCAAAAAGTCACGAGAGAGAGCATAGCCTTCATACCTGGTCACATCAGTGACCCTAAACATGAGTGAGCGGAAAAGGAAACCCAGTGCTTTAGCCTCAGAAGCAGTTAATTGGAGGCAATTTTATCCTTGGAGCAGTAAAATTTGGAAAGTGGGGAAAGGACATGTGGATTTCTCTTTAAAACAAATGTCCATCCTAAAAAATCAATGCAGACCTGAGATTCTCATAGAAATGATGCAATAACATACACATATTTACATTTCCATAATAATAAACAGCAAATGAGCTTAATGTGTCTGTTTTTAAATATTTATTGTGGATTGAATTAAGGCTTATAGACCAGATCAGTTTTCCATTCAATAATTTATACACATTTTGTTTCATGCTGTTGATTTCCATTTCCAAAATATGACACAGTTTCTCCATTGTCCACTTTCATTGTTTCTTTGTTCCTAACTTTTCCTGCCTTCAGAACCTTGTCTTTGGGCAAATACCGCTTTTTCATTTAATAGGTTTTTAGACATTGGATTCACATATCACACAATTCAATAGTTACATCATATTAAAAAGAATTGCACAGTCATCACTACAATCAATTGCTCTCCTATATCCATGGATATACACATATTTGCAACAGAGATAAATACATAGAAATATCCTCTATCAAATCTATGAGTTATACATCTTTCTGGGTACAGTCACATTCTCCTTCCCACACCTGTTTAGCTTACATATTTTTTTATGCATCCATTCATATATGACTTTTATTGCATGATTTTATCCATAGTTGTATTTACCTATGTTCCTGTGAAATCTTGTACTCTCCCCAATGTCTTCCTTTGACTCCATCAATTGTTATTGTTCACTCTTACGTTAGCTATTTCCGTCCTTTGCATCCAAATTACTAGACCAGATGGCACAGTGGGTCCTGCATTAGCCTGATAACTGGAGGATCAACAGTTCAAAATGACCAGCAGGAAAAAGATAAGGTTTTTAGTCCCATAAAAAGTACTGTTTTGGAGATCCACAGAGGCAGTTCTGTCCTGTAGGGTCACTATGAATCAAAATTGACTTGATGTATTTGAATGTTTGCTTGTTCCATTCAAGTTAATCTGTGTCAACTCTCAAGTTTTCAGTTTGCTCTTTCTTCCCCCTTTTGCCCTGGTAACCTTCAAAGAAAGTTTCTTTTTGTGTAAAAACTTTTTTCTTGAATTTTTATAGCATAATGTATAGTATCATATAATATTTGTCCTTTTGTAATTTATTTATTTCATTCAGTATATAACATCTTGCAGGTTCATCCATGTTATAAGGTGTTTCACAAATTCATCCTTTTCTCTTACCACTGTTTAGCATTCCAGTCTACATGTATCATAGTTTGTTTGTTAGTTCTATAACTGATGGACACTTAAATTGCTTCCATCATTTTGCTTTTGTGGATGGTATGGTGATAAACATGAGAATATGTCTATTTGTATCCCAGTTCTTATTTCTCTATAATACAAGTTAGTAGTGCCACTCCAGGATCATATTGTATTTCTTCTTCCAATTAAAAAGAAAAAAGCCATACTGATATACATAGCGATTGTTTCATTTTACAAGTCCAGCAGCAATATATGAGGGTTCCAGTCCTTCTTCAAATGCACCAAAATTTGTAGATTCCTGGGTATTTGAACCTTCCTATTAATGCAGACATGAGACAATATCTCATTGTTGTTGTTTTGATTCAAATCTCTCAGGTAGCTAATGATCATGTGCATTTCTTTGTGTGTTCGCTGTATAAATGCCAGATTTGGTAAAGTATTGGTTGATGCCCTCTGCCAAATTTAAAATGGGATTATTTGTCTTTTTGTTGTTGAGATAGTGAAGTCTGTTATAAATTTTAGCGATAAATACCTTGTCCAGAATGTCAATTTCCCTTTTTCCCAGTCTATGGTTTCTTTTTGTGAAATCTTCCAATGCATATATGTGTCTAGTTTTTAGGAGGTAGTAGGCATCTAGTTTGTCATCTGCTGATTGTGTGTTTTAGTCATATGCAACAGTGTATTTATGTCATATATCTGGACCTTTAATTTTACCTCTGTTTATTCTTTGAAGGGCTTTATAATATTGGGCATCACATTTAAGTCTTTATTCTATATTGAGCTTGGTTTGGATACAATGTGAAATATAGACCTTGTTTTAATTTTTCTGTAAATGAATATCCAGTTTTACCTGAAGCATTTGTTGGAGATTATCTCTACCCCACCCTACACCCACCTCCATTTAATGTGCTTTGGTCTTTTGTCAAAGATCTATGTCAATTAGGTGGATTGATTTACTTCTGGATCCTTGATTTAGCTTCATTGGTGTATGTGTTGGGCATTGTACCAGATTGTTTTGACTACCATGATTGTATAGTAGGTTTTGAGATCTTGAAGTGTGTCTCCAACTTTTTTCTTCTTGTTTAATATTGATTTGCTTATCTGAGGTCTCTTTCCTTTCCATATAAATTTAATGATTAGTTTTTCCATCTTTCTAAAGGATCATGATGGAATCTGCATTGGGTTGGAAATATACCTGTGGCCATTTTAGGTAGCATTGACATTCTCACAAATTTAAGTTGTTCTATCTATGAGCAGGATATATCCTTCCATTTATAAGGTGACATCAGGAAGTTTATATGAAAATGGAATGAAAAGATAATGGAATTTTCATTGAACTTTTGAAAAACCCCTTGTATGCAGATTTTTTCTTATAAAAATTTTACATAGTTTTCTTTGTAAAGGTCCTTTAATTCCTAAATTTATTCCTAAGCATTTCTCATTGTTAATATAAAAGTATCAGACTTCTTTTTTATGTTAATCTACTCTGCCATTTTGCTGCATCTTTCAATTAGTTCAAGTAATGTTCTTATGGAGTCTTTGAGGTTTCTATGAACAGGATAATATTACTTCCCTTTCATTTTTATTGCTCTAGCTAACACTGCAGTATCATTTTGAATTGTTGCTGTTGTTGTCATGTGTCATCAAGTCTCTTCCCATTCAAATCACCCCAAGTACAACTAGCCTGTCCTGTGCATCCCCATGGTGGTCCTCATGTTTGGCCCATTGTTGCAGTCACTGTGTCAATTCCTCTTGTTGAGGATGCTCTTCTTTGTTGTACCTTACCAAGCAGGATGTACTTTTCCAGGGATAAATCTTTCCCAATAGCATGTCCAAAATTCATCTCTGCTTCTAAGGAGCCATTCTGGCTGTATTTCTTTGTTTTCGTAGTAGTTAATCATACATTCAATATTCTTAACTAACACTATAATTCTGATGCATTGTTTCTTCTCCAGTCTTCCTTATTCAGTGTGCAGCTTAAACATGCATATGAAGCAAATGAAAATACCATGGCTTGGGAAAGGTGCACCCTGGTTCTCAAAGTGACATCTTCTCTTTCCAATAATCTACAGAGATCATGGGTAGTAGATTTACTCAAGGTGATTCTATTTGATCTCAGGACTACTGTTTCTAGGAGCATTGATTGTGGTTCCAAGCAGGGGGAAATCCTAGACAGCTACAATCTTTTCTCTGTTCGCCATGTTGGTCCAGTTGTGAGGACTTTTGTTTTTACATTGAGTTATAACACATTTTGAAAGCTTCGATCCTTGATCTCCATCAGCAAGTGCTTCAAGGCCTCCTCCCTTTCAGCAAGCAAGATTATGCCATCTGTATGTTGCAGTTTATTAATAAGCTTTCCTTCAATCCTGCTATTGTTGTCTTCTTTGTATAATTCACCTTTGATTATTTGCTCTGTACAGGTTGAATAAATACGGTGAGAGGGTGCAATCCTGATTCATGTCTTTCTTGATTTTAAGAAATGCTGTATCCCTTATTCTATTTGTACAACTGCCTCTGCATAAGCACGATGAGCTAGTCTAGAATTTCCATTTCTCTAAGGTCTAACTATAGTTTGTTATGTTCTACACAGTCAGATACCTTTACATAGTCAATAAAACAAAAGTAAACATCATCAGTGATATCATTTATCCCACACCCTCTTCTGAAACTAGCCTGAGTTTCTTTTAGTTCTCTGATAATATACTGTTATAATCATTGTTTGATAATCTTCAGCAAAATTTTACTTTTGCTACAGCAAAATTTTAATGAGAGTGTTTTTTAATTTGAGCATTATGTTGGGTTATCCTTCTGTGAAATGGGTACAAATATGACTCTATCTTTGTCAGTTGGCAAAATCGCTGCCTTCCAAATTTCCTGGCATAGATGAATAAGTACTTCTGATGCCTCATCATCTTCTTAGAACATTTCCATTAGTATTTCATTAATTCCTAGAGCCTTGTTTGTGGATAATGCTTTCAGTGCAGCTTTGACTTCTTCTTTCAGTACCATTGTTTCATGATCATATACTACTTCTTGAATTGCTTGTTGGCACTGTGACTCTGTATTATTCTTTCCATCTCTTTGGTGTCCTGCATCATTCAATATTTTCCCCATAGAATCTCTCAATATTTCAATTCAAGGCTTGAATTGTTTCTTGAGTTCTTTCAGCTTAAGATATGGTGAGCATGTGCTTCATTTTTTTATTTTCTAGCTCTAGATCTTTGTCCATGTCATCATAATATTTCTCTATATGCTCTTTGAAATGTTCATTCTGATTTTTGGCTTCATAACTTCTTGTAATTACCTTAGCTGCTCTATGATTATGAGTAAATTTTAGAGTTCTCTTCTGACAGCTCAGCTTACATAGGAACAATTGATGGTCTGTTCCACAGTTGGCTTCTGCCCTTGTTTTAGCTGCTGATTTTGAGTTTCTCCATTGTCTCTTCCCACAAATGCAGTCAATTTAACTCCATCTGGAGAAATTCCCATAGCGGTGACTTTTTGAGTTGTTCAAAAAGATATGTGCAGGCAAGAAGTCATTGGTCTTGCAAAAGTCTACAATGCAATCTCCAACTTTATTTCCATCACCAAGACCATTGTTTTCCAACTACTCTTTATTTCTTTTTGTTCCCATTATTTGCATTGAAATCACAAATAATTACCAATACATTTTGGCTGAATACTTGGTCAATTTCATACTAAAGACATTGATCAAATTTTTCAATTTCTGCATCACTAGTTTTAGTGGTTTGAAAATCACTGCATGGAAGGGGCCTGGGGGTGAGGTTTTCTACTTCCATAAAAAACTGCAATCCCAGAACGCCACACAGGAGCCCTTCTACTCAATCTTACAGGATTGTCATGAGCACAAATTGACTCAGTGACCCTGAGTTTGGTTTTGAAGTTTTAGTGGTTGGTACAGATATTTAAATAATAGATGCAATTAATGTATTTTCTTGTATTTGGATTGCTATTATCCTACCAGAGACAGCAGTTTACTTCAAAATAGATCTTGAAATGATCTTTTTGATAATAGTGGAATGCCAAGTCTCTTTAATTTGTCATTCCAGGCACAGTAAACCATATACAATTTTTACTTAAATTGGCTAGTACCAGTTCCTTTTATCTTTCTAATACTCTGGATGTTGATCTTTATGCACTTCATTTCATTTTTGACAAAGTCCATTTGTGACAAATATATATGTTTTTTCTTCTCCAGCAAACCACCTAAGATATGTTCTATATTGAGGAATTTTCATTTTATTAATTTGTTCAATAGTTTTATCAGGAATAGATGTTGGATTTTGTTGATTAATCATGGGACTCTTGCTTTATTTATGTGGTGCATTAAATTAATGATTTTTCTTTTTAAAAAAACCTATAAGATGTTTTATTTTTTCATTTAAAGATAATTTTATTTGGGGCTTTTATAACAATACCGACATTAATTGTGTCAAGCATACATATGTTGCCATCATTATTTTCTAGACCTTTGCTTTCTATGGAGCTCTTGGTGTCAGCTCCTTTCTCTCCACCCCACCCCCCTGACCCCTTGATAAATTATAAATTATTTTAATATATTACACCAACCACGTCTCCCTTCCTCTGTGGTTTCAGTAGTTCATTCCCCTAGGGTGAGAAAGTTATGGGTCAATCATCATGATCAGTTCCCTCTTTCCACTCCCCCCCTCCTCTCTTCACTTACTTCCTACCCTCCTGTATAGCTACTCCCATTCCTGTTTCTGGATTCGGTGTGTCATGGGCTCTTATCTCTTAACTATACCTATGCTCATTCTCTGGTCTAGCCCACAGTGAAAGGCAGTACTGTGGTCATGATAGTGTGGGGGAGAAGACCACAAGGAACCAGTGGAGTATCATGTGCTTCATCAGTGTTTTACTGCACTCTGATTGAGTCATCTCTCTCTTTGACCCCCTCCATGAGGGGATATCCCACTGTTGACAGATGGGCTTTGGGTCTCTGGCCTGGACCCTCTTTCTCAACAGTGTGGGGTTTTTTGTTTATTTATTCATTTGTTTGTTTAAGATCTTCTGATGTCTATCACTTGGTCCCAATGACAATTCATGATTGCACAGGCTGGTGTGCTTCCTGTATGTGGACTTGCTTCTGTGCTAAAGGGTCTCTTGTTTAACTTCAATCCTTTAAAACCCCAGACACTATATCCTTTGATAGGCAGGCATCATCCACTTTTTTCACCACATTTGCTGCTACTCCCATTTGGTCTTCAGCAATTGTGTCTGGAGGGTAAGTATCACAGATACCAGGTTGATAGAACAAAGTGTTCTTGCATTGAGAGAGGGCGTGAGCAGAGGCTCGAAGTCCATCCACTAACTCAGTATATTGCCATATAAATATATGTACATAGGCCAATATCTCTATCTTTATGAACTAATGTATTTACATATGTACACACCTATGCTTGCATCCATAGCTTTGCTTCCTAGATTGTTCTTCTGCTTCCTTTTTCCTTCCTCCTGTCTTTCCATCATGCTTTCCCTACTTCTGCCTCTTAGTAATTTCTCTCAGCTAGATTGCTATTATTCCAAAACCCCCAGGATCTCTACATCCTCCTTACTGTTGATTTTAATTCCTTAGTTGCTTCCCTGTGTGTGGTGTTGTTTGCTTACTGCTTCTTGTCTCACCTCCCTCTAGGACCCTTGATTGCATTGCATTCTCCTGAAGCTTGCTTCCCATATCTATCTTATATATGTAAGCAACCCAGTTATGGTGGTCATGTACTTGATGTCAATTTCATGATTGGAAATCTAGGGGTAGAGGCTACCTTGTCAATCTGGAGATAGCCAATGAGACCTCTGTGTGGGCATGGCTTTCTCCTGAGAAGTCTGGGAAGTCTCATGGTATTTCTCAATTGGAGAAGAGAGACTTGACTCAGTCTCCGTGACGACGAACTACTGACAAGACGAGATGACAACATGCTGATCGATCCTGATTCCTGGAGAATGAAGGGGCCAGAGGAGAGGCCACATGAGCTTTCCCTGATGGAGCTATACCTCTGGGGCCAGAGAAACAACATGGAGACTCCTGCAAGTGCTGAGATGCTTGGGAGGCCACAGGGAGACCCCTGAAAGCGCTGAAATGCTTTTACTGCCACCAGACACACAAGACTCTACACCCACTCGCCTGGGATTGTGCTGGTGTCATTGCACGTGCTTCATAAGTCAGAAGGAGACTTTATAGACTGGTATTGGACATTGGGCTAATATCGGACTTATGATCTTGGACTAGACTGGGATGCTTTCTCAATGATCCATTCCTCTTGTATATAAACCTTTCCCTTATATTCATATGAGTGTTTATGAGTTTGTTTCTCTAGTCTACCTGGATTAACACACCAGCATTGACAGAGACCAAAAAGAAAACAAAAGATTGAGGGAAAAAAACATAATTCCAGGTCTCCCCGTAAACCTTTATGGTGGTCTCCCCACTGCTCCTGGGTGAATTTCGGGAGCCTCCCCACCTAGCCTGAAGTCTATTTTGAGGATTTTGGGGGGACTTTGTGGCTTTGTTTTGCTCCCATTACTGATCTCTGTGTGTCCCCAGTGTTGTTTTCTGTCACAGTGTGATCCAGTGAGGGAACATTATGTCTCCAGCTGTTGTTGGCCCTACAGTCCTCTCTGTGCCTTAGCAGCTCCATGCAGGGAAGTTGTCCTCCAGGCTTGGTGTGCCAATATGGGGTCTTGATTGTCCCATTCTCGTTTTCCTTCTTGGTTTGTTTCTGTGTGACCATAACATTCCAGCCCCTCTGTACGTTTAGTGTTGTTCTCTGTTGCAAATGCTTCTAGGTAGGGGTGTAGGAGGGTTGTCAGTTTGGCTCTGATTGGGGCTGCCCCTGTAATTCCACCTTTTCATACATTTCTCCATGTGGTTCGTATACCCTCAAGGTTTGGTGCTCCACAGTGGTGGGAATAGCATTCACACTCCCAATTCTGTGGAGATATAAACAATACTCTCCCCCAGGTGGGTTAGTGCCCTGCTCCCTCCTCTTTTCATCTCCCATTCTCCTGCCTCCCATTTTCTCTTTCTCTATTCCCCCCACCTTTCCCTTTCTTTGTGTTGGAATTTTTTCTTCCTCCTTGGGTTTGGTCCAACCTCCTCCTGATAGTCTATACCTCAACTCATATAGTGTCAGAAAAGTAGTTTTTTGTCTATACCTATTGTTCTGATTATACTTACCTCAGGAGACTGATGTTGTACTTATCCTTTTGCTATTGGTGAACTTCACTTAGCATAATTTCCTCCCACGCTTCCCATGATGTGCTTCATGTAATTATCAGTGCTCCTTAGTGATTAGTAGCACTCCATTTTGTATATATGCCAGAGTTTACTAATCCACTTACCTATTGAGGAAAATTTAGGTTACTTCAAATTCTTTGTGATTGTGAATTGTGCCACAATAAATGCTGGAGCACAGATGACCGTTGGCCGTCCATTTCTTTACCTCTTCTGGGTATTTGCCCAGTAGAGGGATAGCTGGGTCATAAGGTAACTCAATTTTCATTTGCTTTAAATATTGCCAGGTTGCTTTCCACAGAAGCTGTACATATCGACATGACTACCAGCAGTGGAGGAGAGTTCCTTTCTCACCACATTTCCTCCATGTATTTCTCTCTGATTTTCTGATTTGATCTATTCTAAAGGGTGTTACATAGTATCCCATGGTTGTTTTAATTTGCATTTCTCATATGTTTGCTGTCCATTCAATTCTCCTCCCTAATGAGACTTTTGTTCAGGTTGGTTGCCCACTTCCTCAGGGGGTTAACTGCTTTCCTCTTTTTGAATGTTAAGAGGGCATTGTACATATTAGTAATAAACCATTTGTCTTCTGTGTCATTGCTAAAAATCCTCTTCCAGTCTGTGAGCTCTCTTGCTAACTTCTTGGTGAAGACTTTCGATGCACACAGGTGCTTTATTCTTAGTATATTCCACTTGTTGATTTCAGGTTAACCTGTGTGTGTATCCTTCCCTATTCTATTTTGTCTGTGTATTCCCTAAGCCAAGATTCTTAGGTTTGTCCATATTCCTTTGTTGATCCCGATAGTTTGGGGTTTTACTTCTAGGTCTGTGATCCACCTTGATTTTATTCTTGTGCATGGAGTGAGGTACATATCTTGTTTCATTTTTCTACAGAAGAGCTATTGCTTATCAGCAAACTTGTTAAAGAGAGCATCCACCTACTTCTTGATGCTTTTGGAGCCCTTGTCAAAGATCAGTTGGCTATATGTTGGTGGTTTTATTGATGGGTTTTGGTTCTTTTCCTTTGGTCTGAGTATCTGTCATTGTACCAGTACTGTGCTGTTCTGATCACTGTAACTGTGTAGTAGGCATTAAAGTCAGATAAAATGAGACTTCCAACTTCATTCTTCTCAGGGAGTTCTCTGCTAATTCTGAGCTTCTTCCCTCTGCACGTGAAATTGGTGGTCAGTTTTTCCAATTCTTTGAAAAAGGTTGTTGGTATTTGCATTGGGATAATTAAACTTATATAGTATTTTGGGTAAGATTGGCATCTTTACTATATTGACCCTTCTCACTTACAGGAATGGGATATTCTTCCATTCATAAAGGTCACTTTTGGTTTCCTGTAATAGGGTCCTATAGTTATCCTTGTACAAGTCTTTTATTTTGCTGTTGTTGTGAGATATATCCTTATGTATTTCGATTTGATCTTGACTATTGGGAAGGGTACTACCTTCTTGATCTCCTTTTCCATGGTCTCATCCTGTGTATATAACAACCCAATAGACATCCGTTTGTTGATCTTGTATCCTATCACTCTTCCATATTTCTCTGTCACTATCAGTACTACTATTGTGAAGCTTTGGGGATTTTCAATGTATGGAATCATGTCGTCTGCAAATAGTGATAGTTTCATCTTCTCCTCTCCCAGTTAGGCATCTTTAATGCCCTTCTGATGTCTTATAATGTTGAATAGAAAAGGGGACAAGGGGCATCCTTGACTAGTCCCCTTTTTCAGTGGGATTGTTTTCATTTTTATCTCCATTGACAATGATGCTGGCTGTTGGCTTGTTGTAGATAGCTTGTAATAACTTGAGAAAATGTCCTTTCATTCCTATCATCTTGAACATCTTATTTGGGAATGGGTGTTAAATGTTGTCAAATGCTTTTTCTATATCTATTGATACTATCATGTGATTCTCATATTTTTCCTTTTCAATTTGGTGTAAAATGTTGATAGATTTCCAAATGTTAAACCATCCCTGCATCCCTGGATTAAATCCTACCTGATCATGGTGGATGATATGTTTTATATACTTTTGTATTCTATTGGCCAATATTTTGTTAAGGATTTTTGCATCTATGTTCATTAGACATATGAGTCTGTAGTTCTCTATTCCTGTGGGGTCATTGGCCTGTTCAGTTATCAAAGTTATACTGGTTTCATAGAATGAGTTTGGAGTTTGCCATCCTTTTCTATGCTCTGGAATAATTTGTAGAGGGTTGTATCAGTTCTTCCCTGAATGTTTGGTAGTATTCTCCTATGCAGCCATCTAGTCTAGGAGCTTTCATTGTTGGTTGATTCTTGATAACCACATCTGTTTCTTCATTTGATATGGGTCTGTTGAGGGTCTTGACCTCTATCTGGTATATGCTAGGGAGGTATTGTTTTTTCATGTATTTTTCCATGTCTTCCATGTTGTTGAATTCATTAGAACACAGATTTTTATAGTACACTGTGATTATCCTTTTAATCTTATTGGGGTCTTTTGTGATTTCCCCTTTCTCATCTCTCATCCTGGCTATTGATGTTTGCTTCTACCTTTCCTTGGTGAGACTTGCCAGCTAGTGGTCTGTCAATTCTGTGGACCTTTCAAAGAACCAACTTTTTGCTGTATGGATTTTTTTGTGTTGTTCTCTTGTCTTCTCACCAGATATTCATTATTTCTTTTCTTTTGCTATTGGAGGGATAGTTCTGCTTACTCCATTCTAGATGTTGGAGCTTTTGTGATTGCATATCAGTCATAAGTGTCTCTTCCTCTTTTATATATGGATTTATTTTTCTCAAACTCTCATTGATTATTGCTTTTGCTGTATCCCATAGGTTTGGCTATGTTGTATTCTCATTGTCATTAGTTTCTAGAAACTTTCTAAACTCCTCTCTAGTGTGATCCAGTACCCATTTGTGTTGCAGAGATCATTATTCATTCTTCAGTTGTTTGCCCCTGTTGTTCTGTTTGTCCTTTTATTGATCTTCAGATTTATGGCATGGTCATCCAAGGAGAACATCTGATTAATCTCAATTACTGTGTTTGAATGTACTCAGATTGATGTTATGCCCCAGGATGACATGGTCTATGAAAATGAGTCATATGCACTTGAAAAGAATATGATTTTTTTTTTTTGCATTTGGATGGAAGGTTCTACAAATGTCTATCAGGTCCAGTTACCTAATCATAGCATTTAGCCATTTGGCCTCCTTGCTGAGTTTCTTTTCCTCTCATCTATCTTTCTATGGTAGTGGTGCATTAAAATTGCCTAGTATGTTTACTGAGTCTGATTTGTTTTCCATCTTTTGAATAGTTTGTTTGACAAATTTCTTGGGATCTTGTTAGGCATGTGTATATTTATTATGCCCACGACTCACTGAATCCTGGTTTACTGATCCTTTGAGCATTATATTGTCCTGAGCCTTGTCTCTTGTTATAGTTTGCACCTTGAGATCAATTTTGTCAGAGATTAGGATTGTAGCTCCTGTGCTTTTAAAACTGTCCTTTGCCTGGTATTTTTTCCATCAGTCTTTTATTCTTAGCCTATTGTTGTCTGTGAGCTTAAGGTGTGTCTCTTGCAGGCAACAGATTGATGGGTTATATTTTCTGAGCCAGTCTGAAAGCCTTTATCTTTTAATGGGTTGATTGAGTTCATTGACATTCAGAATTAACATGATCTGCGGATTCATGGCTGTCATCCTGTACCTTTTTGTGTGGGGGATTTTTCTATCTCCTTTTATACCACTGTGTTGTGTGTGTTCTGTGTGTGTGTGTTTTGGGGGGGCTTTCTTCTGATCTTCATTTCCCTGAGGCCCTGTTATCTTGGTGATTGTCATCATCATGTTGACTTTTGGTTGGAGATGGGCTATATGGTGGTCTCCAGCTTGTGTTTGGTGGGTGTTTGTCTTCTGACCATAGTGAGTTCAAGGATTTTCTGCAGGGTTGAGTGTCTTACAGTGTATTTTTTGAGGTTTTCCTTGTCTTGGAAGACACTTTTCTCATCATCTATCTTAGATGGTTTGCAGGGTAGAAGATTCTCAGGCAAGGTTGTTTTTTTTCTTTCAGCTTTCAGAAGATGTTACTTCACTCTCTCTTCTTCGTCTTGGTTTCTGCTGATAAGTCTGACCATATTCTTACCTGATCACCATTGTATGTGAGTGCCTTTTTTCCCTCTTTCTGTTCTTAGAATTTTCTCTTTTCCCTCATATTTGAATAATATGCTGTGGTGAGTTCTCCCTGGTATTTAGTTTAATTGGTGTCCTCTACACTTCCTGTATGAGTGTCTGATTCTCATTCATTAAGGTGGGAAAGTTTGCTTCCAGAAATTCCCTTGCTAGTTTGTCTATTTGCTTCTTCATTGTGTCTTGTTCTGGTAGACCAATTATTTGAATATTGTTCCTCTTCTTAGCAACTGCCACCGATTGCAGGTTTTCTTTCCCCTTTGATTATTTTGTTTGCCTGTTTTTCCAATTTGTTAAAGTCAGCCTGGTTGTCCTTGAGGTCGCTGGTATGATACTCTCTTTCTAGTCTATTTGTGAAATCTGTGACCTTGTGTTTAACTCTGTTACCTCATCTAGGAGCTCCCTTTTGTACATGGTGTTCATGCCCTCTATTATGGACTTATTGTGCCCGTATTCTGTTTTGCTTCCCTCTTCTGCTTTGTTACTCCAAGCAGCCTTCTGAAGACTTCTTTTTGTGACAGATTCACATCTGATTTTTCTATGAGTGCCATTAACTCTGGTGGTGTGTTTTTTCTTTCCAGTTTTTTTTTTTTTGTGATTGTTGCTGTGGTATGTTGCTGTTTGTGTGTCATTTTGAAAGAAATGGGAAACATGTTCCTTGGAAACTAAGGTGCCCTGAACTCTTTCTCTGTATGACTTGAAAGCATTTTTTTAAGGGCCACCTGTGGCCTACTATGGTGGTGTGTCAGGCTACTATTTCGGCCCAGTGCTGCTATGACTCATTGGCAGATGGCAGTGGGAGGCCTCAGAGACTCGTTTGAGGATGGTGACTGCAGGTTTGTTCCTGAAAGGAATTGGAGTAGGTCTATAGCTTGACCACGGGTCTGGTGTGGGCTATCAGTCTTTCAAAGAGTGATAGGGTCTAGTTGGTTTCCCAGGAAACTGTTTTGTTATTTTAAAAACCCTAGAAAATATTCTGGAGTTTAGCTCTGGATACTTTGCTTTGTTAATGGATGCTAATGGACAGAATTTTGCAGGCTTACATTCAAAGTTTCACAAAGGACCACAGCCTAGAACTGAAAACATTTTTATAAGGCAAAAAAAAACATTTCCCCCTTTTTGATAATGGGCTTGTGGAGTGCGTTGGTAATCAGGGCTGTGCCACATTGTTCCCCTGAGGAGTGGGGACCTGCTAAGCAGATAGGGTTTGGGGCTCACTGGATCTGAATTCATCCCCCAACTGCCATCCTGTGTCCCTCCCTCTCTCTGCTGTGTTCTGTGAAACTGCATTCTGTCACAGGTAACTATAATAGGGGCTCTTCAATAGCTTCAAATTATTATCTAACTACCTATTGCTACTCATGCTGGCAAGTGTGGGCCTGGGGAGAAGTGGGAGGGAGGTGACTGGTGTAATCCTATGGTTCCTGCTGGGGAGGAGAGTTGCACAGTCCCAGACTGCAAGAATGGGGCGGCTAGTGACTTGGGGAACTTGAGTGTGAGGTTGTGTGGTTAGCTCTCGGAAGCTCTCTGCGAGACTGGGATTATGACCACTTTTAGACAGCAGTCTGGGGAAATTACGGCTTGCTGTAGTGACTAGAGCAAAGACACTGTCCTTGACCTGGCGAGAGCTTAGCAGATGCAGGGAATGTAGAGCATTGCAGTGCATTCTTGAATCACTTTGTGGGTGAAAATCAAAGCGGGGGGTGGGGGTGGTAGTCTGAACCGGACTCTAGTACATGGAGTCTCGGTTTAGCACCCAGTTTCCCAGTGTTGGCCTTCTTACCTCTTAATTTTCTTGTCTGGCAGCAGGAGCACTGGCTTGGTGATTCTACTTGGTTGCCATCTTGTTTTTTGAATGTGGAATCGTGGAATCATCCTTGCATGCTTAAAGTGAGTCCCATTTATCCATGATGTGTCATACATTTGATATGTTGTTGGTGTATTTTAGCTAGAATTATGCTGACAATTTTTGTTAATTCTTTTGTGTCTCTGTTGAATATCCTCCTGGTTAAGTTTTCCCAAAGTGGCTATTGATGTTTTCTACTATTATGGTGATTTTTAAAATTTTTCTTGTCAATCTGTCAAAATTTGACTATGTATTTTCACTCTCTTTCATTGGGTACATACACATGTATTAAGTCCAATTGACTCTTTAATCATTGCATAATGTCCTTCCTTGACTCTTTTTTTCTGATTTTCTCTAAAAGTGTAGTTTATCAGAAACTGATATTGCTGTATGGGCAATCCTAGAAAAGCTTTTAAAAATTGTTATGTGGTAGAAAACAGATTGTATAGATGATAGGGTGACTGTTTAATTTTTAAGGACCCAAATTTTTGTATGCTTGCCCAAATTAGGATTGCTGTTAAAAATAAAGATGCCAGGACATGGAAGCATAGAATGGAAATATCTGCTCCCTTACCCTCTCTTGATGCTTCTGTTGATTTTTGAGTCCCACACCATAAATTCCTTACTTCCTTCAAGGACTGCTCAGAAAGACTGTTTTTCCATTGTCAACAGTAGTTGAGAGTAATATGTAATAATCTTCAGAATCCAAAAAGATGCTCATAGACTCTTTCACTGGGATTCTTCTTCTTTCTTGACTATGAACAATATTAGATGCTTAATCTTCCAATAAGTATCACCAGAATCCTCTTTTCCCATTGTGCATTGAAGCTGTCAAAGTTTGTCATGAATGTCTATCACTCGGGTCCACTACTCTGCTCACAGCCCAACAGAAATATTTGGGAGCAAATCTCGAAATGCTTGTCTTGGTTGTTCTGTTGGAATACTGGGAAGATGGATGATGTGTGCACATGTTTCCAAATATATGGAATTCTATGTCATCCTGATAAGAAAAGTAAATGGGATATATTGCCTTGTGGAACTGGAAAATCCAAATGTAGGAAGGACTTCAGGGTTGGTTTGATTCATCAGTTTGGTGCTTTCCTTTATGTGTCTCCATTCTGCTATTTTTGGCCTCAGCCTTGTCTTATAACTATCTACTCCTTTGAGAAAAACATGTTGCCCAATAAATCCTGGGTGATATGTTTTCTTTCAAAAATCTAGGGAAAACTAGAGAGGAAGGTTACTGTTTTAGAAGAATGAGTACATTACTCTTATAAGAACTCTAAGGAAAGTGCTTTTCATTTTTCATTGGTTCAAAATGGGGTCTGAGACCATTTCTGAACTGATCACTTTAACTAGGCTGCTTGGCTTTGCTGAAATCTTAACAATCAACCTCTTCCCCCTCCCAGGAGATGAGAGATTGGTCAATTTTCAGAAAATGTTAGTACGGAATGAGGGAAATAGAATTCTGCAGAGGAGAGGGCATTCTCTGGGTTTTTTTTAAAGGCTAAAAGGTAGACTGCACATGGCAACCCAGAGCTAGCTCTCCCTTGCTAGGTTTTTAGCGTATATTAAGGTGACCAGATGCCCCACTTTTTTAAAAAACAATTTAACAATGTCCCGTGGCATTTTAAAATTAAAATAAATATATTACAATACTATTTTTGTGTTCTATGAACATTTTTATTGCTCCATATAGATCAAATTTTTAATCAGGAACTCCCCCCCCCCAAGTCAATGGAATCAACCCATCATTTCTGAAGCTCCACTTGGATACAATCATTATTGGTCCATTTTATATACTAAAAATAAAGATCTAACTGACTTAACTAAATAAAATAAAGTCTAACTACAAGTAAGAGACAGTATTAATAGCTCTAGCCTTAAATAATAAAGGAAAATTGCTCTATGAGCAGGTCAATTGTCATCAGAGACCTAGGCTTATTCTCATTCTCCTTTGTCTTCAGCATCCACCTTACCCCAAAACTACTTCTCCTTGCATATATTGGGTGGTTGCTTCAGCTACAGATAACATATCAAACATGAAAATACTGAAGAAACTCATTACTAAAATTAGTCTCTCTTGCAAGAGAGGACATTTCCCTTTAAAGCACCATTCCCATTATGTCAATTCACTTATGTCTCTCCAAAAACTATTTTGAAGTTCTACTCAATTTACTTGTAATAAGACCATGTTTGAAAATAGGAGTTTTCTGCTTTAATCTTAGTGATGCTATCCTGGAGTGAGGTGGGTTCTAAATCTAATCTCTTCTGAGAGATGCCATATAAAAAGAGTGGTCAAGGCAAAGATATACACGTGTGGATGGCATATGTAACAATAGAGACAGTTGTGTCTCTAAGCATCAAAAGGACTAAGGGTAATCACCACAAATTGATAGAGAAGACCACAAAATAAATGGATAAAATTGAGACCCTGATTTTGCACTTAGTCTCTAGAACTATAAGAAAATAAGTGACTATTATTTAAAGCTACCCACTGTGATATTGTTGATACAACAGCACTAGAAGAACAATGTTCTCAATAGTGAATTTCTCTTCATATTTCATTAGCCAGAACTAGAAGACACAAATGGCTGAAGTAGATTTTTAAAGTACGGTGGATGAAATGGATGCTAGAAGTTCAGTGTCATGGCCACTACTACACCTGTTTAAAAGGATGGCCTTCATACCTGACTTGAGATGATTAAGTATAGATGTTGTTACTTAGGCAGTAATTCAGGAGAAGAACCCAATTCCTGACACTCAGAGTGCTCCCATTCAGGCAAACCCATGCTCACATTCCAACTTCACAATTTAGTAGTATGTCACTTGAGTCAGAGAATCTTAAATTCTTTGGGTCTCAATTTTATCATCCACATGTTCTACTCTGTTGCCTTGCATGTGGTTGTGATCCCAGGAACTGTGCCACTGGTATTTTAAATACCAGTAGTTTTGTCCATGGTTTCAATGGAGATTTCAGACTAACACAGATGGAGAAGAAAGGATTGATGAACTTACACTTAGCCATTGAAAATTGGCCATAGAAAACCCTGTGGGTCACAATAGAACCATTATCTAACTGCAATAGTCAGTGTTGACTGAGAAACAAATCCAAGGAGGCACTCATATGCGTATAAGACAGAACTTTGTTCAAAGAAAGATTGTACATCAAGAAGACATCACAGTCCGGTCCAGATGAAGCCCATAAGTACAATAGTACCCCATATGTCCATATTAGTCCATTAAGTCCTCTTTAGACTCATACAGCCACGAAGTGATGCCACAGTGAGATATCACAGGTTAAAAGGAGATTATGTAACTGCCACACTAAGGAGGAACGATGAAGGAGATGACAAAGAAGGTGAGGAAAATCATTGAGAGGAATTAGCATAGTAGCTACAATTATGGACATAAACATAATTCTCAATGATGGGGATTATTCTGCATCAGGTAATATTTTATTTTGTTCTGTTTGTGATAGTTACATAGCCTGTTATCGTTTTGAGACTTAAGAGTGAAGGAGTTTGGCCTGTCAGGTCACAGCTTGATGACCTCATGTGGAGGTGCTAAGGAGATAAATAGCTCACCTCATGTGGAGGTGGGATACATGCTCACTCCCTGCGGGGCATTACTGATTACAAGCCACATGAAGAAACACTGATGGAGTTAGAGCCTTGGAGGTGGAGAAGCCACATGGAGACCCACACCAGTGTTAAGATACTTCCACTGCCACTGGATCTACAAGACTTTCTACTCACTGGCCTGTGATCTTCCCACACTCAGAATCACTGCCTGTGTTATGTGAGTCTGAAGAGGAACTTGTAGACTGATATGGGGCATATGGGCTAATATCAGATGTATGGACTTGATTTGGATTTGGTTGGGATGTTTTCTCAGTATTCAATTGTTCTTGTACATAAAACTCTTTCCTATACACATAAGTGTCTATCTGGATTTGTTTCTTTTCATTCCAGCCTAACCCATTATGGCACCTTGGGAGTGGGGCACTAGAGAAACAATAAAGATAGAGACTGGATGTTTATTTGACCTCTGCCTAATGGTAATGTTTTTTTTCCCCCTTTGGATAGCCAGAAGTCAGATATACCCATGCAGTTAATTGTGTTGTTTTCTGGAAAGAACATAGGAAGTTAAAGTTTTTATTCTTTTCATTGGTTGTAGTCTTTGGTTATTCCTGTTTGAAATGGTGAAAATAATTGTGGTTAATGTATATTTTGAGTTTGGTGGAAAAATCAACCCAGACTTGGCTGGACAGTATTTATCTATCATCTACCTAATCAAATACATAGTAATAATCTCCAAATGATAAAAATGTGTGGATATCATTGAAGTGATTTCTATGAGACACTCAATAACAACAGGAATTCTTTAAAAAGGGGATTGAGAGAAGGTAGTATGACTATTCTGGAGTGATTGGATATGTATGTTCTGAATTGTGTTTTCTTTATGTATAGTATTCAGTAATGACTAGTCATCAGTACTGATTACTAGTACTGGAGTACTAGTGATCAGTACTCCAAGGGGAAAAAAACAAATCTTTCCAATTGGACCAGTAGGTAAAAATCATGATAAATGGAGAAAAGGTTGAAGCTGGAAAGGATTTCATTTTGCTTGGATCCACAATTGATGCTCATGGAGACTTTAGTCAAAACATCACACATGGCGTTGCATTGGACAAGCATGCTGCACGACATCTCTTTACAATGTTGAAGAGCAAGGGCGTCACTTTGAAGACAAGGTGAATCTGACCCAAGCCATGGTATTTTCAACCTCATATGGGAGAGCTGGAAAATGAGTAAGAAAGATAGAAAAAGGATTGATGCATCTGAGTTGGTGTTGTTGACAAATATTGACAGTCCAATGGACTGCCAGAAGAACTAGCAAGTATGTCTTAGAAGAGCTACAGCCAGAATGATCTTAGACGGGAGGATGGATAGACTTTGTCTCATATACTTTGGACAGACTATCAGGCGATACCAGTCACTAGAAAAAGACATCAAACTTAGTAAACCAGAGGGACAGTGAAAACAGGAAATCCATGAGATGGATTGACAGCGTGGCTGCAACAATGTTTCAAACATAATCATGGTGAGGATGGCACAGGAACAGTGTTGTGTTCTGGTGTATATAGGGTCATATGAGTTGGAACTGACATGATGGCACATGCCAACCACAAGGAACCATGCTGGCATGGCAACTTACATATAAACCATCAGCTGTCACATGGGAGAAAGATGAGATGTTATTGTTCCAGAAACCGAAAGCAGCAGTTCTACTCTGTCCTACAGGGTCGCTGTGAGTCAGAATGTACTCACTGGCAGTGAGCTTGGGTTTGGGTTTGGATTGTGTCAATGTGAACTTTTCAGGTGTCTATAGGGAAGGCAAGAAGCAAGTCCCCCCCAAAACAACAACAACAACAACAACAACAAATGTAACCTTGGGTTTTCTTAACCTTTGCTTAGCCCTTGTATCAATTTTCACCGTGAAAATTCCTCCTTCTCAACCCTGGAATTGTGACTTTTCTCTAGCATTATGTTTTGGGAAAGTGTCCTAGTATACGTTCCTCTGCCTACAAAAGAAGTCTATTGTCAGAACATATTTTTAGTACTTTACAAGTCAAATCTTCCCTCCTTGACTTCGCCAGTCCCTCAGGACTTTTAAATTTACTATTTAAATATTTATAAACTGTTACAATTATTTATTAAAGGTCTATGTTGTTATTATATTTAGTGTGGAATATGCATTTCTTCCTCCAAAAATAACAGGACTTTCCACTAAATGACAGGTATTAGCAATGCAGTAACTTTTTTCTTAAAGCAATAGAGAAAGTTTTACTCTCCTTGACAACTTTAAGTACCCTTATTTAGAAGTAAGAGATTCTACCTCACTGGAAGAAAACATTGCTCCTGACTTCCTTTGTAGATTTAGGAAAATTTTAGTGCTTACATAGAGAAATCTTGCCACCAGAAAACATTGTCCATTCAAAAGCAATGGTAATATGAAACCCTTCCTTTCCTCCTTGGCCCCTCTGATGCTTGTGTGGGCCTATGTATGTGCATGTGTGTTGTGGAGGCGCTCTCATTTTACATTCCTTCAGTCAGCCATCCATTCATTCAGACATCTCGGAACTGTGCTAATGTATGCTAGGCACTACAGTATGGGACGCACCATGAGATATGCCAAAGGCAAAGAACTGAGTAAGATGTGCTGTGCTCTGAGATGCCTGGAGAGTAGTCTAAAAGAATGCTCTTGCCACTGAAGAGTCATCGCGATTGTGTAGGACAGAGTAGAACAGCTCTTTGAGTTACAAGATTGTCTATCTTTATGGGAGCAGACAGTCTCCTCTCTCTCCCCCATGGCACAGCCAGCGAGTTTAAACCTCTGACAGTATGGTTAGCAGCCCAAACAGCCGACAGAAGCACCATGCCTCCTCCGTGGTATGCTATGGAGCATGGAGGTATAGATCCCATACTGGACGCAAGAAGAAAGAAGATCTGATTTTGAGAATGGGTGGTTCTTTGTTGTCTATGTCTATATCTATCTATAATATATAGAGTTCAATTTGAAGAACGTAACTAGTTTTGTCTGGGAACCAGGTTTTTCTTCTTTCATAGGATGTTAACTCATCCTCATGGTGGTGGTGTTCACACTGGAGTGTAACTCAGGGGTCCTGGACCACATTTATACTCTCGATAATATTTGTCAAAGCCTGGAATAGTTTTTGAGTTATCTTCAATAAAATTTTACTTGCATGTGACATTAATGATGATGTTGTTATAGTTGTTTTTAGGTATTCAAGTAGATATTCAACTGACAACTCGTGTGTAGAGGTCAATGCTCTGCATCTTGTATTACGCAGGCTAGTCCTCTGATTTTAAAACACACGATATTCCCTTGCTCTGTTTGAACAACTGCTTCTTGTCTATGTCGAGATTCCACCTGAGTATATGTAGTATTCTGGCATTCCTATCCTTAGCAACATTATCCATAATTTGTTAGGATCCACAAAGTCAAATACTTTGGAAGCGTCAATAAAACAAAGTAAACACCTTTATGCTATTCTTTGTTATCAGCCAGGATCCATCTGACATAAACAATGATATCCCTCCTTTCACACCCTTTTCTGAATCCTACTCGAATTTCTGGCAGTTACCTATTAATGTATTCCTGCAACTTTCTTTTTGAGTTATCTTCAGTAAAATTTTACTTGCATGTGATATTAATAAGGAAGTTGTAGTTGGTTTTAGGTGCCTTTGAGTCAGTTCTAACTCAAAATGACCATATGTACAATGGAATGAAACACTGCCCCTTCTTCTGCTTTGTCAACTTATTTGCCAAGGGCTCTTCTCGTCTTCACTGCCCTTCCACTTCACTAGCATGATGTCCTTCTCCAGGAACTGGTCTCTCTTAACAACATGTCAAATTACATGAGATGACATTTCATATCCTGGCCTCTCAGGCGCACTCTGGTTGTACTTCATCCAATACATGTCTATTTGTTCTAGGGAAAGTACATGGTACTTTCAATTTTATTCCCCAAGACCATAGTTCAAATGCATCAATTTTTCTTCTGTCTTTCTTATTCAATATTCAACTTTTATATGCAGGTGAGGCAATTAAAAATGTCATGGCCCGGGTCAGGCAATACCTTACATCTCAAAGTAATATCCTTGTTTTTTAGCACTTTAAAGGGACCTTGTACAGAAGATTTACCAGTGCAATGTGTCCTTTAATTTCTTGTCTGTTGCTTCTGTGAGTATTGAATGTGGATCAAAGTAAGATAAAATCCTTGAAAAGTTCAATCTTATTTCCATTTATCCTGGTATTAACTATTAGTTCAGTTTTAAGAATTTTGCTTTCCATACATTAAAATCCACACTGAAGGTTGCAGTCTTTGATCATCATCAGCAAGTGCTTCAAGTCCTCCTCCCTTCCAGGAAGCAAGATTGTGTCATTTGTGTATCACAGGTTATGAATAACCCTTCCTCCAATCCTGATGCCATATCGTTCTTCAAATAATCCAGCTTCTCTGGTTATTTGATCAACATGGAGATTGAATGAGTATGGTGAAAGGATACAACTCTAAGGTACGGCTTTCCTGATTTTAAATCACACTGATTCCTTTGTTCTGCTCACACAAATGCTCTGTAAAGTTCTGCATGAGCACAATGAAATACTCTGGAATTCCCATTCTTCTCAAGGTTATCCTTATTCGCTAGGATCCACACAGTCTTTATAGGCATTGCTCCACACTTTCTCCTTTTGATTGGATCATCTTCCTTTGTAATGGGTGCAACTATGGATCTCTTCCATTTGAATGGCTTTGTAGCTATCTTCCAAATTTCTTGGAACTACCTTCATTTATTCAGAGCTGCTATTCCATCCATTCTCAGGAGTTTTATTTTCATCGATGCTTTCCCCACAACACGGACTTCCTGCTTCAGTGTCATCAGATCTTGATAATATGACACCAAAATATTTGGCTATTGACCAATTTTCTTTGATATAATAATCCTGTATTCTTTTCTGCTTATTTTGGTAGTTCCTCTGTAGTTCAATGATTTGATCATAGACTCCTTCAGTATTGAAACTAAAAGCTTGAATTTTTCTTTAGTCTTTTTTTTTCAATTTGAGAAACTCTGAAAGTTTCTTCCCATTCTGTTCTCTGTTACGTCACTGTGACTTCTCAAGCTGCCTTTGAAATAATCTATTCAGTTCTTTTTCCATATCATTTCTTCCTTTCGATGAAGCATATTCTACATGGAGGAGCAAGTTTCAGGCTCTCTTCTGACATGCACTTTGATCTTTTTCTTTTTCCTTTAAAAGACACTTTTGCTTTCTTCATGAATGATGTCCTTGATGTAATCTCCCAACTCATCATGTATTGGCACTCATTAATGCTTACTGTGTCAAATCTACTCTTGAGATGGTCTCTAAATTCAGGTGAAATATATTCAAGGTCATATTTTAACTCTTGTAAACTTGTTCCAATTTTCCTCAACTTCAACTTGAACTTGCATATGAGCAACTTAATGGTAGTCTATCTCACAGTCAGTCTTAACCTTGTTTAGACTGATGGTACAGAGTTTCTCTATTAGCTATTTCTACAGATGTATTAAATTTTATTCCAGTATACATGTGGATTCGATGTATAGTCACTGTTAGTGTTGGTGAGAAAAGTTTAATGAATTAGTCTAGCAAAATTCTATTGTACAATGTCAATGATTTAAAATAAAGTGAGGGAAATATTCTCTATTAAACACACTTAGAAAGAAATGAGTTGGTAGGTGTAAGAATTCAGATTAGATTATTTTCTTTTATATTTTAAAATTATCTGTCTCGTTCTTGTCTCCAAAATAAGCACTAACAAAAGGAAAGGTTTGTATTAGTTAGTTTCACTGAAAACATGTATTTGAAGCCAGGTATATTATACAAAGAAGGGGCATGAAGTAAGAAGCCAAGAGAACTATATGCCAGGCCTGGTCCATCAAAAAGCAGAAGCTATGGCTTTAAGCAACTACTGTCCCTTTCTGAGCCTGTTTCTCCTGCAGGTAACTGGGGACCAGGATACCTCTCTGCCTTTTGAGTTGTTCTGAGAAGCCAGTAAAGCATAACTTGTGGGAGCAGAGACAGGGTGGTGGTGGTAATAAGAAGGGTCATATTCTAAGAGCATTCTTCTAGCAACAAGGATTCCACAAACTCTCATGGATCAGGATCTAACAGACAGTCCTCTATTTCCTGGCAGGTGCCAGGTGCCCAAGGGCACAGAGTCCATTGTATTTTATAGATGAATGGCTCTACCATAGCTGGGGGAAAGAAACGTTCCTCCAGTTAAATAGTCTTTGAGGAATTGAAGCTGTGGGTAGATCCCACAGTCTGTTTCTGTTTGTGGTTGAGATTTGAGGGATATACTTCCTGGGCCATTAGGTGGAGCATCAGAGCATGCTTACTAATCAAATCAGTCCACCAAGAGAACTGCGAGAATTTGCAATGAGGAAAAGTTTGCCCTTCCTTCTACCCCCTCATTATGAGTCTCCAAACCAGTGCTGAGTCTATAGGGCACTACACAAGGAAGCCCCTTCTGCCTGTTGCCCCAGGCAGGTGTATCATTTGTGAGATCTTGCACCACAGGCTCAGGAAAGTGCAAGGACAGCAGTCTCCCATGCCTCCCGGGCACCTGTATCAGTCGTTAGAATTCCATCTGCTTTTTCCAAAGGAGTTACCTGCAGAGACACCAGCTGGGGCCGCTGGACATTCTGGGATGTGCCTGGAAAGACTCAAGGCAGGCACTGAGCAAGTTCAGCTGCACCGTAGGGATGCTGAAGTCAGTGAAGGCAGCCAGTCCATTTTTCCCACTCAGAGAGTTGGGGCAGCTACTCAATAATTGGAGTATTAGTAACAGTTTCTTTCCCCTTCAGCCAGTACTCCCAGAGGTCTGCCGTTTTCTTTGCAGGAACAGTTGGCATTAAATACGCTGGGTGTCAGTGCAGCAGTGAGGTGGTTAATTTTGACTGAATATTATGCTATATAACCACTTGGCATTTAACTTGAAAAATGGCTTTCTGCTTCACCTGTCAGCATACCCAGTTCTCATCAAATAAGTGAGTGAGAAAAATTTTTAAATTTCAATTTCCTGATGCTATTAGACACTACTTCTTCCATACTTAAACAGTTTAGCAGTGCATGTACACGTTTTCAGTATTCAGACCATGCCTCTGACTACATGCTATTACAATAGCTTTTTTGTTTAAAGGGTAAAGAGATGCATGGATCTTTATCTTGAGGTTAGGAAAATATATTGCAGGAACATGGCCAATCAAGTTCTGAATAACTTTGAAACATGGTACCATCTCCCCAAAGTAATTCCAGGAATCCCACCACTTACTGCGCAGGATCTGAACCTGTCAAAGGGAAGCTTGCGACCGGAAGCGGATGTGCAGAGTGATCCTGCTTGGTGCTTCAGGGGAAAATCAATCACGTGTGTTCACATTAATATATTTTTGCTGTTGTTGGTTTAACCAAAGTATAAGTCATTATTTTTACAAGGTAAATTAGAAATCTTCCATTCTCTGCCCTTCAACAATTGTGTTTCGACTCATCTTATTTTGTGTACACATTCCTGAACCGCCAAGGAGATGGAAAGTAAGTGACAGGAAAACTAGGCGATTTGATTTCTCTGCCTATGAATCCTTTCATTACAAGACCTTGAACAGGCAGAGGAAGTGTGTCTTGTTCACTTAAGCAAAGATGGGCATTAAGCAGTGGGCTGCATTCTCTCCACTCCCCACACCCCATCTTGACCCATTCCAATAAACAACAGTTTACTGGCACCCAGCCACGCCCATTTGTCTTGGTATTGTCTGTCCCTGGGTGTTTTGGTCTTTCGTCTACATCACAGAGAATCCTGGTCCTCTCTGCAATTGTTTGCCACCCTCTGGCTTAGGTTTTCAAACCAACCTTCATTCACTTCCTCCTTTGCCCCTGGACCTAGTCTTTCCATATCCTTCGTGTAAATGTTTCTGAACAGAACGAATGGCTTGAATCTTCTGGCATTGTCAAAGGAAGAGTTGTACTTTTACTTCAGCCAAAAAGGAAAAGTGAAAGGATCCTTATTTCACAGAGAATGAAAACTGGGCCTCAGAGAAGTTAAGTGACCTATTGTGGGCCACACAGGAAGTCAGTGGCAGAGTTGGGCCAGAAGCCCAAGATCCACTCTGCATAGGGCCAGTGGCGGTTAAATGAGCTGATGAAGGCAAACCACTCTCGGGGGACAGCAAGTCCTCTATCCCTGTTAGGCATGATTGCTCCCCTTATTTTTATGATTCCCTGACCCTCAAATCTGAACGGCATAAGGCCAGGAGGGGAGAGGCTGCCTCTGCCATCAGCCTGTGCCAGCGACACCCAGACCTAGGCAGTCAGCCCAGCGAGGTTATTTGGCTCCATCGGAAACATGAACCACATTTCCCTATAATGGGCTCCATATTTTGGCCAAGCGGCCTCAGATGTCTAGCCAATAGGAAACCCGTGTGCTTCCTGCACAATTTCAGCCCTAAGAATCTGTGACATTCTCTCCCTGGAGGCCACTGAACAAGAAGAGGAGGGCCTGGAATCAATAAATGGATTGCACACCTTCAGGGCTCTGCCATTTGTCATCTCTGACCTACGCCGGCATTCTGGGGCGTACATTAACCCAGCCTACGTGTGTTTCCATGGTCCCTGGCTACTCTCCACACTGACCCCTCCAAATATTGTTTCAAGTTCTGGGAGGCTGGATGTTGGAAAAGAGAGAGAGAGAAGGCAGAGAGAGAGAGAGAGAGAGAGAGAGAATGTTTTCCAAAATGCCTGCTCTAGCCACCTGGTTTGGGCGCCCGTTGTCAATATCATCTCAACAGCCTCTCTGAGGTCACTTAGGTAGCATGTACCCTGCACTAGCCCCCAGGAAAGCAGGCTGCTTTTCTCAGGGAGATATCCTCCTTCAAAGGGAGCCCTGCCAAGGCCTTGCCATGCTTCTCTGAAAGCCAACGAGGAGAAGAGGAAGGAGTGAGTTCATCATATTCAACGAAAGGGTAAAGTCCAAGCTCAACAGCGTGTCCAAGAACAAAAACAAAAAGTAACCTCCTGTGCAAGTCCACTGCAGGTCACCGTTGTGCAGGTCACCGAGCAGTGATCCTGAGAAAAGCAGCCATTCCTGCCTCCCACTCGGTCTCCTATTCCAGCCGTCAGAACGTTAGTGCAAGACAAGGAAGTCATGGTCAGATGTCACAAACAGTAAGTGAGGCACAGCAGAGGAAGCCAGTACCGGCAATTGCAGGAGGTCATGCACATGCTATAAGAGTGAAGGCACTGGGTTTGGGTTAACCCCGCCTTTACCTGTACCCTATAACTGGAAGAACCATGGGAGCAGGAGGTGCTTCAGGGGGTCAAGGGGCTGGGGCTGCCCACAAAACCTGGAACCATGGAGAAAAGTGCTTTCAGGAGACTCCTGGAGTCATGGAGGTAGATGCGTCAGCACTGCATAGAGTGTTTCTCGGGTCCACATGTAGCCGGTTAATTAGTTTGAGAGCCTTAAGACAACAAGGTGAAGAGTGATGTAGAGGGCAGAAAGTTCCAGCTAGAAGGGTAGTCCCTCATTGTCCCAGCTGGTGACTCTTCCAGAAGACAGCTTCCCAACTGAAGTGGAGGCTGGGTCCTGGCTGCTCCAGGGTTAGACTTGAGGAAACCCCTTTGCCAAACATGCTCAGCTTCCTCACCTGTAATCTGGGGCCACTCAGGGACTGAGCGCTAACGCACGATGTCATCATTGATAAGAGCTCACTACTTAGGATATGGGAATCCTGGTAGTGTCGCCTTTACAAGTTGGGCTGCTAATAGCAAAGTGGAGACCACCAGGTTCTCCGGGGGAGAAAGGGTTTTTTTTCTACTCCCGTTTATAGTTATAGTCGCAGAAGCTCATAGGGGCAGATCTGCCTTGTCCTACAGGGTGGCCACGAGTTGGCCTGGACTCGATGGCAGGGAGTGCTTAGAACATAGAGCTTATGGAAAGATGATGTTCTGAGGTTGCTCAGAAGGAGCCTTGGTGGCCTAGTGGGCTAAGTTGAGGTGGACTGCTTATTGCAAGGTCAAAATTCCAACCAGGCTCATTAGCATAGGTCAGTGCTGACTTATAGCGACCTTATAGGATAGGGCAGAATTGATCCTGTGTGTTAGGCAGCATTCTCTAAAGAAGCAAGGCCAGGACACTTACAATTATTATGATTATATATGCAAATATATGGATAATTTACACAACAAAAAGCAATGGAAGAGCAAATGAGTTCACAAGTATTTCAGAGAACTCAGTCCAACTCACTTTTGTGGAATAGTTAATGCACCGAAGGGCCTTCCAACTCAGGCAGCCACTTTCCCAAGGCCAAGTACACAGACAGGAGGAAGATGAGGTGGGGAGGTGCAGCGTAGCACAGCAAAGTGAAGCAGGTCTAGGGGAGCCTCACGGTGCAGTGATGCAAAGTGGCTGGTAGCAGGTGTGGCGAGAGGAGTGGAGTGGGTCTGCAGGCGGCAGACATGGCAAGGTGGCATGGCCGAGCAGTGGGATGACAGGGGGAATAGAACAGTACAGCACAATGATGCCGTCCACTGCGGTCTGTGGTTTCAGCCAGGTGTAGCAGAGCACACATGGTGAGGCAGGGCACCTTAATCTGATGACCAAGCAGAGGTTGGTGGGGTGGGGGGCAGCCTCCAGCAAGCCATTTATCTCAGTCACACTTCCAAAGGAGGTCATAAAAGTGCAACCGGATTGACAGGCTAAACCCCACCCGTATGTTCTTACAAGGGCCATGGTGGCACACAAAAAAACCTGAATTGTGATTTTATAAGACTATAAATCTTGGAGTAGAAAGCTTGTCTTTCTTCCTCAGGGCTGCTAGTGGTTTTGAACTGTTGACTTTGTGGTTATCAGCCCAACTGTAACTGCTAGGCCTGCAGCTGTTCTAAGTCACAAGCCGCTCTGAAGGAGAAAGATCTAGCTTTCTGCTTAAAGAGTTACAGACTCAGACACTAACAGGAGCCATTCTGGCTGCTTCTATTGTGTCTTCATGAGTCAGAATAGATGGAAGTGCAGGCAGTTTGGCTTTTGGTTTTGCTCAAGAGCATAATATCCAGGGCCTAGAAGAGTCAAAGAAGCAAAAGAGGCCTTCAGGGCTGTGGATCAGCATGTGGGACGCCAGGCGGGGCTGGGTGTGGATGCTGGAGTGGGCTCAGGGTGGCAGGGTTGTGCAGGGTAGCCACCGGCAAAGTGAGGCCTTCAGAGAGCCAGTCGCCTGTTGTAGGGGCTCTGCTGGTCAGTTGACCCGATGGGCTATCTGCGGCAGGCTTCGAGGCTCCAGTGCCTAACCCCCAAGCCACCATCTATGAGTGTCTCAGAGTCTTGAGCTGATTGTAAAGAGGCCTCAAGGTCTGCTGTGTCACCGCCGCCGGTCCATGATTGATCACAATCACCACACCTTGCACTTTCTGTGTGTGCTAATGTCCTGTCCTTCCTATCTTTCTTTAATCATGGGAGAGTAATTGCAAATATTTAAACACCCGCGTTTCCTGCAGGAATTTCTATACTGGGTTTTATAGGCATTTTATAACAGAACAAATCACAGTTTGGATGAAATTCTGGGAATTCTCGTGCCGGATAATCACGCTCAGATTGCCTCCCCACTGCTAGCTTAATGCGGCTGTCCAAGTTTGGGATTTACTAGGGAGCCAATTTGTTTTAAGAAATTAACAAAACCAGTACCTAAGTACCGCACTGAACATAAAGTTGTGGGGGTTTTTTTGGTTTTTGTTTTTGTTTTTGTTTTTGTTTTTTCATTCTGGGGAAATGAAAAAATGAAAATAAAAGGCCCAGCCAAAAAAGAAAAAATTTTTTTAAAGACTTCGCATTTGAGTACGCACAAAGCAGCTCTTGGAAATCATTTTTATGAAACTGAATCTCTCTCCCCAAATGGTTCCCTCATGCTAAGCAGCATGCTGCGTGGCCTGGCAGTAATCGGTCCCGGCCGTCGGCTCCTCACCGGCTCCCTCACAGGCCCAGCCTTGGCCCCCGCGCAGGAGTCTCTCGGCACCTCCGTGTCCCCTTCCATCGTATTTCCTTGTGCTTTTACAGAAAAGCAAGGAGCCGCACTGGGAAGAGGCTATTCTCAGTGCAGAAGGCCACATGAAGGAATGAGAATTTAGACAACAGGATAGGTATCTATATTCCCCGCCCCTGTACCTACTAAAATATTCTAAATTTTAAAACAAGGAGCAGGCAGGGGTGGCAAGATACCAACAGGGAAGGAAGAAGGCCCATCTTTCAGGGAGTTCTATGGAGAACAAAAGCCCACCATCTGTTGCATGACCTGCAGCTACCTTGGGGCAGGGCCACACCCAACCAGGCTGCTGCCCAAGCTCACCTCCAGGCTCTGTGGGAAAACCAACCTGCTCCACATGCCCTTGATTTCCTCCTGCTTAGAGCTGCATCACCAGGGAGACCTCTCTCCCCTGCTCCCTTTTGGTATTAAAGACCAGCTGGTGGCACAATCTTTGCACCTAGAAAGGTGAGGCTGGCGCTCCCTCTGTCTCCCCTTAGACGGTAGCTGCTGGGCACCCAGACAGGCAGGCCAGAAAGTAGGCTGTACGGCTGTGGGGTAGGTTCCCAGGAATCCCATTTCCTCTCAACTCTTTTTGCTGCCTTGGGGGATCTTCTTGGACAGGTTGGGGGATGCAGACACTGGAGGAGGTGAGGGAAAAAAAAACTGCTTGGAGCTCACTGCACAGTTGGACTCCTGTCAGGTGCCCAGATGTCAGTGGGGTTGTGCCCAGCTTGCAGCCCTTGGCCCTTATGTTGGGGCTTTGGTCCAGAGAGTGGGCTGAGCTGGAGAAAACCAATACAGTCAGAAAACAATGTCGCTGGGCACCATGGCCCCTGAGCTGTCTGTGGGCCATCCTGCCTGCCTGGAGTTTCAGTGGCTCTAACTATAAGGTCAACAGTTCAAAACCACAAGCCAGTTTGGAGGGAGAAAGAGGTGGCTTTCTAAACCCACAGGTGCAGTTAGTTCTACCCTACCCTAAAGGTCACTATAGGTCAACACTGACTTGATGGCAGAGAGTTTAGTTTGGTTTGGCCTTGCTGCTCAGGAGCCCTGGTAGTATATTCAGTCAAGCTGCTAACTTCAGGGTCATCAGTTTAAGTCTTGCAGCTACTTTGCAGGACAGAAATGAGGCTCTCCAATCCCATGAAAAGCTACAGTCCTGGCAGCCCACAGGGACAGTTCTACCCTGTCCTGTAGGGTCACCCTGAGTCAGAATTGCTAGCGGGCCAGCCTGGGAGCTGAAGTCTGGCGTCTGGCAGGGGCTGGATCTGAGATGGAGGTGAGGGCATGGGGTGCTGGGAGGGCTTCAGAGCCGTGCTCTGTCTTCACCAGAGTGAGCCTCAGCCCGACGTGGAAAAGCCACATGTTGCCAGGTGTGTCTCAGCAGGGACCAGGGGCACATGGCTTCCTCAAAAGGATATGATTTTCATTAACAGGATGTATGTACCCCAGTGAGTTTCTGCTTGCTCACACAGCCCGAGTCTGAGCTCTTTAATTTATAGGCATTCCCAGCGGGACAGATTGGCTTCTGTGTGGTTGTTTCTAAATCTTTAAGTCGAGTTTGTGTGTAACTTAGAAAAGCTAGCGATGGTTCTAATGTCAGCTAGTCAAATGTTTGGCTTAGTATGTAATGTACCTTTCTATGCATAAAAAAGCACTCCAGGAACACTTCCAGACACACTAAAACATCTTTAACATGATAATATGGTAATAAAAATAATCATGTTTTGATGTGTGTGGTAAAATCATACCCACTTGATAGTCAGAACCATTTGTTACTAAGAAATGTACTTTGATTCAAAAAAAGGTGGGGGAGGGTGCTTTACAGGGTAGCACGGTGAGTTAAGCAGTGGGGGGCTTTACAGGGTAACATGGTGAGCTAAGCAGTGGGCTGTTAGCCAAGGGCCATCGATGGTTCAAAGCCATGGGCACTTCTGTGGGAGGTGAGGCTGCCTGCTCCTTTGAAAACTAACAGCTGAGCTTCCTAAACTGATTTGGCCTTCTGTCCGTTTTTCAAAAGAATTTTTTTTAAACCCCTGTTAATTAAAAATGTTTGTGCTATCGTTCTTAATCCAGGATAAAATGTAGGTATTTACTTTTGAAGCCCCCCCCCCCAATTGATCCGGTGCGCCCCCAGAAGCAACATTTCCCACTTTGGGAACCATTAATCTCCAGTCTCCAGACCCTACTGAGCAGTTCTACTCTTCCCCACAGATCCTTAGGCCTCCCAGTGGACCTGTGGGGAAAGCGGCAGGTGCCTAGTGACACACCCAGGCAGCCTCCTCAGCTTTTGTGTACAGGGCAGCAGCAGGAAACCCATCTCTCTGGCTGCACTGTCCGATTCAGTGGCTATCTACAGTTTAGGCAGTCTTGGTCCCCATAAAGATTCACCCACAGCATTTCCCTAAGTGGACAAGACCATGTCCCAAGGGCCACCAGAGTGACTGAGGGTGTCTGCCAAAGCAGGTACCTACACTCGATCCTGGATTATGGACTAAAGGACAAAACATTTTAATTGCCAGGGCACACTGAATAAACTTCTTCCCCCACCCCTCTCCCCCTTGAAAAGCGGGGAGTAGACCAAGTAAATTTGGGAACTTTTATTTTTTACAGGTTTAGAGCCTCTGGGACACCATTCAGCAGAGACACCTGGAGCTGAAACCCAGATGCACTGCTGCCTTGATCCTGGGGCTTGGGAAAGCCCCAGACCTGAGCTGAGACTTGTCTTCCAATAGCCAGTCCTGTCCCTTCCCCTTCTCTTCTGTAGACGAAGGGGCAGACAGCCATTACCTTTCAGATATGGTTTGCCAAAATTGTCTCTGAGTTCAATCTCTGCGTTAAATTCTACTGGGATGCCTGGGGTCCAGTGAGCTGGCATCTAGCTGGAAACAGCATGGGTTTTTGCATGCTCTGTAATTCCATTGTGTGCCTTTCAATGTCACTCTATGTAAATCTCTGTCACACAGCCCTTAAGGACGGCCAGTTTTATTTACCATCAGTAGACCCGCTCGCTCCTTAGCTTCATATGAGCTGATCACCACTGGGGCAGAGAGAGCAGGGGCTAGTGAACTGGGCGTCCAGCCCACTGGGAACAAAGAAGGCTGGTTTCCCTCCTCAGCATATGTGCATATTAAAAAATTTATTGAGCTCATTTTAATATCCTTTGGCTAATGGGAGGATTTTTAAGACCTTCCTAAGTACAGTAGTAGTAAATTCAGGTTCCTATTTCATCTAAATCTTCAAAATAAAAATACCTCTGGTTGGAGATGGTGAGCTGCCCGGCCCCTGCCTTCAGTTTGAGAATCTCAATTCCCAACAACATCAACAAGAACCAAAAAAACAAAAAGCAACCAAAAAACCCCCCTGCACTGCAGCAATCAGTCCCCTAATGAGCCTCTAACTCAGTTTCTACCTTATCCCAAAGGTACAGGGTATAACACTGCTTTTTTAAAATATCAAGAAAACATCATTTGCTCGAAAATGTCCCTAAAAGCAGCTCTAAATTGCCAATAAAGGCGAGGTAATTGTATCAGCATGGATCAGAAAGCATTTCTCAGACCAGATGAAAGAGTTTGCAGGGCTGAGGTACTAGCACCAGCTACTGCCACCCTCTCCTCGGGAAAGGGGCCCACCCCAGCCAGAAGAAAGGTTGAGAGGTTTCCAATCCAATGCAATTTCCCTTTTAAAGCCAAACAGCCTTCACTCCCCCTCCTTTTATTCTAATTTGTTAAACTTCATTTCTTCTGAGAGACTGACCGTCTGTAATCTCTCAGGCTAAACCCAAGAAACTTTCTAAACGGCTGCTGGAGTTTGAGAAGTGAGAAGTGCCTTTCTCTCCTTGCCCCCTTTAAGTCTCTGGCTCTCAATTGCTTAATTATTTCTCTAGCCTCATCCAGGTTAAGGGCAGACACCTGGTGAGCAGGAAAAACATGACTCCTTGCAGAGTGGGGCTTCTTCTTCCCAACATGACCAGCCTAACCCTCCACCAGTGAGTGCTATAATCACTTGACTAACAAACACATATACAGTATAAATATTTAAGAAAAAGTAAATTCCATTAAGCTGCTGTGTGATAGATGCAGTAGTAGGTACTTATCTTTGAAATATTAAACTCTAGACATTTATATCCATACAAAAAAGAGTTTCCTGCCATTTGATGAGAATTATGTGCCTGGCACTAATAAAATATTAAACTCCAATTTAAAAGATAAGTATCTTATCCACTTTTTTCATAATAAAACATTTTACAGCGCTCAGGAAAGCCAATATGCATCTGAATTTCCATACAATACTGTATTTACAAACTTTCATAAAAGTTTTGTGTCGGCATTCATCAGGGGCTGGTTTTATACCTGTATCCCTATGTTCCCCCTGATGACAAGGTGCATTTCAATAATACATGACTGAAGGTGGACAAACAGCCTTCTCTTTTGTGCGAGGGGTGCATCTGTAGTTGGGTGAGTGGCTCTTGCTGGCAGTTAATTGAGTGGAGGTGGTCACTACGATTGCATCCCTCTTTTTTTGGTCCCCATTATATAAATTAATGTCAAACTGATGTAATGTTTCATGTTTAAAATAATAGATACAAATGTTAAAAATTACAGCCTGCAGTTTTCCTATTTGACAATGCATTATTTTCATCTGCGAATGTCAGCTACCAACCCCTGCCAAGAAGATTCTGGAGAGGGCAATGAGTAATAAGTGCCAGTTTTCAAATTTAGTAGCTTTTGAAATGCACCCGGTGTTACCAGGGTGGGGGTGGGAAGCAGTCCACTCACACATGTGAATGTCTGGAGGCTCCATTTCCAGAACCTCAAGGAATCAGCATCAGCTTTCGGCTGTAGGAGCTGCTGGTGACCATCACTTGCAGGCCTGGCCCCTATGGCTACCCCAGCAGTTCCCACCCTTAGCTGAGCAGGGGAGTCTGCTGTTTGTTTGCTCTATGGGCAGAACCAGGCATATGACTCTACCCTGAAGCCTCCGTGTGACATCAGCTCGCAGGAGACCTCTTTCTTCATTGTGAACCCCAAGGAGTTGGGCAAAGATGCTGAGAAGCGCCAGTCACAAAGTGAGCCCACCCCACCCCCACCTAACAGCTCAGGACAGCTCTTTGCCCCTCTTGGTTCCCTGGGGGCGGCGCCCAGATGCAGCCGATTTCCTGCTGTTTGCTGCCACACAATAGACCCTGACTCCAGCCGCCTCCACGTGTGCCCAGTACCCCTGCTGCCTGGGAGTTTGGAGCCATGGCAGTCAGAAGCAGGTACCTTTGGGTGGTTCAGAATTTCCAGACTTAGGGTGCTGGGCTTCTGTGGTGCAGTAGTCAGAGCATGGTGAATTTTGTCCTGGGACTGAGTGTTATTGTGGGGGTTGTGCATGTCCATGAATCCGGAGCCTGCAGAGCACTGTCTGGTCCAGAGGAATTCCAAGGAATGCTCAGGCCGGTTATTCTGGGCTGTATTTTAAAGGTCTGGAGAGTGTCTGGGATAGTCGCTTGGAAGCAAGTGACATGGTGACTCTAAGACAGTGCCATCTGCTCAGACCCTTGGCAGCAGGGTGACTCTGGGCTCACCTGGCATTCTTTGGGAGACAGAGTCTGATGGGGAAAACCTGTCCTGGGGGGACTGGGACTCAGAGGCTGCTCTCCCGGCCTTCCTGGGAGACTGGAATGAGGTTACCCACCTTGATGAGAGTCTAAAAAGTGAGCTGTAAGAAAAATGAGGCCTCATTAAAAACGGTCCTTCTGCATTCCTGATTTAGTACCACTTGGTCCCGCCTCACTGTGAGCTGCCTCTGCCTTAGTGTGGATGATGCCCTGGATTCCTATCTGACCTTTGAACTGCCTCCCATCTCCTAATACCAAACAAGCCATGTGGTTCCTCTTGTGAAACTCTCATTGGTCTCTTACTGCCTCAGTTAGTTCTCTCCCCTCATTTTGGCTCCCTGCTTAGACCTGAATTCTCTTCTCTTCTCTTTTTCCCTCCCTCCCTCCTTCCCTCCCTCTCCCCCCCTCCCTCCCTCCCTCTCTCCCTCCCTCTCCCCTCCTCCCTCCCTCTCACCCGTGACTCTCTCCAACCCATGACTATTCATTACCCTTTTGTCTGGCTACTTCATTCAGATAGAACCATCTGCAGGTCCTGCTAAATCCTCCCCCTCCCCCTGCCTTTACAGGGTATTCGGTTGTTAAGGGCAAGGGCTCAGACATAGCCATTCAGCTTCAAATCTCTGCCCATCAAAGAGAAACTGTGCTACCATGGGCAAGCTACTCAACCTCTCTGAGCCTGAGATGTTCCTAATGGAGCATGAGAATGAATAAGTTGACATAAAACAAGTGCTGGGGACTCCACAAGAAGGAGTGATTCCTGTGTACATTTTGAAGATGGCTTCCATCTTTTCCTTGCAAAGGCAACCAAGAACCTGGGGAGGTCTCTCATGCTCTTCTAGGCTCAGATCCTCAGAGGTTTAGATCCACCCATTCTCCCTTTTCCCAAGAGCCTGTTAGTTCTCCATCCCACATTGATCTCTGCTCCCTTCAGCTCCCAATTGCTGTAGCTCAGATATTTCACACTGGTGAGGGATAGCCTTCATCCGGCAAAGCCCCTGCTGCTCCAGCCCCCTGTCCTGGAGAACTGTGCACAGCAGCAGCCCGTTCCCTTAGAGACCATCCTACATTCCCTATAACCTCCTTCAGATCACTTGTGACATAATGACCTAGCAGCTAATGGCACGATCCTGGATATGGAGCCTTGAGGTAAACACAGAAAAGGACCCTCAGCAGAAAGGCAGGATGGGCTATAGTTATGTTGCAAAAGCTGCCCATTGCTGAAGCCCACCTGGAGCTCCCCATGTGGGCATGTCCTCCAGAATGGGCCCTTCAAGGACCTTAAGAAGGCAGAGAAACCTCAAGCAAAATTGTTGCAAGAAATTTCTAGAGCTGGCCTTTTAAAATGCTGTGTGTGACTAGAGAATCCCATTCAGAGAGACTCTGTATTTCACGCTCCCTTGGATTGCAGAAAGCACATCAAGTTGGGAGAAGGACTATTGTTCTTCACAATGAGTTTCAATGCGGCTAGCTAATCCCAAGAAAGAAGAGGAGGACAGGAAACTGAGGAGGAAGATGAAGAAATGAAAGGGAGAGTTGAAGGAAGGGGGATTGAGAGAGTGGAGGAGGGAGGGAGGGAGGGACAAAATGAAAAGGAAGTTAAAGGGAAAAGGGAGGAGGAGAAATGAGGACAGGAGAATAGCAAGGGCTTCCTGCATGACTTTCCTGAATTCTTGAGTGCACAGAGCATCCATCAGCTCCATGTAATGGCACCGATTGCATAGAAAATGTTGTCTCAAACCTCAAATCTCTTCCATGTCATAGGAATGGAGTGGTTGACATCTGTCTGCAGTGTAAGTTTCCTTCTGTTGCATTAATGCCTGTGCTTCTTCTGTAGTTTTGCAGTATAGGCTCCCCTGGGATGATCAACAAGCTCCACTCCTAATTCTGTCTTTAGGTTGAATTTGTATGCATTTTAGAATCACTGAGATTTGGTTCCTACCTCCTTTGTATTAGTCAAATGTTGATCTTAGTGTACCAGTCTGTACTCAAAGCACATTCAAGAAATACTTTCAGATCCACCCAAAAATGTTAGCCTCATTATACAATAACAATGATAATAATGTTTTGATGCAAATTGAAAACGAATGCCCAACCATTGTATGTACCACAAACATTTAATGTCATAGGGGCTTGTTAATAACTACCAACCCCAAACTAAACTCACCATCCAGCTGGTGCTGACTCAGATCTGCCCTGCAGGACAGGCTGGAGCCCATGCTGTGGGTTTCTGACACTGGAACTGCTTACAGGAGTAGAAGACCCCAGATTTCTCCCAAGCAATGGCTGGTGGTTTGGACCTTGCGGACCTTGTGGATCGCAGCCTGTGTAAGTCAGATGGTCATAATTTAGAGACGGCCTGGATAAGACTTCAAGCCAAACCCGAGTGTTTTTACATGCACCCTCTTGAAAAGACAGATTCGCATAGGACCATTTTATCAGGATGCACACACAGAGAAGTGAAACATTTCATTGACAGCACACAAGTGACAGATAATGCCACACAAAGCATTCGTTTGTGAGGAAAATCGAAGCAAGAAGAGAATCCTGGGCTAGTGTTGGAGTAGAATGAAGTCACAGAATGGGTGGGCTTCAGGTGATAGCAGACTCTCGGCAGCTGCCTGCGCTCCAGGGCGACGAGGCTGTGGGTGTCAGTGCTTTGGCGCTATGCCACCATCTTGCTGGGGCGTCTAGTAAACCCGCCTGCTCTGTGACTCCTGGACTGGTCCTGGGATGCCTCTGAACCTCCCCTTTTCCCCATTACCAAGCTGCCTGGATGAGGGCTCTGGATCTGCTGACCCCAACTGCCCAGAATATTCTTCCAACAGATTGTCACATGGTGGCAGACTCAGGAGAATCCAGTGTTGAAGCTCCTGCAGCTTAAAGTTCTGGGCCTCTACTGGCCGATTAGAGTCTGATGACTGAATAGCCACCAGGAGAGATACTAGCCTCCAAAGCCCCAGTAATTGGTTATGATCAATTTTCTCATTTTTAATAAATACTTATTTTTCACAGGAATAATTTACTTATATAGCCCAGTCCACCAATGAATTGCAAAGCCTCCAGACTCCTTTACTGCAACACCAATGTCACCGTCTCAGAGAGACCTCTCATGATATTGTCCCTACCTTGAGTGACTCCACCATGGTTTAGAAAACTCTAGTCATTCATTTGGTCTTTCTATTGCTCATTCATTCACTTTTCCTATTTGTTTCTTTTCTACACTAAGACTTCCCATCAACAGAATGTTCTGGTCTACATAATCCCCATGTCTCTATTCTTAGAACAAACTCAGCTCACTCTGGCTGTGGTTGTTCTTGTTAGGTGTCTCACGTTGATCTCCACCTGTGGTGGCCCAAGGAAACACTACATGGTCCTGTGCTGTTCTCACGATTGCTCGTCGGCCACGCCCATTGCACCAGTCAGAGTGCTGATCTCCCTTGGTGAGGGCCTACATTTTCGCTGTCCCTCCACTTGACTAAACATGACGCTAAGTGATCTGAACCATACTACCTGTGAGTGCGCAGTAAGCGGTGGTTGGTTCAGTGAATGGCTACCCAGTCACCTATAGTTTTTGAAGCTACTCTAAGTATTTTGTTTACTTCCCTGGAACTACAAACTCCCTTATGGAACATGAATGGCGTTACCAGTCTGACAAATGGATCATAACACATCTTCTATGTCTCAGTCTGCACCAGCCCTTGGGGGTTAGCCCTTGGGGAAGAGTTGCTGTCCTCATGGAAAATGAGGTTTGATAGAAGACTCAGTGTGTAGAAAATCACACAAATCTGAAGCCTGGTGTGAGAGAGCATGCAAGGAGATGCAGAAAATGCCCGAAGGGCCGTAGAGACACAGCCAGTCAGCTGCCAAGGACTTGCTGGTCCATTCAGAGCTCACATGTGTCTTTGGAGCTGGTGACTACTGGCCAATGAGACGTTGAGTCCAGGCTTGGTGACAGAGTGGGCACACACAAAGGGGATACTGTGCCTTTCTGCCACAGTGAGGGTCTCAATCGCTTCTCCTAAAGAGCTGGAGAGGATTTCCAGGTACCTTCTTCACCACTGACTTGTCCAGTGGTCCCCTCAGTCCCCTACTCAGGGAACCATATTGCCAGGTGAAAGACATCTTCTCTCTAAGGGCTTTTAGTAATTAAAGCAAAATGAGGGTGAGCATGGCCTACTGCCAAAAGTGGAGACTGGCCCCTCAGTGTGAGAAACCTCAGTGCCAACTCAGCTAGAGTCCTCACAGCTGTAATCACTGGAGCCGGTGATAATGATTCTCTCATTGTCAAGTGTCCATCCCACCTCTCTCTGTATACAGAGCTTCTCATGATGTGTGTTATAGTGAATTCTGACTCAGAGGTCTTCACAGAACACAGTAGCACTGCCCCATGAGGTACCCAAAGCTGCCGTCTTTAGAGAAGCAGAGGGCCCTGGCTTTCTTCTGTGAAGCAGCTAATGGGTTCGAATGGATGACCTTTGGGTTGGCAGCTGTGCACTTAGCCCCAGTGCCACCAGGGCACTTTGAAGATAGACATAGATGGATGCAGTTTGGTTGGCAGCTCAGCCATGTGTGTCGTGAAATAGGTGGCAGGACACTGATGTCCATTACAGGTACTCATCCAACTTTTGATGTTCAAATACTACATTCACAACCTACACCCACACATGTACAACTTCATCCACTGTAGGAGCACTCTGGGAGGGGAACACCTTAACAGACTGTATCCAGTCAACCTGGTCAGCCCTAGAGCTGATTAGTCTGTATCAGGTATTATTCAGACTCAAAACTCCCCAATCCCTCGCCAATGCTTTCCTGATGCAGGTGTTGTAGGTGAGAACCATAGAGCCAGATACCAGACTCTGTCCCCAGCCTGCTCTTCAAGCAGAACCTGGCCAAGGGGTGTGGGCAATAAAGGAATGACAGAAGTCCCTAGAGATCAGCAAGACAGTTTGTGAGGGAGTGAAATAACTGAAGGCAATTAGCCCGGTTAAGAGTTATCACATGACCGGTATATCCCAGGTGCTGGATAACGAAACTGTTGCCTGTTCAATCCCTAAGCCACAACTCCATTATTTCATCACACAATTGCAGCAAATGCAAAATATTTTCTTACCAGGTGTCCTCCTGGATACAAAGTCTATCATTGTTGCAATATATATACATATTTTTTTTCTACCAGAGACGTTGATGATGGCTCGTGTTCCCTCTCTCTCTAACCTGGGTGCTTCCCTGTGTCTTCAGAAGCAACTCTGTAATTATTGGAATATTTTTTGCCATCCTTCATTTGGAATTTATGTGGTAATTTCAGCAAAACCGAGACCTTGTGCAGCAGTTTTCATCTTTTTCAAGGCTGCCTCTATTTCTTGAGATGCTGGAGGGTTTCCAATTATTCCTTCTGGTCTCTTTGGATGTGAATTGTAACAGATCAGCTGAGAGTCTCAGTTCAACATTGTTAAGCTTATCAATATAAATATAATGTTAAACCCCTTTTAGATAATTGGAGCTATGTGTGAAAATGTGACCAATTTGTGCATAAATTGGTCCTACACTTCTTCCTGGCAAAGACACAGCAAGAGGGAAAGAGAGACCAACCATATGTGAGGCCAGTTTGCTTCTTCGGAAGGACTTTTCAACACCTTGCATCTCTGAGCTGCCTTGGTAGCTTGTACCATTGAAAACCCACACAGGTTATGTGAAGCCGTGAGGTCCATGGCCCCTGTGACCAAACTCTCCCTCCAAGGGTCTGGAGAGAAAACATCGACAAGACCCTCACACATCACACCAGTGGGGAGGTTGTAGACACTCTTGAGAATCAGGCAGCTCTGCCTGGCTAGTTACCAGATTCAAACAACCAACTGGAGAGCCTGACACCCACAGAGAGGGGAAGGAGAGAGGCCTGGGGAAATCCTGGAACTAGCTGCTTCCATTTGGAAAGCTTGCTGTCATGTCACTTAGGGATCCTGGAAGAGTTCGCCTTCTCTTCCCAGCTTCTCCTTTCTGCGTCTGTGTGTGAGGAGAGGAGGGAGTCCTAACCACACTCAGCTAGGAGATGATCACACAGGAACTCGCAGCATAGGAAAGCCTAAGTGCAATGATGAACAAAAGAAATCTTCACAATAATTCCGAGCTAAGTAACACCACCCAAATTATACCAAAGAAGAAGTGCAAGTTCTTGGGGGCTAAAAGCCAAACCAAACCAACAAAGAGCTGCTTAAGTCTTCTCACTCCACCTTCTGATGTCATCTCTGTGGTTGGTAAATTGTTAGGAAAGAAGTGCCACTTCACCTGCAAGGTACGCCTGAAAATAAAGGAGAAATAACGGAGGTTCCAATGAAACCCTGGGCTGGTTGGAAGGCCAGACCCTGGAGGTGACACCTGGTCTTCATGACTGACAAGGTGGCCCTGGAGCTGGAGGCTGGAATCCACCCATCATGTGTGTTGTTTTCTGGGCCCCCTTTGGGAATCCAGAACAACATTCCCACCCAGATGTAGCAAATGGCTGCATCAGAAAGGAAATGCTGACAGATTGTCAAAAGCATCTCCTGCCCCAACTCCCAGACCCCGAAGAGGCCCCTGGACCTCCTCTGAAGAGCAGAGCTGAACCAAGCGGGAGAAGAGCGCTTTCCTTCTCTCCCCCTCAGCTCAACACAAACCCAGTGGCTAACTCTAGCCCCATGGTTTGGACCTTCTAAAGACAAGGTTTCCAAATGAACCCTACGATTTGATGATAATGGGGATCTCCTCTATCCCTCACCATCTCCTTGTAATTTTTTTTTCAAGGGGGGGGAGACTACAAAGAGATTTCTTGGACATCAAATGCTCCGTTAAAACAGCATGATGAGTTAAGCAGACATGAATCAGAAAACATATGGATTCAATTTTGCTTTAAAAAATTAATGGGAAAACACATTCTCATCAAACTCAAAACAATGAAAAATATTTTTTAAGCAGGCAAGAAATCCAAAATACAGCTGGGTTTGCCCAGCTCTGCACAGATTCCTAATACCCATGATCTATTTCCTTGGTTTTCAAAAATAGCAAGTTGAGCTGAAAGCTGTTTGGGATAAATTAGGGCAGCCCCAGTTAGGTGTTAGCTCCAGTGGATGGACCACCCAGCACAGGGCATGTGCAAGGCATTGTTGGGACTTTGTCTCCAGACCCTTTTGGGGTAGAAAGTGACTGACACTCACACTGCACTCACTGGGTACTGTGAAGTCTATTTCAACTTAAAGAGACAGGGGAGAAGTGTCCTGTGGGTTTCTAAGGTTGTAACTCTTTATGGGAGTAGAAAGCCTTATTTTTTTTCTCTCTCTCATGAGGTGACTGGTGGTTTCAAATACTGAACCTCTGGTTAGCAGCCAAGCCTATCAGCCACTACACCATCAGGCCTCCTTGGGCATAGAAGAAGCCAGTTTCTACACAGTCCTGACTGAATATAACTCTTGCAATCCACGATCCAAAAACCCCTGAGCAACTAACTACCCGCACTTTCTTCATTTTAGCAGAAGATATAAGGTCTTCTTGTTCCCTTTAAGGGCAAAACAAAAGCTGTCATTTGTGGAAGCCCTGGATGTCCCTTCCCCCACCCAATACCTGCCACTCAAAGCCCACCTCCCTCCAGTGCCAGAAGAAGAGAGGAGTCCCTGAACCTGTGCAAAGTGACTCCTTCCATTCACGTGCTGGGTCCCATCCCCTTCTCATTATCAGGTAGTGTGAGAACATGTGACTTAATCATGGTGAGTTAGGTTCCCTGGAATGGTGGCACCAGCATCAATGTCCCAATAAGCCTTTCCTATGGTGTCTTGGAGGAAGGCATCATGCTTGAGAAAGTAGTGAAAGCAGTGAAGGAAAAGAAGTCCCTCATAAACCTAGCACACCACAGTAGCTGCAGCAATGGGCGCAAACATAAGAACAATGATGAGAATGGTGCCAAATGAGGTGCTGTTTCATTCTGTTGCTCACAGGGGCTTTATGAGGCAGAACCAATTCAATGGCATCTATTGACAACACGAGAGTTTTCCTCCTACCACGTTCCTCAGTCTTCCTCTCCTTTGAATAGTCTATGATATGAGAGGCTTCAAAGGGGTCTAATATTTTATTTTTTCCTAGCAAGTAACCCTGAGTCATTGTATGGGATCCCTTTTAAGCCTTTGAACACACAATACTCTGCATATATGCTATACTCTATATGCACTTCACAGAGTAAAAACTTACTTTTATTCACTTCTCAGATTTTGATTTAAAAATATCTTTCCCAAAGGAATCTTACCTAACCTTCCGCACTGAGACCATCTTAAATGACCCTGTGGAATATTCTCGCAGTCATCTTTTTGCTTCTTGTCCATAGGGCACATAACTCTTCAATATGACTGCTGGCCAATTTGCCACCAACACAAGATGTCAAGGTATTCCAGGACTTCACTGGAATTGTAGATTCTTGCTCCCCCAGGGCTCCAGTATTCCACTCAGCATCTGTGACAAAGTACTGATCTTGTTAGTTGCCATCCCATTGGCTCTAACTCATGAAAACCGACATAAAATACAATGAAATGTTCTCTTTTCCCTCCAGTCTTTGGTATGCCATGTGTGGTACCTAACCTAGGGTGTTTATCTTCCAACACTGCCTCAGAAAATATGATTTTGTGATCCTCAGGGCTGTCATTGATAGGTTATTATGAGCAGATTGACAGATTTTTCTTCCAAGTCTGCCTTAGTCTGGAAGCTCTAGCATAACTTCTGACCAGTGATGCTGCTAGTGGTATTTGAAGTCCTGGTGACATAGATCCAGCATCATTTCAACACATAGGCCATCACAGCATAACAGGTGGATGTTGGGGGTCACATAATGGTTCTCATGAAATATTTGCTGAGTAAGTGTAAGAACTGTAGCCTTCAGTGCCTGGTGTTCTGTTCTCTGGACCCTCCTCTACATTTAAAAAGTTATTGGAGGCCAAACTTACAATTTAGGGTGGATCAGTTGCTCCACCCTTCCTAATTACCTTTCCCCCTCTACCTGTTCTTCTTTGTAGATACACACAAGCACAGTCACACCCGCAAATATGGAATCTGTGCCTAGAGCAGCAAGATCTGTGGTGCCTGTGTATGAGATCCTACAATGGTCTTTGACTTAGAGCTGGCCAGCCATGAAACATTCCTTCAGAAGCAGTGGAAGGAGATACGTTGTGTGTGACTGGTAGGAAAATAAAAGTCAGAATCAGAAAAGGAGAAGGGCAGATGTCAATCTAAACTTCAATGTTAATTCCATTAAGAGATCCATTTTTTTTTCTCCAGAGATACGTCTTCAGACCTAAAAAGAGTACATGGCGAATGCTGAATATTGATTAAATACTTATAATGTACATAAAACAACCCTAAATATATATGTAAACATTATTGATAATTCAAAGAAAGGGGGCTCAGAAAGCAGAGCATATAAATAGCCAAGATTTGTCCAATACATCCTATCATTAGTTGAAGATGGGCAAAATGTTTTTTGTAATAGCATTAGTTAGATAATCCTAGAAACATTTAGTATAAATTTAGCATAAAAACTTTTATAATGTTACTTAAGCATTTGGTGGTGTCTGTCTTCATTACCTAATTCTGGTATACCAGAAATATTCTAAGTACATAATTTTGATAAAGAGTTCAAGAAAACTGAACATCCAAATTTAGGAAGCCTGTCATAGAGGAAGGCTTTCTTTCATTATCCACTTTGAGAGAAGGTCATTGCTTACTTCCGGTGTGTGTGGGCTGGGTATTTCTTAGAGATCTCCATTTCTCTTGGCATTGATCTTCCCCCGTGTCTTGAGGGCTCACAGTTCAGGAGCTCTAGCCCAAAGGAGGTACTTCTCTGCATAGCTCTTATTTCCTGAGGATGCTAAGATTCCTCTGGTGTCTGCTCCCCAGTTTAGTCTCTTTTATACCTCAAAAAGAAACTGACTCAAGATAAAGTCCAACCTAATGGATTGTATCCTGCCTCATAATTGCCACTAATCTGATCTCATTAACATCCTAAAAGTTAGAATTCACAAAGTGAAGGACAAGTGCACAATACTGAGACTCATGGCCGAGTCACATGGGCACATGATCTTTAAGAGGGAAACAATTCAATAAATAACAAGGTCCAAGCTCTTTTCCCCCTTTGAAAGTTGTACTTCCTGATTGGAAGTTTATGCTTCAGAAGCATGTCCTTAAGAGGCAACATAGGACTGTGCTCTCCCTACCTATAGTTCTTTTTGGCATGCACTTTCCTCAGGTGCCTTCTTAAGACTTCACTGAGACTCCACCCAAATCCTGCTCCAATCTTCCCTGCACCCACTCCTCTGAGTGTGACCAGTTCTCCACACCTCCCTGTCCCACCCTCAGTTCCCCCCGTCAGGATGGAAGTTGCCCTGACCTGATTCCACACCAACCAGCACTGCCTGGTGTCGTGTCATTTGTGAGGTAAGCCTGTCAAAACCAATCCAAGTCTGAGACACAATTAGCCCTGTCTGTTTATGCACAAACGTGTGACAAGGAAACCCATCTGCCGTCACTTTTATGGGCATGGGCTCAAGGGTGTTAGAAAGGAGAGTGTGTTTTATACACTAAAATGAAGAAGTGCTGAGACAGTCTCTGGTTTGGTAAATGTTCCATGAAGGTGGGTGTTTTTGAAAGCTGGGGAGACTTCCTAATTGATCTACATTGGCAGTCAGTCCGTGGTTTGGTTGCAAGAAGGCATGAGAGTAGTTTGGGAACATTTCAAGAGAGGAAGGATTTGTTCAACATTGGGGTGAAGGGTTTTCTGTGGCTGGCCAGTTCCTGGAACAAGAGGGGGCAGGGGAGTTGGCTCCCATGGCGGGCAGTCTTTCAAGTCTGATAGCAAAGCTATATGCTGCCACCGGCAGAAATCATGTCTCACACGTTCTAGTGTGTGCTTCACATCTTGGCGTACAGCCAGAATTCAGTCCTACTTCCAGATTTAACATGAGGACTTGTTGAATTGGCTTTAGGGAAGGAAAGGTAACTTATATGAGTGTATACTGTGTGTACGCACGTGCATGTGTGTGGGGGGGGTGAGAAAATTCTCCCATAAAGAAAATGTAGGGAAGCCTGATAAGAGCAATGGATATGACTTATCACACAATCTCCCCTAATGAAGAAATTTAAACCCCCACAAAGGGGACAGGACATCCTTAGGCTTTGGGAAAAGCAGGGCACATTCCTATGGAGGGGCACCCTTAAGCTCCCCCACCCCCAGTTTGGGTGAGCAGGAGGAGAGGCTCCCACAAAGGCAGAAGTTGCGTGGAAGTTTCCGGTGGCAAGAAGCAGTGCACAGACAGGAGCATACCTACAGGGATGTCTTAGGGGGAGAGAGTGGCGGTGGTACTTTGCAGTGAGAATACAGAGTCTTTGCAGTGGGAAGACAGTTTCTACCCCATCTGAAGCACTAACACCAAACAGAAGTCAGGAGTAAGATCCATAAAGAAGAAGACGGCTTGGGGAAAGCAGGTGATTGCAAACATTATGAGTGATGTCAAATGAACGCATATTCTGAAATGTGAGTGTTCACTGCTGGGAATGCCAGTGTGCATTTTGATCATACTCTGGGTGGGGGAGCAATGCCAACACAGTGGGGACGAATGAGGAATGACGGTGTTTGATGTCACCCGACAAAGCCGGGTGACTCTCTGAGGGCCTGGATAAACAGGGTGACACCTCACCTAACTCATCTACTTTCCCTTAGTGTTTGGCCTTTTGGGGATGGGAAGAAAACCCCCTCAGGGTGGATGGCACTGGCTTGGTGCCTCTGCAAGGAGAAAACATGGCCAGCACAACATCTCTGTGGGCAGCAGCAGTGACTTTGCATCTCTCTGTTGAATTTGTCCCTCTTCAAAATTAAATGGCAGTCATTGTGCACTGCAAGTCTCCCTGGTATAAAGACAGTGGTCAGTCTTTTGATAAATAGACTTTGAAATGCTCCACACATCTCTACAGCAAGCTTTTATCCATTTGGCTAATTTTATTCTTTGTAAGTCACAGCAGACAAGGGAAATGGCCCTGTGATTAGATCTGCTGTGTGGCTAGGGAGGACAAGGGGACTCTGAGCTGCCTGGCAAAGTCATGTTGAACAGCTTTGGATAAAAAAAGGGAGACCGTGAGCCCCAGAATCTCACGGCTGGAAGGATTTTAAAGTCTACCAGACCCGTAGCTCCCAAGAAACTCTCTCCCCAAGGCCCTCAGAATGGCCTAGAGAAGTTTAGTCTACAATAGAGAATACTCTGACTTTTGAACAGAACAGAAAATGAGAGTCAGACATTTATCAGACATCCCAGTCAAGAGTTCTGGAAATGGGAATTTTTAAGAGACTCCTGACCACCACGGCTGTGGGTTGGAGGAGGGTTAGGAGGGAGTGGCGGGAATGAAAGAAAGCCGGCTTTGGGGTGACAGCACGAGTTCACTGTTCTAAGCCTCTCTTTCTTTCTCATTGAAATGACAGAGGTAGCGTGTCTCTCTCCAACGCTGTTGTCATGAGTGCATGTGACCCCGCAGTAGTGTTTGTAGAGCAGGTTTTCACAAAGCGTGCCAGTCACCATGGAGACACGGGGTGCTCTGTGGACAGAACTTGCCAGCCCAGAAACAGCTGAGGCGCTCGGTTTGCTCAGAAGTCCTTCCCTTGGTGTTCCCCGGGGTACCACACTCTCTGGATAGCTGCATGATTAAACAGTGTATCCTGATCTGATGTCAGCCAGTGTCTAGGGCAGTGGTTCTCAAACTGTAGGTTGCGACCCCCTAGGGATTGAATGACCATTTCACAGGGCTGGCCCGATTCATAACAGTAGCAACATGACAGTGATGAAGTAGCAACGAAAAACATTTATGGTTGGCGGGTTAGGTCACCACAACCTGAGGAACTGTATGAAAGGGTCACAGCATGTGGCAGTCATGTACTCCTGTCAATTTCAGGATTGGCAATGTAGGGGTGGAGGCTAGCCTGTCAATCTGGAGATAGCCAATGAGACCTCTGTGTGGGCAAGGCTTTCTCCTAAGAATTCTGGGAAATCTCACAATATTTCCTCCATGGGTGTGAGAGACTTACAGCTGAGTCCCTGCGAGACATTGCAGCTGATAAGACACAAGGCGGGCTCCCTGTGAGACATCCTGGAGGAGAAGCCACATGGGCTTACCCTGATGGAGCCAGACCACTGAAGCCAGAAAAGCCACATGGAGACTCCTGACAATCCTGAGATGTCTGAGAAGCCCCAGAGAGGCCCCTGTCAGCGCTAAGGTACTTTTACCACCACTGGATACACAAGACTCTGCACCCACTGGACTGTGATTGGCCTGGTGTCATTGCATGTGCTTCGTCAGTCTGAAGAGGACTAATGGATTGTTATCAGACATATGAGCTAATGTCAGACTTATGGACTTGGACTGTACTGGGTTGGGCTGCTTTCTCAATGTTCCATTCCTCTTGTGTATAAACCTCTCCCTTATGTATATAGGCATGCTTATGAATTTGTTTCTCTAATCTACATGGACTAACAACACACAGCATTAGGAAGGTTGAGAACCACTGCTCTAGGGACTGTTGTCAGTGACCCTACTCTGCTCTCTCCGGTGGCTGTGCTGCAGTTCCTGGTTGTCCTGGGTGAGGCTGGATCCTTTAGGTTTACTCACAACACTTCTCCCATCTGACAGAGCGCCGAGGTGCACTATGGCACTGAGATAGACTCCGCTGGTTCTTCAGGCTCCCTTTGGGGGCCCTTTTGCCACAAGAAGACTGAGCCTGTGTGCCAAGCTTTTGCAGGATTATCTCATGCTCCCTGGTAGAAGCTCCTCCTTGCAGTGGAGGCTTAAATCAGGGGCCATTCCCCTCTCAGACTGAGTGATAGCAGTGATGTGAATTTGCACGCATTCTCGGTTGCAGAGCCTTGATCAGTAGTATATATATTTGCTAGAAACTAAGACCACTCACCGGTCAGTGTGTTGCACTGTGGGAATGTGTGCGTGATAATGTTAGAAGCTAGGCAGTCGGCATTTCAAATATCAGCAGGGTGATCCATGGGGGACAGGTCTAGTCAAGCTTGCAGACTAGCACAGACTAGGAAGAAGAATGTGGCAGTATGCTCCTGAAAAACAAATGGCTGGTGAAGAGTGCAAAAATAGTAATGGAGGGTGATGAGCCCCTAAAGTTGGAAAGCCCATAAAGCATGGCTCAGGAAGAGCTGCCTTCTTAAAGTCGAGGTGCCCTTCATGAGGTGGATGGAGTAAGACTTTCAAGACCTTCATCTCCTGATGTGGTATGACTCACAATAAGAACAGTTGCAAACACTCACTAATACTCAGAACATGGAAGGTACAAAGTATGAATCTAGGAAAATTGAAAGTTGACAAAAATGAAATGAAACACATAAAGATCAATACCCTAGGCACTAGTGAACAGAAATAAACAGCCCTTGACCATTTTTAATCAGACAATAGTATATTCCACTCTGCATAGAATGACAAATTAAAGAGGAATGGTGCTATATTCATTGTCAAAAATAGCATTTCAAGATATAACCGCAAATATAAAACTGTTGATGATAAGAAAATATCCATATGCCTGTGAGAAAAGTCATTTAATATACCTGATATTCAAATCCACACACAAACCATTCACATTACGATGAAGAAATTGGTGGTTTCTACCAACTTCTGCAGTCTGAAATTGATCAAAAATACAATCTGGATGCACTGATCCCTCCGGATTCCTTAGCCCTGAAACCTAAGCAGTCTGAGTGACTTAAAGAAAAAAGGGAAAAGTGAAACTGAAATGGACTTGGAGTCTTTTGACAAAGGAGTTCACTTCAAACAATAACACCCCCCCCCCAAAAAAAAAGATGTGCTGATGACTGGAATATGAAAGTTGGAAGCAGAAAGTTAAGGTTAGAAGTTTGAAAATATGGCTTTAATGATCATAGCAATGCTGGGACTTATAGGATAGAATTTTTTAGGACCAATGACTTATTCTTTGCAAGTTCCCTTTTTTTATTTTCAAAAACCTAAATGGGCACTATACGTGTGGACCTTGCCATGTGGAATCCAGATGAATCTATTGGACTACATCTGTGGAAAGAGATCATAAGAAGCCCAGTTAGAGAAGATCAGGGCAAAACGTGGAGAGCAAAACATCAATGGCTCCAACTCTTATGTGTGCCTGCGTACATCCTCTGGTTTAGCTGGGTGTGTAAGGTAGAATTGGGGTCATGATAGTGGTGGGTGGGGAAGGGAAGAAGCACTAAAGAACTAAAGGAAAGTTGTATGTTTCTTCAGTGCTATATTGAACCCTGACTGGCTTCTCTCCTCTCTCAGACCCTTCAGTAAGTGGATGTCCAGTTGCCACACAGATAAACCCTTCAGGACCAAGAATGAGAGTAACTATTCCAGTGCGGGGGGGTAGGGTTATGGGAAAGGTGGGGGAAGGGGGAACCTATCACAGTGATCTACATATAATCTCCCTGAGAAAGAGACAACAGAGAAGTGGGTGAAGGGAGACATGAGACAGTGTAAGACATGAAAAAATGGTAATTTATAAATTATCAAGGGTTTGGGAGGGAGGGAGGATGGAAGAGGGAGGGGGAAATGTGGAGCTGATACCAAGGGTTCAAGTAGAACAGAGCTGTTTTAAGAATGATGATGGTGACAAATGTACAAATGTGCTTGACACAAGGGATGGATGCATGGATGGATGGATTGTGATAAGGGTTCTATGAGCCCCCAATAAAATGATTAAAAACAAAGAAACATAAATGACTCATATGCACAAGTAAATTCCATGAGCATGGAATGAGTTTGAATAAATTTGAATTTGAATAAATATGAATTTAGAATTCATCTAAAGATTAGAATTGACACTCTGAAGACTAGTACCTAAGCAGTGAGATTATATCAGGGACATCATACACAAAGCAAAAGGTCACTAAAATCACTGGAAAGAGAGAACAGAGTAAAATGAATATCAGAAGAGAGGCTGAAATTTGCTCTAGAATCTAGAAGTCACTACAGTGAATGGAAGAAATGAAGAGTTAGAAAAGCCAAACAGAATATTTCAAAAAAGAACTCTAGAAGAGAAAGTATTATAATGAAATATATAGACCTGGAGTTAGAAACAAAACAAGAAGACCACCCCCCTCCCCCAGACTTTCTCACCAGGACAGAAAATAAAGCTTTGAGTTGCAATACTGAAGTACATTAGGGCAAAATGTTGAACAACATAGGAACATCAAAGGAAGATGGAAAGAATACACAGAGTAACTGTATCAAAAATAATTGGTCAGCTTCAAGGAAGCATAGGAGCCAGAACTGATGTATTAAAGAGAGAAGCCCAAGTTGCACTGAAGATATTAGCAAAAATAAAACTCCAGAAATTGATGGACTACCAATAGAAATGTTTCAACAAATGAATAGAGAGCTGGAGGCACTTGCTTATCTATGCCAAGAAATCTGGAAGACAACATCCTGGCCAACTGACTGGAAGAGGTCCATATTCATGCCAATGCCAAAGAAAGATGATCCAGCCAAATGCAAAAATATTAAACAGTATCATTATTATTACACACAAGTAAAAATTTGCTGAACAGAATTCTAAAATGACTGCACAAGTGAATAGACAGAGAGGTGCCAGAAATTCGACTCAGATTCAAAAGAGGATGTAGAAAAGGGATATATCATTGCTAATATCTGATGGATCTTGGCTGAAAGCTGAAAGTTACGGAAAGATGTTTACCTATGTTTTATTGCTTAGGCAAAAGAATGTGTGTGGATCAAAATAAATTATGAATAAAATTAATTCGATTTAAAAATAGCTATGTGTTAAGAACAAGGCTTCATCTCACCTGCTTTGAACATGTTCTGAGGAGAAGCCAGTCCCTGGAGAAGGACATCATGCTTGGGAAAGTGGAGGGGCAGCAAAAGAGAGGAGGCCCTCTGTGAGAAGGACTGACCAGCACCAGAGCTGCCACAATGGGCTCAGACATCACAGACTGGAAGGAGGGACGAGACCAACCGCTCTTTCCTTCTGCAGGTAGTAGTGTGGAGTTGGAACCGACTGGATGGCTCCCAGCACCATCAATCAGAAGAATGAACAAATCGGTCTCTGAAAAAGAACAGCAGAGATGCTTCTTGGAAATGAGGACTGTCAGACGTCCTTTCATACACATTGGTTGTGTTTTTAGGAGAGATCGATCCCTGGAGAAGGACACGGGAAAGTCGATGGGTAGTAAAAATGAAAGAGACTTAAGCCATGGGCTCAGACCTGACAACAATTGTGAGGATGGTGCTGGACCACGTAGTGCTTTGGCTTTCATTCTTGGGATCGCTGTGTGTTAGAAACAGCATGAAGACCCCTTACACCAGCAGCACAAGGCATGGGGTCAATGGCTCAGATTTATGAGAGCACAATTCAAGTGCATATCGTCAAATAAATTTATCCGGCGAATACTGCCAACAAGTAAAATGTATCTACTGAGTATGAGACACTGAGATGGAGCCGGGGCTGATGTGGCCATTAGAGGATGAAGCAGAGGCCCCCCTGCTGCTGCGGGTGGTGCTGGGGTAGGACTGAGAGTGAAGATCCTGCATGGATTGGGTGCATCCTCGTGCAGTTTAACTTGGGCATCTTCATGGATCTCACCTGTGTAGTCTCCTAGGCTTCGTGCGTGGTTTAATGCCTTGCTGTGTTTGTTTAAGGAGCCTTGATAGCGAGGATTTGTGTCAACTTGGCTGAGTCAGGATTCTCATTGATAGTTAGGCTTAGTAGTGCCTCGTGATAAGACCTAAGAACAATGTAATTAACTCTATAGTGGGATCTGCTGTGAGCAGCCAATTTGTTGGAAGATTAGGGTGAAACGCAACTCTCTTACTCAGGGCACAGCTCTGATGCAACTCAAAGTAGGGGCTGTAAACTACTTCCTTTATAAATGGACACTGTGGAAGAGCTTGCTTGATTTTTACTGGGTCTGGATCTTTCATTTGGCTCATAAACATGAATCAGTAGCCTGTTAATATTGCCTGCCACACCCAGGAACCACCAGCAACCTGTCATCTATTACTACACCTACAAGTCTACTGACTTCCTGAATCCCAATCCCTAAGATGCTTGAGCCAAGAGAAGCCTCTAGTTTAACATCTAACCCACAGACTTAGAGCCTGTGTGGTTTGGGACTGGCCCTCTTCTACAATTGTGTGAGCCATTTACTTGGGAGGGAAATATTATTACATGGTTTTGCATCTCTAGAGAGACCAGCCTAAAACAGGTGCTCATGCAGTGGTTAGCAGAAGGTCAGCAATTCCAGTCCACTGGCTGCTTACTGGGATAAAGGTGTGGCAGTGAGCTTCTATAAATATTCACAGCTATGAAAGATGATGTCGCCATTCTACTCTGCCCTTTTGGGTCATTATGAAGTGGAATGAACTGGATGGCAGTGGGTTTGGTTCTGAATAAATCCTGGACAAGCATTCTGCACCACATTGTGCAAAGTCCATAGCTGTTTCAGGATTTAGTTGTAAATACATGACAATGAGCCTTTTTGTCCCTTTTCTGTCTTCCTAACCCCCAAATTTTACATCTACCTTGACACTGGAGATGAGGTAACAAGGGCATCTGACCACCCTTACCCCCCCCCACTCCATTCCAGACCCCTGTTGGTAAAGAATATGCCATTGTTCTGGACTGACCCTCAAAGTGGCACAGGAAGACCTCCAAGCCTGCGGGGTCCTGCCCCCCAAGCAAACGGGTCTTGAGGAGTGGTGTGCAATTATAGAAAATCAAGAGACAGAAAGAGCAGGGCACAGCAGCTCACTTTTCCCAATGTTAGGATCAAGAGAGCACATGTATTTTCTAACAGCTTTGTATAGTGTTGGGGGTATGCAAGTCCCATCCATCCCATAGGTAGCAGGGTGGGCAAGTACTGGGCAAACTGAATAGAGCGGGCAGGTTCCAGAGTTGTTAGTGCCTTAACCTGGATGTCCCTGAGCTCTCTCCAGAAGAACGATCTTGATAAATATCAGAAGGGAGTTGGCTGTACATTGGGTGGGACAGACACTAAAATCTGATTGCTCTAACAAAGAGAGGGCCTCTGGGAACACAGTGAGTGGCCAGACACAAGCAAGAGACATTTTTCATGATAACACCTTTATGGGGGCTACATAGAGGGATGACTTTTAGTCTGGAGAATGTCTACTGGGGGTCCTCTCTGTCTCATAACTGTGAGAGCCTATCCCCACCAGGGTCAGCCTTCCAAACCCCGCGATTATGAGTGTAGAGAATGTGCTCAGTTACAATCGCAACCAGTCCTTCAGTATTTCACACGAACCTACAACACATACAAAACTTCTCCACACCTACATGCTCACATCCCAACACTAAGGAGACTTTGAGGGAAATTTCTGCTTTTCACACACGGACCAGGAGGAAACTCAGGTTTTTTTTGGGTCACTGGCTACTCTGAGAGATTCCAGAAGTTTTGCTGTATACTTTTGTGAAAAAAAAAAAAAAAAAAAACCAGAATGAACCAGCTGTTTCCCAAGACATGCCTCCCTGAGTGCAGCCGAGGTGGCTGCTCTGAGTCAGAAGGGGTTCCATGGCACCGCACAATGATGGGGGTGGGTTTTCAGGAACTGGAGCCCAGCCCTCACTGCTGCCCACTCAGAATCCTTCCTTTACTCTGCGGAGAAGACAACTTATTGATGCACAATCAATGGAGGTGAACCCTAAATCTCCAAAAACAAGCATTGGCTGGCATTTCCAGCACCTGGCTTGATGGAAAGTTGAGGTAAAGGACTGAGCAATACCACCCACAGTTTGTCATGATTGCCATTCCAGTGCCATTCTTAGGAGGCTGCATGAGCTACACGCTCACCTCCGGAAGAATCTCCTGATTGATGTAGAAGACTTCTCACTGCAAAGGACACTGTGTGTGGGGGCTGATGCTGGGGTCTGAAAACACTTTGGCAGGCTCAGCCTCCAGCAGGAAATCTATTGGAAATCCCTTCCACAGACTCTGAAAAGAGAAACAATTCTTAGTACCACTTCAAGTCAGTAGGCCTGAGCTTGCTTCTTTTTGAAAAGCAAGCTTTGCAAAATGCTTAGATCATTAACGGACAAGTCCAATCATCTTGGGGAATCACAAGGGAGGACTGCATGGGCTCACTTCCAGAGGCCTCTTGGAGATTCTTTGCTTCCAAGGATTCATGTTCTCGAGGCTCTGCTCAAAGGTGGGCTCTGGGCCCTGTGGCTTGGACTAGGGGCAGATGCCGAACTCCACAGACAGGACTGTAGACTTTGGTTGACTGAATAGAACTTTGAGACCATGAAGTGGGCTCCTAGGCCCTCTGCCACCCCATGCACATGGAAAGAGAGAAAACCCATGAGCAGGGTGAAAAGGGAAGCCCACACACCCTGGAGAGGCAGAAAGTGCTCTATCCTCCTGTGGTCTTCTGCTTCCAGGTATCCCATTCCACAGATTGATAAACTTCCAGGCTGCCCTGCACAATCCCAGGGGCCACCTGTGGTGACTCACCTCCTCTAGACGTTTGCAACCTTACCTACAATCTCATGACTCGGTTTTGCATTGCTCTGACGCAGACACTGAGTGGTATTCACACCTTTTCATTAATTTCCATCACAAATTACTTACATAAGACCATTCTATGCCACCGACTTTACTGAAATCATTTCAAAGATTAATATGAAGGTAGCTCATGATAACAGCAAAACATTCCATATTAACACCCTTGTCCTTAAAAGAGATGTGGCTGGGTTATTAACTTCATCACCCCCACCCACTGCCTCCCTCCCCCAGGTACCTGGCTATCCAAGGTCAATGGTGGAGCTCTCTTGCATGCTGTCTCCCGCTCCCTGTCTGCCTCCTCTCCTGTCCCCCAGCATCCTAGCTTCTCAGAGTTTCATCGTCCACACTGAGTTTTGTCAAAGGACTTCACCTCTAACAGTCCAGTCAAGAGGACTTGGAACAGCAGGAGTGAATCAGGTATGAGCAGCCCCGGCCACAGTGCAAGGCTATAGGGAAGAACCCCAATCAGAAGCCCAGAAGCCCACGAGACAAGCCCAGTGCTGGGAAGTCAGTATATTGATATTTTTGTTATAACTAAATACACTCTTTGTACGGTGTGAGGGAAAGGTAACATACCATTAAGTTTACCCATTCGAAGTGTGTTATTTCAGGAGTTTTAGAGTATGTATATACTATATTCATACAACGGTAACAATAAAAATTATTAAAATTCCCATCACCCCCAAAGCAGTCCACTGGGTAATTTCACCTTCTTTCCCATGCCTGCCCATGACCCTGCACAACCACAATCTGTTTTCTGTTGCTATAGAATTTCACGTAGTCCTGTGTGACTATTCTTTGCACAATCCTTTTGAGGCTGTCTTTAACTACAAGACTGTGGTTGTAAGAATACTTGAAGGAGCACTTTCTTCCTCCTCTCCACTCATCCCCTCCTCTTCTCTTCATCTTTCTCCTCTTCCTTTGAATTTGCTAGTGAGTCAAAAGCAAACTCACTGTCACCCAGTCAAGTCCAACTTACAGCGTGCCTGTAGGACAGGATGGAAGGTCCCTGTGGGTTTCTCAGCCTGTCCCTCTTTGTGGAAGTTGAAAACCTAGTCTTTCTTCCAAGGGCCGGCTGGTGTGCTTGAACTGTTGACTTGCAGTTATCAGTCCAAAGCAGAATCCACTATCCCCTACTGCTGTGATGGCTTGTACGTTGAGCTGTGTACCAGTGACCCTGAGCAAGGAAGATGAGACAGTTTGCTCCTATAAGGCTTCCAGCCTCAGAAATCCTGAGACGGTTCTACTCGGTCCTATAGAGTGGCTGTGCGTCAGTATCTTACTGAGCAGCAGTGGGTTTACTATTATAAGATGTAGATATACCATCGTTTGTTCATTCATTCACACAACGGTGATTATTTGAGTTGTTTTCTGGTGTTTGACTATTATGAATAGAGCTATTGATGTACACTAGTGTACTTATGTTCAAATTTTTGATGACTGTGTTATAATCTTATAAGAAACATGTCAAATAGTTTCCAAAGTAGCTCTCTCACTTTTCATATCTACTTTCCATATGTGTGAGCTATAGCCACAAGCCATTTCCATCATCACTTAGTCTCATCAGTAGCGAGGCTGAGCTGCGATGCATATGGTCAGCACTTCAAAACCACCAGCAGGTCCTCCTGGGGAGAAAGGCCGGGCTGGCTACTCTCCTCCACAGCCACAGGCTCAGAGCCCACAGGGAGCGTGTGCAGTTGGCACGGACTTGCTACCCTTGACCGAGAGCTTAGCAGGGTCAGCATTTTAATGTGAGGGGCCTGGTGGCACAATGGGCTGAACATTGGACTATTGAGTGAAAGATCGGTGGTTCGAATGCCCCAGTCAGTGTACGGGCAGAGATGAGGCAGTCTGCCTCTGCAAAGACTTTCAGCCTGACAACCCCTGTAGGGTGGCAGGTCCACTGGACTCCTATGCTCACTGTGGGTGGAGTTACTCAAGGGCCATGGGCTGAGAGGGTGCCCCCGTGCTTGTCATTGGGTAACCTCAGGAGCCAAAGGGGATCCACTTCCTTTCAGGTGCTTCTTTCCCTCCCCTTTGTTCTATTGTTGATATCTTTTACCTATTTGAAAAATAGAGTTATTTGTCTTGTATTGGGTTATAAGAGTTATTTATATTTTCTTGCCTATAACTTTTTAACAGTGCCTTCCAAAAGAAAAAAAAAGTTTTATTAAGTTCAACTTATCACTTTTTTTTCTTTTATGATTTGTGCCTTTTAGGTACCACCCAAGACTGTGTTCCCGTGCCTGCACGAAGAGTTTTCTCCTGTGGCAATGTTTATTTATTTGGTAGGTGGTTTATGACTTTAGCTCTTATACGCAGATCTGTGATCCCATTTGATTACTTTGATGTGGGGCTCGTACCATAGCTATCCGAGCACCATTTACTGAAAACACAAACATTTCTTCATCAGTGAAGCGGAGGGAAAACTTCAATGAAGTGAATGGACACAATAGCTTAAACCAGAGGTTCTCAATCTGGTGGGGGGAGGGGCAAATGATCCTTTCACAGGGGTCACCTGATTCATAACAGTAGCAAAATTATAGTTATGAAGTGGCAACAAAAATAATTTTATGATGATGGCAGCAAATGTACAAATGTGGACTGCATACAATTGATGTATGTATTGATCATGATAAGAGTTGTATGAGCCCCAATAAAATGATTTAAAAACTAATAATAATTTTATGGCTGGGGGATCACCACAACATGAGAAACTGTATTCAAGGGTCATGGCATTAAGAAGGTTGAGAACTACTGACTTACACAATTCTCCTGCTCATACAAATGATCCCTGAGCAAATTTCAGTTGGTGGTTGATGGAAGCAATCACAGTGACCACCTTCCCCAAGAGAAATGGGTGGCTGAAAAGGAGAAATAAGATATTCCTTCTGAAGTAGAAGCAGAGTATCCATGGCCTAATGCTCTGGTCATAAATGGTCAGGGTCACTTTTGTTTAAAAAGTTGCTTCCTCCCACCCACTATCATGATCCCAATTCTACCTTACAAATCCAACGAGACCAGGGAATGTATACTGGTACAGATAGGAGCTGGAAACATGGGGAATTCAGGACAGGTGATCCCTTCAAGACCAATGGTGAGAGGGAAAGTGGAGTAGAAAGGGAACCAATTGCAGGGATCTACATATAACCTCCTCCCTGAGGTATGAATAACAGGGAAGTGGGTAAAGGGGACACATCAGACATGTAAGATATGACAAAATATAACAATATAATGATAATTTGTAAATTATTAAGGGTTCATGATGGAGGGGGAGCGGGGAGGGAGGGGAAATATGGGAAGCTGATACAGGAGGCCTAAGTGGAAGGAGGATGTTTCAAGACTGATGATAGTAACAAATGTACAAATGTGGACTACATACAATTGATGTATGTATCCATCATGAGAAGAGTTGAAATGAGCCCCCAATAAAATTATTTAAAAATAATAATAATTCTGGAAAAAAAGTTGCTTTCCACAGTTTCATGTCTCTTTGCCTCTATCCATCCATTCTTCCTTGTATGCTATGGAGCCCTGTGGTAGAGCAAATTAGGCCTTGGGCTTCTCACTCTGAGGTTAGCAGTTCAAACCACCAATCATTTCAGGGGAGAAAGATGAAGCTTTTCCCTCCTGCAAAGAGTTTCAGACTCAGAAACCCACAGAGGCGATTCTATCCTGTCCCAGAGGATTGCTGTGAGTCCAAAGTGACTGAATGACGGCGAATTGAGTTTTTTTGTGGTTAAAAGAAGAAAGAACAGGCCATGGAAGAAAATTTATAATTTCTGAATTTCAAAGCAAGAAGGACTTAATCATTTCATGAAGTGTAAATCCTCTGTTGGTAAAATCAGGGAAGAGAGACTCAGAAAGGACAGGTGACTTTTCTGATGTCATACCGCCAGGACATAGTAGAGGTGGGGGTCACATCTCTGATTCCCATTGGTTCCCTGGTGCCTAGGGATTCTCCTTCACCCAGCCTCCTTCCTTAAAGTTTCTCTGAAGACATACAGCTCCTTATATAATTGGGCGCTTCAGAATGTGGGTCCAGAGGATAAAGAGGACTGAAGCTTCAGTTTATGACACCAAGCCCTTTCTTCCATGTCCATGATCTGAAATTGTTCAGATGCTTCTTATTGGTCAAGCTTGCTTGGTAGGGGCTTAGGATGCTATTCAATCAACCCAATTTGGGGGGGCATCACTGCCCTCTGGTGGTGGGAATACAAGGCCCAGCCTTGCTGCTGGATTTGAACCTCCAACCCAGTGGGCCGCAGTCCCCGCACAACGACTACGCCACTTGGGCTCAGCCTCAACCCAATTTTCAGCCCAGGAATGACTGGTGAGGCTGCAGGTGGCCACAATCAATGGCAGAGTATGTCCCAGTTCTGGACACATTACAGTTGTTTTAGGCTGGCACCATCCCTACTGGCTTCAGAGCCTTCTTCTTCCATAGTGCCGCTTGCGTGAAATCAGCATCTGAGGGTACATTGTCTGAAACCATGCAGACCATCAGGATATGACAAATGTTATGTCTCCTCTTTCCTTTACAAGTGGGGAAAAGTATCTCACAGAGACTATACTGGGCTTTTCAAAGTATTCATCTAGCCCAATAGCCTTGATGTTACGACTTCAGCTCTATGTACTTTTCCTTCTCTTGAATTTTTAAAATAAGACTTACAAACAGAACTAAAGAAATTATATTTTTTATTTGGGCACTCTTTATTACGTATATACTGTATAAGGGTTTTGGCATTTATGTATACCAATTTCAGGATAGTGTTATCTACCCAGATCTAGGAATGCTGTGCTTTGTGAGTGTTTTCTGGTATGCGCACCCCAAATAACCCTGGCCATTGGATTTTTGCCTTAGTTGGCATCGCAGGATCAACCCCAAGCAATAGCTCCTGTGTGCAACTATTTAATTGTTGGGAGCCGTGAGGATCCTGCCACCTGCTAAAGAGTGGTTTTCCTAGCATTAAGCTGCCTTTATCCTCCAGGGATATGTCTAACTGTTGTCTCAGTTTGTCTCTCCTCCAGATCAGCATAGCAGGGGAGAGATAGGGAGTGGGGAGTGGTGGCTTTTTCCAGAAGAAGGAAAATGCAGGTAGCAAAGGTCCAGGCAAAGAGTTTCTCATTGACTCCGCAAGAAGACTTGGGATGGCAAAGGCCCGCTTCCCTCTCCTGGCAGCACAGCATCCTTTAGCGTGTCTTCTTGGGGCTGTGAGAAGGCTGCACCAGCTGCCCTGAATGCCGGGCATCCTTGTGGGTCCTTCGTCACTCTGGGAAGTGACTGTGCACAGGGAGAGAGAGTGTAATTGGCAGGCTGTGACACTCCTGTCTGAAAGTGTCTCTCTAAGTGGAGGACATTTCAACCTGTAGCTAGTGATGGTTGCTACTTGAGAAAGGCCCTGGGCCATCTCAAAGGTCTGCTAGCAGCTAATTGTGCCTGTGAGGACTGGTAACCAGCTGGGTATCTCTGGATTTCAAAGCTCCAACACCCACCAAATTGTAGCTCCTTTCACTCCTTTTCATTTCACTAGCAGAACCTACAAGAGGGGGCAACGACCAGCAGGTGAGGAAAGAGGAGGCCGCTGGGTCCCCATCCTCAGCACACACCCCTGGGCCCAGCAGCCCCGCCCCCCTCAAGAAGCAGCAGGCACCAGAAATATACCCTGCTTATTGTAAGACCAGGGCTGACGGATTGTTCATTGGAATTGGGAGTCAGGCTGCCCCTCTATGTACAGTTTAAGTGTGAGTTGGAAGATGACAATAAAAACCTAATTAGGCGCAGGTCATAAAGGAGATCAGGCCTGTATGATGTGAGCGGTTACTATGGGCACACAGTGGTTTTGGTGAAAACATGAGGCACAGCATCAGAAAATTAAGACAATAAATCAGTTTCATTGAATAAAAACCATGCATGTACCCATTATTTAAGGAAAATAGTATCCTATAAGCTTTTGTGTACCATAGGTAAATTTGTTAGACTTTATCATAATAACATACATTAAAAATAAAAAATTCATATACCTTACAGGTAGCAGATGAACATTACTCTTCTTTTAGTTTTAGAAAGAACTAAAGGTTCATTAGCCCAATTCGGGCTCATGTGGTCTGTGTTTTTGTCCAAAGACTGGATCCTGACTGTGAGCTATTCCTCCAATATGACTCAGGGATGTCCCGGTGAATCTCTTTCATCCAAGATCGAAAGGCTGAGTAGGGAAAGTGACTTGTCTCTTATGTTGGCTGTTTGCCATCGTAACAGCACCCTGCTCATCTCTCTCTCTGCCTCTCTGTCTCTCTGTCTCTTTCAGTTTGGGTAGGGCTGTCAACTGAGTGCCATAGGCAGGTATGCATTCAAAGAAACACAACCCATCAGGCCCACTGCCCAGGACTTGAACTCAACAGCCAGAAAAATGCAAGACCTCAAGTGGCATGACTGTCCCAGGAAGGACACCGCTAGCATAGTTCCAAGAGTCTTGCTTGGCATCGCTGTCAGTTAGGCGCAGCTTCCCTGGAGCCCTCTGTGTCTTGCTTGTCACTCTGTGGGAGGCAGAAAATGTCCCACAAAGAGACCCACTGAGGACATTGTCCCCAACACTTGCATATCTGTTACTTTGCAAGAAAGAGATTACACACTTCAAAATGGGGACCCTAACTGAATGGGGTGAAAATCAGAGATGACACGTCAGAAGGGCCCAGTGACTAGTCCTGACTTAGAAGAAAAGTGCCATTCGCCCAAAGCTGTGGGCATCCACTGGAAACTGGAAAAGGCAATCAAATACCAGAGTTCCTCTCCTAGAACCTTGAGCCAGACACCTTGTAGGCACCATGATGTTTGCTCAGTGAAACTTGCCAGGCGGCCACACTTCAGAACTGCAAGGAGATAAGTGTGTGTGGTTGAAGTCACCAGGTCGACTGCTTTGTTGCGTTGTGATGTCTTGGGTACAATTATAATGTTTGAAGTCTTGCCACCAATGTTTCTCTTACCATCAAGGTCACCTATGGTGGACAGGTTTCAGGAGAGCTTCTGTGCTGAGAGAGATGAGGAACAAAGGCCTAGCAATCTACCCCTGACAATTAGCCAACATTGAGCCTCTGGCTGGCAATACAACACAGTGTGATATGGCACTGGAGAGGAACCCCCATGGGCTGGGAGGCAGCCAAAATACACCGGTTCCCGGCAAATCCAGCATCATGAAGAGAGAGCAGGCGCAATTCGTTCTGTGGTGCTGGGGTTTCCATGCATGGGAGATGATGAGATAGCACCTGACAATGGCCCACCTCTGCATGTGCACCAACTTACTGCAGCAGTAAGAGGAAGCCAGCACACCCCCCTGGGCCTGTGTAGACCTAAGAGTGTATTTCTATTGCTCGTGACCAGCCCATCTCATAAAACTGGTAATAACAACAACCAAACAAAAACTTGACCTTAAATAACCCAAGCATGCACTGATTGGTCTAAAGCTCAGGCAGGTGGGCTGACTTAGCAAAGCACGTGGCTGAAATATGCCTGGTGCTAAACCCAGCCCCATGTTTTCATAGACACGTGAAGGGACCACATGGTCTGATGTTACAGAGGCTGCCTCGTCTCCTTTTTCTTCCTCCCATCCATTCCACCTTCTGCCTTTGTTCCTCCTTTTCTATACACAAGTTCTTGAATCCCCGGGGACAGGGGGGAATTTCACCAGAGAATTATGATGCACACACCTTGGAGGAATCATGGGCCCAGTTCAGTCATCAGGTTTTGATACAGGAATCAAGAATTGGCAGTGTGGGCGTTCCATCAGAAGTCACAAAGGTGGACAGTGATGAGAACTCTGGGATCCTAACTTCTGTTTAGTGCCTTCCCCACAAAAGGTGCTACTATGTAGCTAAGAACCTGCATGACCATCTTTGTTTTTAAATTGGAGCATTTTGTTCCTTTACACTCCATTGCACTCGTGTCTTCCCAGAAGATGTGGCAGTCAGTATCCATAAAGTTGTACAGCCTTCGAAACCCTGTGAGTGGGCGTTTGCTCAACGGTAACTGGTATGTTGCATCTGGGTTTAGATCACATTGGATTGTATTCTTTTGATGCATCTTGCTTGCTATTTCCTCTGTACTTATCTTTGGCTTGATTGTTCCAATACTCCTTTCAGTGTTTTCTCCCTTACATTGGCAGGTACACATTCATTTACTCTCCATTCCTGGTGATCCTACTATATAAGTTATCATAGGGGCTGATTTCATCCTGGGGGTTTTGGCCAATATCTATAGATAATTTTTTTTTGCCACAACGAGAAGACCTGGTGGTATAGTGGGATATGCACTGAGCTGCTATCCAAAAGGTTTTCCAGTTCAAATATATCAGTCACTCTAAGAGAGAAAGTTACGATTACCTACTCCATAAAGATCCTGTCTCAGAAACCCACAAGAACAATTCTATTCTGTCAGAATTGACTTGATGGCAGTGGATTATTTGTTCTCATAGTGAAGGAGGGGGAATGTTTAATGCCAATAGCAGGTGGTTGGTAGCTACCATTAAATTCATGCTCCCACAGAACAACTGGTGAGTTTGAACAGCCAACCTTACGGTTAGTAAGTTAGTAGGGCAACACTTAATCTACTGACTGACCAACCAGAGCTCCTTTTTTTTAACCACAAAAAACAAAAAACCCATGAAAATGAAAAACTCACTATAGAACACATTAGAGCTTCTCCCATGGGTTTCCTAGACAGCAGATCTTTATGGGAGCAGAAAGTCTTATCTTTCTCCTGTAGACGCTGATGGGTTCAAACTGCTGACCTTGTGATTAGCAATCCAACGTGTAGTCCAGGACACCACCACAGATCTTCTTTTGCCTAACCCAACAAACAAATACCTGTCAGGGAGTGATTTCCTGCTCATCGTAATCCTATTGGGTTGGGTAGAACTGTCCTTGTAGGTTTCATGAGACGTGCAGGGTTTTTCTCTTTATGGGATAGGAAAGCCTCCTCATTCTTCCACGGAGTGGCTGGTGGTTTGGAACTGCTGACCTTCTGGAAAACCACTAAGCCCCCAGGCTTCCAATTATTTTTGCCTAAAGAACAGTGCTTATATTTTCTTTATTGTAGATATGCTGGTGACAGATGATATTAGTTTTTGTTTCTCTGAGATGTTTCACTTAATTTGTTTCCCAGATTAAATTATGTTTATTGATACTTATGTGTAGAAATACAGCTATCCTAGAAATAAAGACATTTTCTTGAACAACCCCAACATGACTATCATTCTTGAGAATTAACAGTGATTCAGTTCCACATTGTGTCTACTATACAGTCAATTTCATATTTGCACATTGCTCCAATATGGCTACTACAGCTAGATCATTTTATAAGAATTCACCTAATTATGATGACTTTTTAGTCTTTTTCAGTCTAGAGTGTCTTCTGTCTATTTTTTAAGTTACTTTTATTACTTTTAGTCTTTCAGGAATGATAGTGTCATTTTTAAAGTTGCCAGGCCAGTTGGTAGAATGTCTCACATGCTGTCAGATGTCTGCTTCTGATTAATTCTTCCTGATTTGATTTAGGTTCAATACTTTTGGCAACATTATTGCATGGGGAGAGGAGTATGTGAGCTTCAGATTGTCACATATCAAAAAGGAGACACATGGTGCCAGGTTATCCAACTACTGAAAATGGCCTACTTAAAATGATGGCTGCTGATCACCAGCATAAGGGAACAAGTCCTAGTATGGTATGATAAAGTAGGAAAGACATTTCCCTTTTGTAATTGGTAAAATATTGTGGTACTTTACAATCATTCTGACTATTCTGACCTGAATCGATTATTGCAATGGGGTTCCCCTTTTCCTGCCTTCTTTTGGTTTAATTGAATATTTTTATTTCAATATATCCAATGGGGTTTTCAGCAATACTCCCTTATTTGTAAGAGTTTGATCTCTTTGCCATCATTTCTCATCCTTCATGCTAGAGCTTTCATATGTATTATATGGTTACATAATTTATAAAATCCACAATACAATGTGTGTGGGTAGGAATGGTGCTTTAACTAGTCTGATGAGCTACTTTTTAAAGAGACAAATTAAGCTAAATCATATGTTTACCTCTATGGGTTCTTAATTCCTTCCTGAAAATCCAGGTTTCCATCTGGTATGATTTACATTTAACTTGAAAATTTTTCTTGTATCCTCCTTGTACTGTCAGCCTACTGCTAACAAATTCTCTTAGTTTCAATTTATCTTAAAATATCTTTATTCTACAATCATGCTTAAAAGAAATTTTCATTGGCTATTGATTTCGGCATTGACTTCTATTTTGTTTTGTTTTGATTTTCAGTACCCATATTTTAGAGCTATCATTCCACTGCCTAATGACTTTCATTGTTTATGAGATGTGTCAACAGTTTATTTTTGTTTCTTTGCTTGTGTTTTTAAACTTCTGTTCCTCTTCATGTATTGTGTTGTTCTCTTCTTGTTTCTTCCAAGATAACCTCTTCAGTTTCAGTTGTCAGCAGTTAAAGTTTGGTGTACCTACAGAGGAATTACTTGGTATTGCTCTGGTTTGGGGTTTGTTAAACTCTTAGAATATGTAAATCTATATTTTGTCTTTCACTATATCTGAGACACTTAAAGACACATTTTGTCACATTTTCTGTCTCCTCTCCATCTCAGATTCTAATTACATATATATCAAACTATTTAATATTGTCTCACAGATTATGGAGTTTCTGTTATCATTTTAAATCCTTTCATCCTTGTCCTTGCGATTAATCGTTTTTATTACTATATTTTCAAGTTTAATAACTCTTTCATCTGGAATTATTTGTATCATGTTTATTATTGTCTTATATTTTAAAAAAATGTTTTGCAAAATTATAAATGGGGTTTATGAGAAAACTGGCCCAACGGAAGCCAATCCACCACTGAAGAATCAGTAATATTCTTTGGAAATATCAGATGTGCTATTTTTAATGCATTTCTCTCTTATCCTGGAAGAATATATTGAAGAGCATAAGATCCTTATTTGGCAGCTTTCTTCTTAAGCATGCATAAATATTACATGCTATCTCATTGTCTTTTGGTTGTGGTTTTTCCATTCAGCAGAAACTAATTTATTTTTCTCTATTTCTCTGAATATTTTCTGTTGTATGTTATTGTTGGTGTTAGGTTCCATTGAGTCAACTACAACCTGCAATGACAAAAAGCAAAGCAGAACCAAACACTGACCGGTCCTGACATCTTTCCAGGCACTGTCAACCATCTTTCTTATGGAGAACCCTCCTCATTTCCCCCGCCTCTCCCCCTTACTCAGCACAGTGTCCTTCTCCAAGAAACCTGACACCATGTCCAGAGTCTGCAAGATGAAGTCTCACCATCCTTGTCTCTAAGGAGCATTCTGGCCTTACTTCTTTCCAGACAGACTTGTTTATGCTTTGAGCAACCAATGGTACTTTCAATATTCTTCTCCAAGACCACAATTCAAATGCCTCAATCCTTATTCATTGCCCAACATTCACATGCAGATGAAGCCATTGAAAATGCCATTATTAAAATCCTCACTTTTCAGTACTCTAAAGTCTTGTGCAGCATTTCTGCATAATGCAACCTGTCTTTTAATCTCCCTTTTATGAACATTGCCTGTGAATTCAGACAAGACAAAATCCTTGACAACTTCAAACTTTTCTCCATTTATCATTATGCTACCTATTGTTTCAGTTGTGAGGATTTGGGTCTTATTTTTACATCACGTCATAAGGCATACTGAAGGCTACAGTCCTTGATCTTCATAAGCAAGGGCTTTATGTAGTCCTCAATCTCAGCAAGTGAGGTTGTGCATTCTGCGTATCTCAGTTTGTAAACAAGCCATCCTCCAATCCTGATTTCATTCTTCTTTATATAATTTAGCTTCTCTGATTATTTGGTCAGCATACAGATTGAGTATGTTAAGAGGATACAACCCCGACATACCCATTTCCTGATTTTAAACCATGCAGTATCCCCTTGTTTTGTTCATATAGCTGCTTTTTGCTCTATGTTCAAGTTCTGCATGAACACAATGACGGTTTCTAGGGTTCCTATTATTCTCAAGGTTATGCTTAGCTTATTATGGTCAACACAGTTGAATGTCTTTGCTTAGTCAATAAAACACAAGTAAACATCTTTCCCTATATTGGGCCAAGATCCATCTGACAAGACAAACTACTTCATCTTCTGAACTTCAGGCAGTTCCCTGGCAATGTACTAATGCAACAGTTGTTGGATGATCTTCAATAAAATTTTACTTGCATGCAATATCAATGATATTGTTCTATAGCTGGGCGTTCTATTGGATCATGTTTCTTTGGAATTGGCATAAATATGGATCTATTACAGTCAGTTGGCCGAGTACCTGTTTTCCAAATTTCTTGACATAGGTGAATGAGTGCTTCCAGTGTTTCATCAGTTTGAAAAGCATTTCAATTGGTATTCCATTAATTCCCAAAGACTTATTATTGGTAATGCTTTCAGTGTAGCTTGAACTTCTTCAGTCAGCAACATTAAGTTTTGTTCATATGCTACTTTCTGATATAGTGGAATGTTAACCAGTTCTTTTTGGTAGAGTGACTCTGTTTCTCCCAGCTTCCCTGGAGGATTCCTGCATCATTCAATGTTTTACCCATAACCTTTCAGAATTGCAAATTGCTTTGCAAATTGCTCTAGAGTTCTTTCAATTTAAGATATGCTGAGTGTGTTCTTCTTTTTAGGCTTTCAAATTCTAGTTATTTGCATATTTCATTATAATATTTGGTTTTGTCTTCTTGAGCTATTCTTTAAATTTTTCTATTCAGCTCTTTGACTTCATCCTTTCTTTCATTGCTACTCTATGGTTAAGAATATTTTCCAAAGTCTTTTCTGAAATACACTTTGATATTTTCCTTTTGTCCCATCTTTTAAAAATCATTTTATTGTCAGCTCATACAACTCTTATCACATCCATACTTACATCCATTGTATGTCAACCACATATGTACACTTGTTGCCCTCATCATTCTCAAAACATTTGCTTTCTACTTAAGCCCTTGGTATCAGCATCGCACTTTTCCCTCTTCCCTCCAGGCTTTTCCATCCTCATGAACCCTTGGTAATTTATAAATTACCATTATTTTGTCATATCTTACACTGTCAATGTCTCCTTTCACCCACTTCCCTATTGTTTGTACTCCAGGAAGGAGGTTATATGTAGATCCTTATAATTGGTTCCCCTTTTCTACCCCACCTTCCCTTCACCCTCCCTGTAACACCAATCTCAATGCTGATCCTGAAGTGATTATCTGTCCTGGATTTCCTATGTGTAGGGTTCTTATCTATACCAGTGTGTGTCCTCTGGTCTAGCTAGATTTGTAAGGTAGAACTGGATCAGGATGGATCAGGATCAGGGCAGGGAGGAAACATAAAGAACCAGAAAAAAGTTGTATGCTTAATCATGCTACACTGGGTCTTCTCCTCCCAGCGACCCTTCTGTAAGGGGATGCCCCATTACCTACAGGAGGGCTTTGGGTTCCCTATCTGTCCTCCCCCTTATTTGTAATGATATAATTTGTTTTTTCTTTTTGTTGTTTGTGGCATCACTACCCTGGTGGGAGTAGAAAGCCCATATAATGATATAATTTGCCCTTTTCAACAAGTGGTGTTGGAGAAAAATGGATATCTCTCTGTAGAAAAATGAAGCAAGACCCTTACCTCACTCCATGCACTAGAATAAACTCAAGGTGGATCACAGACCTTGAAGTAAAACCCCAAACTATTAGGGCCATCAATGAGGGAATTGGGAACAACCTGAGACCACTGACACAGGGATTACATAGGCTATCAGAAATAGGGAAGAACACAAACATAGAGGAGACACACATAGACAAGTGGGATATACTGAGGATAAAACACCTATGTACATCGAAAGATTTCAACAAGAGAGTAATAAGGGAGTAGACAGACTGGGAATACAGCTTTAGCAATGACAAATCAGATAAAGGCCTTATAACCAAAATCTACAATACCCTGAATACCTCCAAAAAGAGTAAAACTAATTGCCCTCTGAGGAGGTGGGCAAAGGAACTGAACAGAAGTTTCACAGACGTAGAAATCAAAATGGCCTATAAATATATGAGAAAATGTTCCCTACCATTAGCTGTAAGAGAAATGCAAATAAAAACAACAAAGAGATATCAACTAACACCTTCACAAAGAGCCCAATTCAAAAAATTAGAAAGCAACAAGTGTTGGAGAGGCTGTGGGGAGATAGGGACTCTTATCCACTGCTGGTGGACCTGCTGATATGTACAGCCACTATGGAAATCAAGTTGGAGATTTCTAAAACAGATGGAAATTGAACTACCATATGACCCAACAATCCCCCTACTGAACATATACCCAAAAGAGGCAAGTAAGAATCCACAACAAGGCACCTGTGCCCCAATGTTCATCACAACACAGTTTACAATCACAAGAAGTTGGAAGCAGTCCAAATTTCCATCAACTGATGAGTGGATTAAAAAGCTGTGGTACATACATACAATGGAGTACTATGCATCACTGAAAAGTGTAATGAACACGTGAAGCACACCTCCACATGGGAAGAACTGGAGGAAATTATGCTAAGCGAAGTTAGCCAAGCACAAAAGGACATGTACAATATGAGTCTGCTGAGGTAAGCTTAATAATAATTTTTTAAAAAAATGCAAAAGTGATATCGGGAAAAATCTACAGTATACAGAAAATCCTGGGAGAATGCCCAGGTAGTCCAGCTGGGACCATACCAAATCCAGGCCTACATATAGTAGGCAACTAGGGTGGGATGCAGGGATATGGGAGTTGAGATGCTGTTAAGTAGAGAGGAAATGGGGTACTAACCCACCCAAGGGGAGTGTATTTTTTATATCTCCACAGGAAAACAGGAATCAAACTTAAATAAGGTGTTCTCAGAAGTGAATGTAGCATGAAGCAATGGAGCCGAGTACCAGTGGAGAGGTCTGAGAGCACAACCCAAATTCCAACTACCAGGGCACCCACCTTGGAGGTCAGCACTGAAGCTGCAGCTTGGGGAGAGAAATATACCTGACCAGAGTACGTGAGAATAAATGGAGGAGGAGGAAGATAGAATGAAGTACATCCTGGCCCACTGAACCTTCAGGATGATATTCCCACTCAGAACTGCCGATACAATGAGACGACCATATGGGCCAGTCCCAATATGAAATACAGCTACCCTCACTGATCCAAGACATTTTGGGGTCAAAAATGGAGAAACAGGGTCAGCAGGATTATACCCTGTCTGACCCAACCACACCAAAATACTAAGGGTGTGCGACAGAATGTGGAGTTCCAGATCGAGCACCAAAGATATACTTTGTGACACCCCATCACACTCAACCAGGAGAAACTCCTGGAGGTCAACGAACAGACCTTAAACTATTTGTAGGATTTTATATTGTCATTATTATTATATTCTTGCATGTACATCTACATGTTGGATATTGGGGGGGGGGTGTTGATGTTTTCCTCGTTTTCTTTTCTTTGCTTGCTTCATTATGGGATGCCTTTTTTTGAGCATCTTATTTTCTCTACAGGTCTATCTGGATGGGGTGGGCTGGATGGGCAGTCTAGGGGTGGGGACAACAGGACTGATGGTACCAGGGCGGATGTAGGGGGCGGCTGTTGGCTGATCCAGGGACAGGGGGAGTAGCATGTGGTTCAGGATCGGTGGCGGGGTGGGTGGGTGTGGAAGGTCTGATAGGAATTGATTAAGACAATAGAGAGACAATATTGAAACCCAAATGGAGGTTGAGTGTGATACTAGAACAGGAGGAGGTATAGGGAAATTTAGAAAAGAACTGGGGAGTAAAGAGCGTTTATAAAGGTTATATACAGGCATATACATGGGTACATATATTCATATGATGAAGGGGAAATAGATCAATATGCATATACTTATAGGCTTAGAATTAGGACAGCAGATGGGCATTGGACCTCAACCAGATACTTCCTCAGTGCAAGAGCATTTTCTTCTATTAAATTGGCATTCCATGATGTGCAGCTCCCTGACACAATCACAGAAAACAAATGTGTGCATAAGCAAATGTGGTGAAGAAAGCTGAAGGTGCCCGGCTATCAAAACATGTATGTCTGGGGTCTTAAAGGCTTGACAGTAAACAAGCAGCCATCCAGTTCAGAAGGAACAAAGCCCACATGGAAGAAGTACGCCAGCTTATGGGACCAAGAGATACCAAAGGGATCAATTACCAGGTTTCAAGAACTAATAACCATAACATTATATGCTCACTTTCCTGATATGATTGCTGATGACAAATATGTGCATAAGCAAATGTGCTGAAGAAAGCTTATGGTGCCTGGCTACCAAAAGATGTGTGTCTGTGGTTTTAAAGACATGAAGGTGAATAAGTGGCCAGCTAGCTAAAAAGCAAGCCCACATGGAAGAAGCACAACAGTCTGTATGACCACGAGGTGTCAAAGGGATCGGGTATCAAGCATCAAAGACCTAAAGGATATATCATTATAAGTGAGGGAGAGTTCAGAATGGGGACCCAAAGTCCATCAGTAAGTGAAGAGACATGCTCTTACAGAGGGGTTGTAGCGAGGAGACGCACCAGTCTAGGTGCAGTATAATAGCAATGAAATGTTCTCAAATGCTTCCTCCCCCCAACCATCATTATCCCAATTCTGCCAGACAGATTTGGCTAGACCAGGGGGTGCACATTGGAGTCGAAAACGTGGAAACTTAGGATAGATAATCCCTTGAGACTAGTGGGGAGTGGTGAAACTGGAGCATTGAGGGATGGTGGAGTAAAAAGGGGGAAGAAATTTCTCAGATCTACATGTGACCTCCTCTCTGGGGTGGGGGTGGGGTGAGTGAAGTGACACATTAGACAGTGTAAGATATGAAGAGGTAATAACTATTTGTAACTTATTGGAAGTTAATGGGGGAGGAGAAGGGGAAGGGGAAATATGGGGAGTTGGAATTAAAAAAATAAAGAACTAGAGGAAAGAGGGGAAGAGGAGCTTATGCTGGAGGGGTTCAAGTAGATAATGTAGATGAATGTGGCAGCATGTGTACAAATATGCTTAATACAAATTATGTATTAAATATTGTAAGAGCCCCCAATAAAAATCTATATTTAAAAAAAGTGAAACAAAAAATAAAATCTACATTCACAGAAAAAAAGATATAATTCATAATGATATAATTTTTAGTTCTTTGATGTCTGATACTTGATCCCTTCAATGCCTCCTGGTCACACAGGCTGGTGTGTTTATTCCATGTGGGCTTTGCTGCTTCTGAGCTGGATCGCTGCTTGTTTGTCTTCAAGCCTTTAAGACCCCAGACGCTATATCTTTTGATAGTTGTGTATCATCAGTTTTCTTCACCACATTTCCTTTTGCACACATTTGTCTTCAGCAATTGTGTCTGGAAGGTGAGCATTATGGAATGCCAATTAATAGAACAAAATGTTCTTGCATTGAGGAAGCACTTGAGTGGAGGCCCAATGTCCATCTTCTGTCTTATTACTAAGCCTATAAGTATATGCACATAGACCTATTTCCCCATCACTATATATAAATATATTTAACTATGTACATGCCTGTATTAAGACCTCTTGTACTTTCTTTATCAATGATGCTCTCAATGTCTTTCCACAGCTCATTGACTCTTCTTTTATGTGTGTCCAATACAGGAACTCTATTCTTGAGGTATTCTGGAAATTCAGGTAGTGTAGAATCCAGGTCATAATTTGGCTTTCATGGATTTTGTTTCAATTTTATTCAGTTTTATCTTGAAGTTACGTATGAGCAATTGACTGTCTTTTTCATACTCAGCCCCTCGCCTGTTTTCTTTATCCTTTGATGATATTGAGCTTCTCTAATCTCTTCCCAAAAGTATAGTCAATTTGATGTCTATGTATTCCACCTGAAGAAGTCCATGTGTGTAATCATCTTTTGTGTTGTTGAAAAAGGTATTTGCTTTGAAATGTCATTGATCTTCCCATATCCTATGTTGTGATTTTCAGCTTTGTTTCTATCACCAAGTTCATATTTTCTAATCACCATTCCTTCCTCTCTGTTTCAAAATTTGCATTCCAATTGCCAATAATTATCAATGCATCTCAAATGCATGGTTGGTCTGACCGAAGTAGTTGTAGAATTCTTCAATTGCTTCTTCACCAGCTTTTGTGGTTGGTGCATAAATCTGAATCACAAATCCTTAAAAGTAGATATATATATAATCCTATATATATATACATATACTGGACTTTATGATTAATTTTTTGTTTGCATATGTATAAATTTCTTATGTATTTATACTATTTGTATAAATAATGACTATTTGTCATTTTACTTCTTGATTCTGTTTGATGTCTTCATTAGTCTAGAAAATCCCCAGTCATTTTCTCTCTTCTCTTTTAATGCTAATTAAATGTATTTTAGACTTCTTACTGTATCAGCTGTCCCCTATTTTCCTTCAATTGTTTTAAATGTCTTATCATTCTGTCTCCTTATGCTTCATTTTGTATACTTCTTTTGATGTATTCTCCATTGTACTAATTTTCTTTTTAGCTGTAAATGAATTTCTGTAAAACTCATTTAGAGTTCTGGATTTCAGTTGCATTTATTGTTCTCCATGTCTTTAAAAATCTCTTATGTCATTTTAAAAAAGAAAGTCCTACCATTTTAAAATGTTTAATCTTATTTTCCCCTCTTTTAATGTAGAAATTCTAATTACTTAATACAATTATTTTAAAGCCTGTGTCTGATGTTTTCATTATCTGGGGTTTCTGTGGATGAGGTTTTGTTTTATTTTTGTTACTACTATCTTTCAAGCTATTTTACCCAACAACAAATGACAATCAATCCCCCTCTCTTCTCTATGCTATGCTGTATCTGAGGCAATATTAATTATTCCATTTCATATCCACATCAGCTGTTTTATTACCCTCATTTTGGAAATGAGAAAAGTAGTTCTCAAAGAGATCAAGTAGCTTCTCAAAGCCATGTGGATATAAGTCAATTCCCTAGATGTGAAACACACATATCTACCTCTAAAACCAAAGGTACAGCTTTCATCCTCTGTTTATTTGGAAGAGATTTAGGAGGAGGAGACCTCATTGTCCAAAGTTAAAAGCTAAATCATCGACAAGGCTGAACGCAGTCGTCAGCTTTAATGCTATAATTTCTCCTCTTTCACCTTCCTTTTGCAAAGTAGGTCTGGAGAACTGTATTGGCTATAATCTGCCTTTAGTTGATGCCATGGATGCACTTTCATATGCCTCATTTCCTAATTGGAGAAAATATATATTAAACATAGATTTATTAAATGTGTATATTAAATATAAATAAAGATACACACATATTTATATAGCTCCTTTTATATATTGTTTTCTGAGTCTTAATTCTTGTGTATTGGAAAAAGACAACTGGCTTCCTCAATGACAAGTTAGAATCTGAGAAACTGTAGCTTTTTGATACTTTAGGGAGTGGTGTATCCTCTGAGATTTGAAGCGGGGCAGTGTAAGGCCATCCGTCACCTTCTGCCAAGACACAAGGCCAAAACAAGCAGCATAACAGACCCTAGAACTTTCTACACTGTTTCAAATCTTGTGCAAAGAGGCTCCTGTCATGAATGAAAGCGATAACTAACTCTTATTGAACACTAACTGCATGCCCATCTCTATGCTAGAAGTTGACATAGTTTATTCTCATAACAATCCTGTCAGGTAGAGTGTAGTATGGTTCACATTTTATAGATAAAGAAACTTAGGAGCAAATGGGGTTATGCATCTTGTCTAAATCTGCTTCAATTGTAAGCACCATGGGATGGAAATCCCACTCATAGCCTCTCATCCCAGAGCCCTCAATCTTATCCAGCAGTTTACTATCTAGCAAAAGTTGTTCCCTTTACAGTTAGTGACCCTGCAGTGAGAAGAAATGTTCACAACAGACCCAGCAACAAAGTGTGACTGCAGGCTCTGGCATGGCCAAGTCCTTGGACAATGCAAAGCCAAGAACTGGGGTGAGGCCGGGCCAGTCTTGAGAGACAAGCCCTGAGGGAAACCCTCTAGTGGAGAACATGTGTCCTTAGGAGACTTCACTCCAGGCTTCCTGGGCACAGGGCAGTGGCCAGCAGCAAAGGCCAAGGCTGATGTGGTGTGGGATTGTGACTTGTCCCTTGGAGATTGAGCCTGAATTTCTGGCTCACTGCTACTACTGAAAATGTGTTTCTTCAAAGATGTCTTTTACTACAGCTTTAAATACACTTTTCAAATAGAAATTAATGCTTTCATTCAGAATTTCTTAGGCAGCAATCTCTCCATATGTAGTCAAATGTGTCAGAACAGATTTGAGTGTTTTATGTGCAAAACTCTCAGGGTCTTGGCAATTTTTCCCCTTAAATAATGATGTTACTTTACAATTGATTCATTACTTTCCCCCTGATTTCCCATTTGCTTCATATTTGGGTCTAGTTTCGCATTGGCTTGCTTCATACCTTGGTTTCCTTTTCTTTGATAGTTGAAACTGAGTGTTAATTACAGTGATTTCTGAAAGTAAGTGGTCTAGGTAATGGATAGTGTTTAAAAATAAACAAAAAGTCTGCTGGGTGGGCTGATTCCAGTTGGGATTCATAGCTTGCTGATCATAAAAACATGTAGGCTGAGGATCTCTTAGAGGGCACCACTCCACTTGTGACCCATTTGATCTACTTCACTTGTCATGAAGAAGCTTGGGGGAGATCCTCAGGCTCCTTAATGGGAATCCAACTTCCACAGACTCTGCTGCCCCTGCTTCACTAGCCTCTGGAGACAAAGATTAGCATAAAGCTAAATTCAGTCCCTGCCCAAGTTCTAGACTTCTCACTCTGTCAGACACACCTGAATACCTAAAGGGAACATGCTAGGAAACCTAAACTGAGCATCTTATGATTGTGGAACTTAGTCAAGACCTCTTACCAAGTGAAAAAGAAAAGCAGAGTATTCAAGAGGAAAGTGCTGGTGTGGGAATCCAAAGGAGGGAGGGAGAGGAGGGAGAGTAGTAGTTACTTACACAGCTATGGAGCTACTAACTAACTCCTGAAGCCCCTGTAGCTTCTATTATCTTGGTCCATAAGGAGAGAGCAAAGTGCAACAGAAAGGACACATGTCTTAAGAGTCCATAAGACCTGGTAACTTGGACCAAATTGCACCAATGTTTTCTTACTGTAAGATGATCTGATGATGCTTGATGCGTACCAAGAGCAGCCAACTCCACATACTTCTGAGCTCCATGCAGACTCATGTTTCCATTTGATGCTTTTTTTTTTAATGTTGTGATCCGACCAATGAAAGGGAACAGGGATGTGGCCTGCATGCTAGCGGTACATCCTGTTTCACTCGTCACCACAGCCCCACTTTCCAGGTGAGAACACTGACAGCATATTCAGCTGTCAATCCCATTGAGTCAGGCAGGGTCAAATCCAAGCCCCAAGGCTAACACACAACAGAGTCACAGTATGTGCTTTCTGAATGATGGAAATGATGTGTTGATCCCTGTCCTCAGTCTGTGCTTAACTGAGCCAATGGCTCCACTCCCCTCCGTCCTCCCTTTGACGGCAAGGAGCTTTTGTGCAGTGGACACTCACAAGAGGGGGAGGAAGCGCCGTCTCTGACCTGCTGAGACTCTGGAATCATTGGCCAGTACCCCAGTCCTTGGCTGCATTACTCTCTGGCAGGTGGGAACTGATGTCTTTCCCCATTTGTGAAGAAAAAAAATGTAAATGGCGACAAAAGCTATTTTTATAATGTTTTCATCTCGTCTGTGACTGACATCAATAACACATAACAGTTTCATTGACATTGTATCACATGCAATGGGCCCAGTGACCTGATTCAATGTCAGTGGAAAAGCCTTGTATATCATCTTCGTGGCGGAATTGCAACAGACCCATTATCGACGTGTCAACCTCCGAAATGCCCAAACTCAATGCCAAGTCCATTTCAAGCGTTTCTCTCTCTCTCTCTCTCTCTCTCTCTCTCTCTCTCTTTCTCTCTTTTCCATAGCTTTCTTCACATTGCATCCATGGATAACACCCGTAGGTCACCCCCTTCAATTGTTCCATGTCCAAACTTACTGTCAGATTGGGAGATTTCTTTAGGACTATGATTGTGCCCCTTAGCTTGGCACAGAGAGAATCAGTTGCCCTTGGTTCTGACCCAAGGTGTCAGGGTAGAATTGTGCTGCACGGGACTTTCTGTGCCTGTTTTGAGGAAGTCAATTATCAGACTTTTCTTCTCAAGCATCTCTGAGTGGACTATCAGCATGTCATTTGGCAGTCAAGCACATTCACCATTTGCATCATGCAGAAACTCCTGGAACAAAATGGAACTCAATTTATGAATAAACAAGAGAAGGGAAGGTGGGAAGAGGGAGGACATGGAATGTGAACTGACCTTCGGTTGCTCTAAATACTCAGATTCATACCCCCCACAGCAATTATGACAGGTTGGCTCATCCGTGGACACCTCAGTAGGGTCTTTGGAGGAGTGAAAGTAATTCCTGTCAAAACAACTGACATTGGTGGGGAAATATTAAGGCGAGGAAATCACAAGAGATTTAGAAAACTTAACACAACAACAACAACAACAAAAACACACAACTAGTCCATGAATACCCTCTGTCCTTGATCTTGACCTCAGGAATAGGGAGGTAGGTGGATGGGGACAAGATGAACCCCAGTTTTTCACAGCAAGAAGCGCACCCACCAGACCCACCCTTCCTTCTCTTCCTCTTCTCAGCGAGGCAAAATGGGAACTAATATTGACTCCACAGTCTAACATGGGTTTAAGCAGGCTCTTGCTAATATTGCAATATATTTGTCATTTGTCTCACTGGTAAGGCTGTTTAGTAGTCAAAACTGTAGAAAATTGAATCTACACTTACTGTATAAAAATGATATGCTTGGTTAGTGATAGTTTGGAAGAAATAAGTACATCTATCATAGGCGAGCAGGCTGTCAGTGCTTTATATGTAAGAAAAATATTGAACACAAATGTGATAAATGCTGGGCACCATTTACAAAAGTTGTCCGACAGAGTTGATTCACAAGCTTTGCTTCAAAGTTTCGTTTCAAGCAAAGGGAAATCTAAAAGGCAGAGAGAAAGAGAGACAATGGAAGGAAGAGATAAGACCTGAAGAGAGACCGTGAGAATGAGAAGAGAAAGTGTTCTAAAATGAACACTTGAGTCAGGGGCCCAAGCTGCTGCCCTAACTCTCAGACAAGAAATGTTCAATAAAATGTTGCAGATCTCAACTCATTTAATCTCCATGGAGGATTCCTAATGGCACAATGGTTAAGTGCTGGGCCACTGAGTAAAGAGTTGGCAGTTCTTACTGACCAGCAGTTCTGGCAAGAGAAAAGACTTGGCATTTTGCCCCCATGGAGATTACAGTGTAGGAAATCCTCTATAACTGTCCTACTCTGACCTAAAGGGTCACTATAAGCCAAAACCAACTCAAGGGATAAATGTACATTTTATGCAAATTATTTCTTATGTCACATGTGAATGGAAGGGGAGTATAGTTAAAACACAGAAATTATGGCTTGAAGACTGAAGGAATGGTCCAAGTAAGAAATGATGCAAGTCTGAATTAGAGCATGAAGAGAAATGGAAAGGGGTTAGAAGTCCTCTGAAATAAAAATTAAAAATGAAACCAGCAAACAAAGTTTTGGCCCATAGAATGATCTTTAAACTTAGGCCCCAGCATGGGCATAGGTTACTTCTTCTCAGTGTTTTCTTGACAGCCGTTGAACAGAAATTCAATCATAGAGTACAATGGCCCATGCTGGATGTGTCCTGTCTGGGATACTACAGCACAAAGCTCTGCACATCCCAGGGCTGAGGCCTGTTTGCAGATTTCTTAGGAAAGGACTGTGATGGGCTGACCCAAAGGACACATGATCCAATGACGGACTCCATGCCCACTCTCTCCCCGGTCTGAGAGCCTGATTTGATGGGCCAAGACTCTACAGAGGAGGTCCAGATGCCAGATGACAAGTCCTGCCCAGCTAAAATTGACAATTAGAGAGTTTCAGTCGGTGCTTTCTACCGAGGTAAGCGAAATTATCTTGGCAGCTTGTAGTGGCCACATCTGGGGCACAAAGACCTTTGCAATGTAGTTCTGCCATCCTTGATGTAATAGTCACAAAGATGCCTTAAGAATCTATATCTGCTTGACTTCAGGGAGCATTTTTTAAATCAAATACTTTTATTGGGGGGCTCTTACATTTCCCATGGCAGTCTATACATTCATCCATTGTGTCAAGCATGTTTGTGTATATGCTGCCACCATCATTTTCTTTTTTTAATCATTTTATTGGGGGCTCATCAAACTCATCATGATCAATACATACATCAAATGTATGCAGTCCTCATTTGTTGCCATCATCATTTTTGAAACATCCTCCTTCTACTTAGGCCCCCGCTATCAGATCCCCATATTTCCTCTCCCTCCCCACCACCCCTCCCCCATGAATTCTTAATAATTTACAAATTATCATTATTTTGTCAAATCACACACTGTCTGCTGTGCCCCTTCACCCACTTCCCTGTTGTCTGTAGTCCAGGGAGAAGATTATATGTAGTTCCCTACAATTGGTTCCCCATTTCTACTCCACCTTCCCTCCACCCTCCCGGTATCACCACTCTCACTACTGGTCCTGAAGGGATCATCTGTCCTGAATTTCCCATGCCATCATCATTTTCAAAGCATTTTCTTTCTACTTGAGCCCTTGATATCAGCTCCTCATTTTCCCTCTCCCTCTCCTGCCCTCCCTCCCTCCTGAACCCTTAATAAGATATAGATTATAATTTTCATATCTTACATTGTCTTCTGATGCCTTTCACACACTTTTCTGTTGTTCGTCTTCCTGGAAGGGGGTTACAGATTGATCCTTGCAATCAATTCCCCCTTCCTCCCCCACCTTCCCCTGATCCTCCTCCTATCTCTACTCTCATTGTTGGTCCTGAGAGTTTATCTATCCTGGATTCAGGAAGAATTTTTTTAAAACATGTGAGAGAAGCCCTTAAGTTGCTTCGTATCTTTAGGTCATGGAAAATCCATCATGCTGGCTGTAAGTTTTGATTTTTCTTGGGTGAGCGTTTTTGCTCTTGTTTGTTTTGGTTTTACAAAGCTGGTTGGCACTGATTATCAATGAGGTATTGCATGTTCCTGGATGAGCTGAGACCTGGATGGCCTTGGAGGAGGGAGCGAAAGAAAGGAAGTCCCTTCCGTGTGAGTTCAGGCACTTTTGAGTCTGAGGGTTCTTAGGGTGACAGAGCTAAGACATCTGTGAAATTTCTGAAGCCAAACACCGACCTTCCAGGTGGAAGAACTGAGGACTATCATAGTTGCACAATAGGCCCTCCTTTGAAAGAAGAGCTCCAAAACAATCCAGAATTTTTCCCCAAGGTCATTACTGATGAGGAGACATGCAGCTATTCTTAGGACCCCAAAACAAACATCAATCAAGACAGTGAAAGATGTCATGTTATTGTCACCTTGTCCAAAAAGAGGTGGTCAGTTGAAATCAAGATGATGCTCTTTTGATTTTTTGATGTGAGGGGAACTGTTAATCAAAATTTCTCTTTAGAGATTCTGAAAAAATTGCTTAACAGTGTGGGACAAAAAAAAAGGTCTGATTTTTGGCAGACGGGACTGTTTTTGCCACCACAACAATACACCTGCTCATGTAGCCATCACATTGTGTCAATTTTTGGCAAAAAAACAGCACACCTCTTTTTCCCCACATACCTTACTCAACTGATCTCACTCTGAGCAACTACCACTTCTCCTAAAAAAAACCCACACTTTTTCAAAGTCATGTATTTAGTTTTTTAAAAAACAGCCTTATCAACTTCAAAATACTCTCCATTATACTTAATTCATTTGTCAAATCTGTGATTCCATTCTTAGAAACACTTTTCAAACTCATGTGTTTGGATGCCTGACAGCACCTCCCTCATTTTTTTCCTCCACCTCTTCTACATCATCAAATCTCTGTCCTTTTATGTCCCTCTTCTTTCACAGAAACAGAAAAAAGTCACACAGAGTGAGGTCCAAGTAACAGAAGGGACCTACCTACCACCCAGGCCTGCTGCAGACAGCCCTGCTCTGAACCCCTCTCGGCCCCTGTAAACCTGGGGTCACTGCCCTACAGTTCCCTGCTCTCCTCCAGATGCTGCTTGCCCACATACCTCTCCTTTCTGCCCGGCTCCCCTGACAACAGTCCTTCTTCTGACCACGCCACAGTTATTCCAAAATAGACTCCCTCCTTCCTCTTTTTTAGGTTTCTTCTTTGTAGAGGTTGTTTTTAAACTCTGAGAATCCATGTCCATGATGTCAAGCAACTAGCCTTTTCTTTTATATCATTTTTTTCTTACTTATAAAGGCCTTTCTTTTTCTAAGAACATATGGATATTTTTCTATTTTTTGAGTAGATTTTGTTTAAGAATATTGTTCATATTTTATAATCTGCATATTTAGTTTTCAAAATTATGAAAAGGAGATAAATTTTATAGGCTACCTTACTTCTCTTCACTTCCTAAATTCTTCGATATATTGAAGTCTGTTGCTGGATTCACTTTTCTCTTCCACCCCGCTGTCAATGCCAGTGCAGTCACATCCTTTTAATAAAGGCAAGTTTGGGAAGCATCTTCACCATCTCTTTTATTTTTGCATCTTTATATTGTCTTGCCTTTTTTACACATGGATTCTTCTATATAAATAGTAGAACTAGTGCATCTATTTTTATCACATGTCTGGTTTGTCTTTTGACGAATCTGCAAACTCATTTTGGGGTGGCTGACACATTCCCAAACTTATGCCTTGCCATTCATTATGCAAGTCTCTACATCACCAACTCCAAACTTGCCTGGTCTGTGCTCTCTTCTAGAGACCTCTATGTATTTGAGTCTCTCACTCATTATGAATGGTCTGGTCTTCTCTCCTCATCGCCATCAAATCAATGCTGAGTCATAGTGACACCCCAAGCCCCATTGTTCAAAATCACCAGAAGCTCCACAGGAGAAATCCTGGACTTTCTTCTTCTGTAAGCAGTTACCAGCTCAGAAACCCACAGGAAGTTGCCACAAGTCAATATTAACTTGAAGACAGTGAGCTTAAGAACTTATCCCCAGCTGTGGTTATTCCTGTGTGAGGAAGATGCGGACACCTGCAGAAAATCAATGGCCCATTTAGAGTTACTGGGCAAATGATGAAGCCAAGACCAGATCTCAGATCTTGAAACTTCATAGCCGACTTCATCATTCTTCCTGAATTACTAGGTATGGTGGTTATAAAATAATCTTTCAATTTGAGAGGATTAAAAGTGAAAGGGCGGAGTCTCGTCTGTCAATCAGGTAATGGCCAATGAAGTCTCTGGGTGGACATGGCCTTCTCCTGAGGGTTCTGGGAACTTGGGTATTCCTCCTTGGAGGTAGGAGACTTTCTCTCTCTCTCTCTCTCTTTCTCTCTCTCTCTCTCTCTCTCTGTTCACTCCCTGGGAGACATTGCAACTGACAAGACACATGTAACTACACTATTGCCCTGAACTGGAGAAGCCATGTGGAGACCCCTGTCAGCAAGATTTTCTACCTAGTGTGATCACTCTGCATTTGGTGGTCATTGTATGTGTTTCGTGAGTCTGAAGGGGACTCTATAGATTGGTATCAGACATATGGGCTTATTATCAGACTTATGGACTTGATCTAGACTGGTCTGGGATAGTTTCTCAATATTTTCAATATTCAATTATTCTTTTATATAAAGCTCTTTCCTGTACACATGAGTGTCTATGAATTTGTTTCTCTAGTCTACCCACATTAATACACCAGATCTCTGTGGCTACCCCATCAGCATCCTCCCTCAATCTCCTTTTTCGCCACTCAGATCCACTTTATATGCAATTGACTGTCAGTGAAAGAAGCGCCGTTATTTCTGCCAGTACTACCTGCCGCGAGTGCTCAGTCAGTGCCACATCCAACGCTATACACTGGATACACCAACACAGAGAGGAAAGATCCTGGCCTCAGGGCATTCACCAGGGAGTCAGATGCGAACACTCTCATTACAGATATCACAGGTGTGAACCCCACATACTCTGAGTATGTCTGATGAGCTGGTGAGTGAATGACTGTGCATTGATTTGCAATGTCATTTTTGACTAAGGATAGATCTGCTTGCAAGAAAAGATGCTGGATGCAGAATCAAATAATAGCTTCTTTCAGCCATTTCTTGAGACTCACAGCTGAGTTCTAAGAAGTGAGAGGTTATAAGAAGAGCTGAAAGGACACTGTGCACAGGGTCCCATGGGAACTTCTGAAGAAAAGGTTAACAAACAAACAAAAAAACTAAAACAGTAGGTGGGTTCAAAGCTCAGACTCCTAAGATCACAGTCACTGTGCACCTAGCAGCCTGGCACCAGATACTGGTGTGGTGAGTGAACAGCTGCAGGAGATGGGAGCCCCCATTTCAAGGGCGTTTGATGCCTCTAGAAGAAAGCACTCTGGCTTGTGTCCTTAACCCGATTATCAAAGTTACTATTGTTATTCCCCAATAAAGCCAACAACTTGGTTGTCACTGAACTAACACAAACTTATGGTGAGCCCTTGCGTAGCTAGGCAGAAGTCTGCTCCCAAGGGTTTTCAATGACTGATAGCTCAGAAGGAAAGCACGAGACCTTTCTTGTAAGGCATTACTGGGTTACTCAAGTCACCAACTCTCTAGTGATCAGCTGAGGGTTAAGCCATGCGCACTATCCAGAGATTCATAACTAGAATCACAAAATGCAAAGAAAACCGAATTCACCACTGTCTAGAGGAGGCCAATTCATCGTGACTCCACAGGACAGAGTAGAACTGCCCTCGGAGCTTTCAAGACTGAAACTCTTTCCAGGGTAGAATGTCCCAGCTGTTTACAGAGTAGAAAGCCCCAGGTTCCCTTAATCCACCTGGATGTGGCTTTACATAATAATTTCATGGGCATCTGACTCTTCAATCTACAGGCTTGGGCTAGGAGTCCAGATGCCTACATGATAGGTTTATTACTTTACTTGAAGCTCAGTCTCCACAGCATGTTTCCCGGAGGCTGCTCCTGCTGTATTTGCAGTTGAGATTTACCACAAAATCAAGGAACTCCACCAGCACAACCTTTGCCAGGTCTCTGTGCCACCTGTATTTTTCTTTGCTTGGTGTTCTTTTTAAGTTGCCTTACATTTTTATTTGGTTTATTGAAAAAAGAGCTCATGGAGCAAAACACAATAAAGGCAGGGCTAAAAGGAAAAATAAGAATATGGCCTTAGCCTTGGGTGTAGAGGATCCTCTCCAAGAGAGTTTGGACTTTAAGAACTGGGTCCACAGAAGAGGGGAGAGTGGCTTGGGAAGAGGTGGTTGATCCTGGGTAAGCGAGAGTGAAGGTAAGGCCAGACTTGGAGGGCAAAAGGTGAGTATGGTGAGTAAGGAGAACTGTAATAATACTATACCCATGCATGTAGAGAGGAGTAAGAGTGGGCACTGAGGGATTGGTAAGACTCGGAAGGGTCTAGTACTGGGCCCAAAGAAAGGAAATGGAGGTTAGAGATGCCATGCCAGTGCTAAATCCTACAGGAAGGAAAGCTGAAGATAAATAAGTATCTAAGAAGGAAACAACAGTGGGAACAGGGGGAACAGACGGATGCTTCTGGAGAAGACTTGGCCAGATAGGAAGCTCCAGGGTCTGGGCTGGGCCAAAGGTCAGGGCAGAGGCCCATGGAATAAAGGAGGGAGAGTGAGGATTTTGTGAGTTATTAGCTGATGGTGGTGTTTAATTCAATTTTCACACATCAGACCTAGAAGACACAAGGAATGGAAATTGATTAGTAGAAAATTGAGAACTGATAAAAGAAGAGTTTTATTTATGCAAAGCATGCATGGAGCTCTGAAATATGCCGAGCTAGGTGTCTGTGTCCTAGTGGCAGGCACAGTGGGTTACATATTGGGATGCTGAGGGCTGAGCCCCAGTGGCGAAGTGGTTGTGTGCGGGACTGTGGCCCATAGGATTGGTGGTTCAAATCCAGCAGCATCTCTCCAGAAGCAAGGCTGGGCCTTCTACTCCCACTAGGGGGCAGTGATGCCTTCCCCCAGAAAACAAAAAGCAAAACATATTGGGATGCTGACTGGTCAGCCGTTCAAACTTGTCAGACATTCAGTGTGAAAAAGATGAGGCTTTCTCCTCTCATAAAAAGCTAGTTATTTAAGTATAAAGAAAATGTTTTGAGAATGATGAGGGCAACAAATGTAAAAACGTGCTTGAAACATGGATGGATGGATGGATGGATGGATGGATGATGATAAGAGTTGTATGAACCCCCCATAGAATGATTTATTTTAAAATGCCAGCCTTGGAAACCAACAGGGGCAGCTGCGCTTGGTCCTGTAGGGTTATTTTGAGCTGGAATCCATTGGATGGCAGTGAGGGGGTTTGGTTTTGAGAGCAGGACTTAGGACCACTCTGTTTGTCAGCTTGGCAGCCAAAGCTCAACATGTCTGCTGACTATCCGCATTGTGTATCTGAGGCCCTTGATGATGCAAGAGCGAGCCGACATGGGAAAGGAGGAGAGTGGTTCCAAGTCAGGTTCTGAGCAACCAGGCCTAGAACACCCAGATGCTGTTGAATCCAAAACTCTAACACAACCTTCGAGGCTGCCTTTGAGTTATATTTGCTGACTAAAGAGGACAGAAGATGTGTTATTGATCATTTTTATAACTCGTGACATTTAAAAGATAAGAATGTTTTCTATGTGGCCTCATTTATACCCTTTAATGGGGTCTTGGATATATTAGCATTGGGTCTGTGGCAGCACCCTTATAGAAGAATGTTTTCTTGAGCATGTGAGGTCCAATCCAAGAAATCCAGACCCATTCCCCCTCATTCAGCAAGCAGGTGACCCACGTGCTTCCATCCACCTTTTCTTAGCTTTTTTTTTTTAACTTTTTTTTGGGGGGGTATCACTGCCCACAGGTGGTGGGAGTAGGAGGCCCAGCCTTTGCTCCATGGAGCTGGAATCGAACCTCCATCCCAGTGGGCCACAGTCCCGCGCACAACCACTAGCCATCGGGGTTCAGCCCTTTTTTTTACTTTTTTATTTTTTCTTAGCTTTCTTACAGCAAGGAGCAGGTGGTGACTTAAACCTAATCACATTTTTTTGTATCTTCTTGGACTAGAGATGTGGATGGAATGTCATTATATAAAACAAGTGGGTCCTAGAATTAAGTATCAAGTCTTCTAATCCCTGTTTTGATGTTCAATTTCATACACCAGTCTCCACCCTGTATGTTTTGCAAGTTCCTCGGTATCTTCAGTTGTGCTTCATTTGGGCATTTGGTTTCTGTTGCTGAGTATCAGTGAATCCTGTGACTATCTCAAGGCCTCTGATTTCAGTGTCATCCATGACCTTAAAGGGTTCTTTTATCTCTGATGTTTAGTAATCAGCAGTTCAGGAGCTATAGAAACAACTCACTTTTGCTCAAACAAATTAATCCTTGCGGATTAGAGGTTTCTCAGCTACCGATGCTCAAACAGCATGAACTGAGTAGAGATGCTGGACTAGAACAGGAGCAGGATCCAGTACTGGACCCAGAAGGATGGACGATAGGTCTAGGTCTCTGAGATAGACTGCTATTGAAAGGAAACTCTCCGATATTGATTAATAGATTTTGGGTGACCCAAAACATTCACTCCGTTGGCCCAGAGAATGTAAATCCAGCTACACCCTGTTTGTGTGAGGGTTAACTTCAAAGCAAAAATGTGAGCCTGCCTTGGTTTTTGTCAGTTGAAAGTACAGAGGTCCGTTGAACTCTTCCAGGAAAGGCCGAAAAAACATCTACCCTTAAGGGAATCATAGACCATCCATTGCCTTTATTAAACAAACAAACACAGCCTCACTATCATGCAGTCTAGTCCCAATCAAACCAACCCTGTATGACAGAATAGAGATACCCCAGTGAGTTTTTGAGAATTTAACTCTATACAAGTGGAAAGCTACATCTTTCTATTGTGGAGAGGCTGGCAGATTCAAACTTCTTACTTTATGGATCCTAGCCCAACACTTACATTCTACACCCCCAGGGCCCAGCTGCCTTTAGCAGGCCTTCCCAATAATGTCTCTCCCTTTGCCCTCTTCTATACCAAGGCAAGAGATCATTTGCACATAGTGGCAGGGTCATATTTACAACACTTATGAATTCAATAATTCAGATTAATAATACCCAACTTTTAGAATTCATATCACTGGATAATGCTAATATATGGGAAGAGAGTGATTTCAGTATAATTCCAGTTGACCAAGATTAGAGCTGTGTCTAAAATACTTCTGAATTGATGATTGATGGTAGAAAACACCCAGTGTTCTCCAGCTTTGAGGCTCAATTGCAAAGTGGTGGTGGTTGTTTGTCCTCTTTGCTTTTAACATTGGAAAGTTCTGGCAGTGGGCAGAGGTGATGTGACTGCCAGTGTGAAGATGGGGGACATTTGGAGGCTTTCTGAATTTTCTTCTTCATACACATACAGCTAGCTCTGCTCCTAGCCCCCTTTATAGATGACAGAAGGTGCTAGACAGCAGAAAGTAAGATGTGTGGTGATGTGGCAGAGACCTGATATGGTAGCATTACTGCGCAGTAAAAGAGATAGGATTTGGATGTAAAAAATAGATCCTATCTTACATGATGCTAAATAAGAGACATTACCCACCTGAATGTACATGTACCTGAAAGAGAATTCCAGTCTGAAAAATATACCAGTCCAAAATTACACCTTGCCTCTGGGTGTGGGCGGAGAAGAAGGTGTTCACAAAGGCAGATGAGATCTGATGTAAATTAGAAACTACAATCATATTTGCCCTCTTTGCTTTAAGCTTTTATTCAAATGTGGGAAATTACATTTTTCTTTTCAAAACCTGCTATTGCCAACTCTTTATTTGGGTGGAGAAATCAAGAATCCAAAGTGCTATTGAATGATGTGTGCCAGGTAAGCTCAAGAGAGGATAAAAGGAATATACAGACTGTGGCGAGCTTTCATGGTATTTTAAATGTTAATATAAATACTTAACAAAATGTAGTAGCTGAATATTATCATGCATATTTTAAAAAGAGTGAAAGATCAGTGATTTGTAAAACCAAAGTCCACATCATTGAGGAAGCAGTGTTTGGACTAAGCTTAAAGGATAGCACAAACTCAAGTAGACAAAGGGAAAGAACAGGTGACATCTTGTTTAAGGTTGAAGAATAGCATGAAGACTGGCCTAGAGGTGGGCGTGCCGAGAGGTTCCACACATGCACACAGCGGAGGGGACACTTAGAGTGGCCTACAGGAAAGGGAGTTCTAGGGATGGATTGACTCACATCTCCACCTTTCCTATGGTCCATGCCAACCCTTTATCTGGCCATAAAATACAGCTGTAAAATAGTGGAGCGACATTCCGAGGACGAGAGGGAACTCATGATCAATGACAAGTCATATTTTATTGGTGAGGGAGTCATACTAAAATTTCTGATCCTCAAGTTTGACTTGATTTTTAATTTACTTTTTGTTACTATATTGTTTGAGTGGCCTCAGCCAATGAGAAGACAGAACAAAGCACCTTCAATATCCCTATGAAGTGTTGTTCATTGGCTAACTTGTAGGAAGAAAGACTTCATGTGGGCTGCCCTGCCCACCAGAGCATTGCCATCATCTAGTGTAAAGGCTGAATTTCGTGGCCCTAGTGGCAAAAGTACTGTATGTTGGGTTGCAATGTGCAAGGTTTGCCATTTGCAACAACCAACCGTTCTAGGGGAGAAAGATGGGTCTTTTTTACTCTGGTAAACAGACAGCCTCAGAAACCCACAAGGGCAGTTCTACTTTGTTCTAAAGCAGAGGTTCTCAGTCTGTGGGTCACATCCCCTTTGGGGATCTAATGGGGATCTAATTTCACAGGGGTCGCTACATTCATTAGACTAACAAAATTGCAGCTATGAAGTAGCAACAGAAACAGTCTTATGGTTGGAGTCCCCACAACATGAACTGCATTAAGAGATCGTGGCATGAGGAAGGTTGAGGAGTGCTGTCCTAGAGGGTCGCTGGGAATCAGACTTGACTCACTGACCATGAATTTGGTTTTTGGCTTTCCCAAGTCACAAAGCACATGCAGCTGCCACTCCTGAGATGCACCTGTTAGTGTGATTTTCTGACACTCCTCTTAGAATATACTTAAACATATGAAAATCATTCTAGGAGGTAGGAGCATTTTAATGCAAGGTGTTCACCACCTCCTTTGAGATCATATTTTTGTACTTTGTGGCTGGTGCCTGGAAAACAAAAGGCACCTAGTTTAATCACCACCACTCGCTAGCTGAGATAGTCATGGATTGTGTCCATTCCAGTACCCCACCTCGCAGGAAAACTTCTCATTCTCCCTCCCTGTACTTCACTGAGGTCTCTGCATGTTTGACTCATAGGGAAAGGAAAGATGAGAATAAGCCAGAAGTCACATGATAGGCTTCCTATTCAAAATGGTGCCTTATTAGGAGGCCAGGGTGTAGCTTTCCCACCCATGCTAGTGCAAGTTGACTAGAGAAACAAATTCAATGACATTCATATATGTGTAAGAGAGAACTTTATATCAAGAGGTAGCTACGTATCAATGAAACATCCCAGTCTAGTCCAGATCAAGGCCATAATTTCTATATCAGTCCAAGAATTCCTTTTCAATCTCAGGCAGCACATGCGATGATGGGAATGCAGGAAGATCACAGGCCTGTAATCAGAAAGTCTTTGGGTTCAGCGGGGGTCAAAGTATCTCCAGGCCTCTGACTCAGTGTGGCTCATTGTAGCTTGTCATCAGGAATATGAAACTGAGAGAGAGTCAGAAAGTGGCCCACCTCTTCCGATGACAGAATTGAGAGAGTAGGTGGGGGGAGTTCTCAGAATCCTCATGAGAAGGCCATGCCCACAAGGAGGAATCATCAGGCTGTGACCTGATGGACAGGTTAGACTCCATCCCTTCATTCTTGTATCAAGTTGACATGAAATTGTGTCACTACCACACCACCATACACACACCTCCACCAAGGTATCAATGATGATAAATGGGGAAGAAGGCAACTCACATCACCCCCCACAATGAACCCTGACCAACGTTGATTCAGTGCTAACAGGGTTCTCCACAGTAATTAACAATGTATGTAAGTATGAGAGGCTGTGGTGATTGTTACTAGATGTACTTTGGTGTCAATTTCATGATTGGGAGTGTAGGGGTGAAGTCTATCCTGTCAGTCTTGAGATGGCCAATGAGACCTCTGTGTGGGCATGACTTTCTCTGAGAATTCTGGAAAATCTGGTGATATAAACCAGACTTCTGGGGCCGGAGAAGCCATGTGGAGACTCCTGCCAGTGCTGAGATGCTTGGGATGGCATGGGGAGACCCCTGCCAATGCTGAGATGTTTCTACCACCACTGTATACTCAAGACTCTGCACCCACTGGTCTGTGATTGTCCTGGCTTCATTGAATGTGTTTCATGAGTGTGAAGGAGACTTTATAGATTGGTATCAGACATATGGGCTAATATTATGGACTTGGACTGGACAGGGTTGGGATGCTTTCTCAATGTTCCATTCCACTTGTATATAAACCTCTTCCTTATGTGTATATGCATGCTTATTAATTTATTTCTCTAGTCTACCCAGACTAACACAGAGGTCTTACTATAATCAAAACTCCACAATGTGAAATGATCATTTCTCAACATACCCCAGTCTAAGTCCATACACTTCTGAAGTCCCTGTTTCCACCTCTTTAAGCCATGCCTGAAGAAATCTGCACCCCATGATTGGCTTCACATCAAAAATAGCACTGTTAGCTTCCCTGAGGGCCTCAAATCATGTTCCTCTTAACTCTTCTTGAAGTCTGAGGAACAAGCAGTCCTAAGAGAGAAGATCAGCACTGTGCAGTGGAAGGTGCAAGGTTTCCAGAGGAAATTCACATAGGACAGCCCTTGCTACCCTGGAAGAATGAGGAGGTACATTGCACATAGGGGAGTGGGTATGGGTTCTTCACACCAACTTTCTTGGCCTTTTTATTTTCAACACAATTTAAAATTCTCTTACAACCTTGCAATAAACCGCCAGGATTGTCCCTCAAGGAAATCTCTCAAAATTGCCTCTTTTAAATCCTTCTGAATTTACTTATTTGTCCTGAACTTAACGGGTTCAGTAGAGCTCAGAAGTGACTTATTGAGGGAACTTGTCTATAGCCATTGACTGGTTGCAGAGACAGGTTTAAATACATTTTTGAGAGAGCCTGGTGGTTTAGTGGTTATGTGTTGGGTTGCTAACCACAGGATCTGCAGTTTGAAGCCACCAGCCATAAACTGGGAGCAAGACGAGGCTGTCTACTTCTGTAGGTGCATGTTTAGAGGAGTAGCATGTCCATGTAAGAAATGCACTAGCAGCAGTACTTTTGTATTTACCCTTTGTTTTTATAATTTCAGAATATTAAAAAATAATTTTATTTTTTTAAACTTCTTTGGTCCAGATGTCTTGCTTAAGCTTCAAAAGATCTTGGAGTTTATCAGCTGTCTGGTATTGATGTCCAGTTTAATTTCATTTTGATCTGAAAGTATATTTTATAAGATCCCTGGTCCTGGCTGAGCCCCGGTGGCGTAGAGGTTGTGCACGGGACTGCGGCCCACTGGGACGGAGGTTCAATTCCAGCAGTGGGGCTGGTCCTCTTACTCCCACCACCGGAGAGCAGTGATGCCCAAAAAACTAAAAAAAAAAAAAAAAGATCCCTGGTCCTTTAATGACATTTTATCCCTGAGAATCTTCCTTGCTCAGAAGACTGCTTCATCTGAAGTTAATATAGGTGGTTCAGCTTCCTGTTGATTAGTGTTTATAGAGTATAATTTTCTCCATCTCCTTCCTTCAAATGTATCTGAGTTTGTATACTGAAAGTCAGTCGATGTCTTCTAGACAATATATAGTTGGGTCTTTAAAAAAAATACCAATCTATTAAGTGTCAGTTCTTTCTTTGATATATTTACATCACCCATATTTAAAGTGATTATTGTTACAGCTGAAGTGATATCTATCATATTTGCAAGTGTTTTATCCATTTGCCCTGGATCTCTTTGTTGTTGTTTTGTCTTTCACTCTTTTCCTCCTCCTCTGATTTTAATTAAGAATTTTGTATAATCTAACATTCATGCCAATCTTATCAATCATTTTTATTTAAACAAATGTTTTTTTGAGATTGCAATATACACTTACAACTAATCTAAGCTCACTTTCAAGTAACAATCAACCATCTTTCAGGTAGTACAGGTGTCTTTTAATATTCACAGTTCCTCCCTCCTGCATCTTATAATCTTGCTCTCAGGAGTTTTCCTGAGGAGGCCTGGTGGCATTGTGATTAGCAGTCGAGATGCAATCTGCATGGTTACTAATTCGAACTACCAGCAGTGCAGCAGGACAAAGATTGGGTTTTCTATTCCCCCAAACAGTTAAAGTCTTGGAAATCCACAAGGGTTTTCTCTGGGTTAGCGTTAACTCCTTGGAAGTAAATTTAACTTCCCATGTGCACAAACTATAACCACCCAAGGTACTGGTGCTATTATGTTTCAGATCCATTAAGAAGAGGGGAAAAAAATCAAAGACCAGATAGCAGGCTACTCCACCCCACAAACCTGGGAAATATATAAACATGACACCCTAAATAGGGTGTCAATAGGGGATCAATAGGGATCAATAGGGGAAAGTTGATAAACCCTGTGTTTACTGAAGTCAGTTGTTTGTAATCTTGCTAAAACAATGGCTCTGCATGGAAGTTAGCTGAGTTGTAAAAATACAGTTATATTCTCAACTGTATCAATTCAGAGTTTGAGATCTTAACGTCTCTTTGTTTTTGTTTTTTTTTTAATAGGTTTAAACCTAGGTTTCTTGGGTTTAGGTGAAGGAGAAGAGGAATTCGAAAGGCTCTCACCATCCGTCATTAAGTCTGAAAGGGTTAAGGCAGGCTATTTCTTAACTAAACTTAAAAAGCTAGCAACCCTGATTGTAAATAAGGAATTAATGAGTGCATCAAAGACAATGCTGCGATTGCATAAAAAATTAGCAGTTCACACCTTTTTTTTCAAAGTTAACTTTTTTCCAGCTTAAAAACCTGATAAATGATTTCAATTAACAGTTACAGAAAAAGAAAATTATTTTGCAAATTCATGCAGAATCTCCCTTCAAAATCACTTGCCTAATTACACAAATCAATTCTTCAGGCCGAGAATCCAGCTCCCAAAGAGAAAGGAGGCAAGTTTCAGGAGCAGTTGCATGAGCAAGGTAGGCACCTCAGGACCATCTGCTCTAGGTTCTAGTTAGAAAAGTTGCAGCCAGCAAGAGATGAGAGAACCCCAATGTCTCTGAATGCATCGCCACTCTATCAAGAAGTCCGCCATGAGCCTAGCACATCAAAGAGTAGAGATATGAGCCATAACCAGTTCCACCACCTCTTTAGGAAAAATTGATAATCAATCCCTTCTGTCAGAGCATGTCATAAAATGTGCTAGTTCCAGAGCCCCTGACTGGCCAAGCAGCAGCAAATAGACAGGTGATTGCTTTCAGTTATGCAATGATTACATCCAAATCAATGATTACATCAAGGAAGGTCTGGATACTACATGCATTCAGCTTTTAGCTGGTTTCATTTGGGCCAGGCCCCCACCATGCACACCTGTTGATGAGTGGAGAGTCTAGCTGAGTTGTGAGGGTCCCATCAGCCAAGCATTCTCTATTGTCTCAGTCTTGCTTCTTTGTTCCTGGATATAGAAGGTCCTTGAAGGCAAAGACCTTCTCACTTTCATTGCCTTATCCCCCAGGACTTGCATTCAGTATGTACTTATCTTGCATTTTATCCCCAGTGCTGACTGGCTAATGCAAGTTTCCACCACCCATCTGCCCTTAGGGTCATCCATGGTGGACCAGTTTCATCAGAGTTGCCAAAATAAGACAAACTAGAAAGATAGGTCTGGAGATCTTGTGAAAAACAGCCAATGAAATCCCAGTGGACCACTGTAGACTATGTCCAGCTAAGAACTAAATGGTGAGCTCTAGAGAGAAAGGCATTCTCGATGCACCATGGACTCAGGTCCTGATGATGGTGCAGAGATAGATGACTTTGCTCCCTTGTATGTGGGGTTGCCATGACTCAAAGCTGACTGATGGCCACACTGCAAACTGGTGTTTGGCCGGGCTGTGGGGAAAGCCTGCAGAGGCATCATGGGCATTGTCCAATTGGAGATGTTTGTTCACCTCACCTCCCATTCTCATGCCTTTTGCTGTGGAGACCAGAAGCCCCATCCGCAAACACACCAGTCTTTTCTTGCATTTTATAGACTTACAGCCCTGCATGTTCCCAAAGAACTCGTGGGGGCTTTTAAGCTTTATTCTGGAATCTTGGCTGTGCCTTGAAAGCAGACTTCTGTTTGATTCTCAGTGGGCATACTGCCCCACCATGCCTGCATCGTTAACAGCACTAATAACTAAAATTTGAATCGGAGAAAGGGATCCCTACTGCTTCTGGTTATAGACAACATTTGGGGCTCCAGCTAAACAAACACAGGTGTCTGCCTGTGTACATGTTTGTCTATCTGCATTGCGCAAACAGACAAGCTGTGTTTCAAGCTTCTAGGAAGCCACAAGACTGCTAGGAAGGAGACATATAGATCCACATAGACCAACCATTCCAGCTGTGATCAAGCCAAACTCATACACATGTTGGTAAAGTGTAAGAAAGTTATTACTATTCACAGGAAACAAGCAATGAACAACTACACCCGACTACTAAGAAGGAAACACTTCCCCTTCCCCAAATGACCCGGGAACGCCGTGGTGTTCAATTTAGATGTTGTGTTCACATCACTACTGCTTCTAGCTACCGCCACACTGATTGGGGCCCTGCACCACTGCTGAGGCTTCTGGTGCCATTAGACCGCACGGGCCTTTGTTACCGACTTGTGCCACAGGAGCAAACCCTGCGCCCAGGTTGCCTTATGTCTGTGTGTTTTATGATCCATGTTATATATTAATTTATAGTCATTATCTCAATGTTAATTTTACAAATGAAAAATGATTTATTATAATTTTATGTGACACTGCATGTACATAATTGTCAAAATATATGTAACATGTTGTATTTATACTTGGAGAGAAAATCTGGAGAATACTAATCCATTTACTTTATTCTATCTTATTTTGATTTTGATTTTGATGAAAGTTCAAAGAGAAATACACTTTCAATTCAACAGTGTAGCACATTCTGTGATTCTGATTACCATCTCCAGGAGGTAGCAGTCCTCTGTCCACTTCCCTCCAGTGTTTACTATTTCTATTTGTTCTTTTGTGATACAGAGGTTTGTTTTGTCAACATGGCCAAAGAAGATAGGTAGGTTTGTTGTGACAACATGACCAATGGACACATGTGAGATCAATTGAAGGTCGGAGATAGAAATGGCTTGGGCAAGCATCTCCTTTCTCTTACTCTTGGATCTTCAGACCAGTCGGCTGCCTTGCTTGTCTTATGCCTTGATTTGCAAGCTACACTACTCATAGGTCGACTAATTCATGGACTGTGTCACTGTGAGTTGAGGCTCCTTCAAGCTCTGCTTCGCCTGCTACTGGAATATGCATTTCTTGAGCTGGGAGCTATCCAACTCTGTCTTTGACTGACTGTGCATGACCTGCCTTGCTGTTTACTGCCTGTGGCCAGACAAATAGCCCAAATTGCTCTACAGAAGACTACCTGGAGACCTTCAAGACTCAAAGGACTGCCAGTGCATTAGCTGTCTCACGCCAAGTGAGTTGCACCGAGCCATTCATGCTGCTTTATACATTAGTTAACTTTATTTCTTATGTTAGGTATCTTTCTATTTATATAAATATACATAAAATTATTAGTGTCCTGGTTTTGTTTCTCAAGAGAACCCTGTCTAACACACCTCTATTCTAACTTCTAAGTTTTATCCCTGGGAACATATTGCCCTTTTGCTCACATCTATCTCCCTGAAGTTTTTGTTCACCATACGATTTGTCTGTCCATAGTTTGGCTGAAAGTTGAGCCATGGCATTCAGTTCCAGGTTTGAAGGTTGTATGAGGGTCATGGTCTCGGGATGTCCCACACCAATGAGACTAGTCTATTTTGTATAAGACTGGTCCATGTCCTGTTTTGAGTTAGATGCCACATGGTTCTCCAACTTTCCCCTGGTCTTCCTACGGTAAAATGACCAGGTGTCCCACTTTTTAGCATTTTAACAACATCCTGTGGCATTTTAAAATTAAAATAAATATATTACAGTACTATTTTTGTATTCTAGGAACATTTTTGTAGCTCCATATAGACCAAAATTTTAATCAAGAATGCCCCCTCCCCCCGATCAATGGTGTCCCATTTAAAATCTGGTCACTTTATCCTACAGTGATCCTTTTCACAATGGTATTCAGGCATCATGTAGTTCTTCTGGTTTCAGTATGTATTTTTTTCTTCAGGATTCTTTGCTTCTGACAGTGGAAGACCAAAACAGGTGCCTAAGAGGACACTCACAGGTGTGTAGGGTCACACTGAGTATTCACCAAAGTGAAGGCAGAATGTACCCAGTCTTTGTGGGTTTTAGTCTACCAATTGACATTGGAGATCCCCAAGAGGATGACCCTGAGACCCCAGATCCATTCTACTAAGGCCTTTGGTTATGACTAAGAAAGTTTCATAACTTGGTTCTCTGCATGCTCTATTATATTCATGGACATATTTTCAGCTGTATTCTCTGTCAAGCACATATGCTGTCACATTTTCCTTTTTTCTATTCAGCTTAATTGTCTATCTGCATACCCACTAGTAGGTATTGCTGTTACCATTATTATGGGATTTTGTGTGTGGTATTTAACTCTGGTGCTCCTCTCAGTGTCTTTCTTTGCCTTGACCATTTTGTGATGACTGACCTATCCCTTGTTGTATTTTGTCTTTCCCTTCACCTAAATCAGCATTTCTTTACCTTCTATTTAATAATTTACCTTTCCTTTCCCTTCAATTCTGAGTAACTTGCAAGGACTGTTTTTATTGTAAGTCTTTTCTCAACATTTTACAGTAGTGGCGTCCTTTAACATTTGTCATTTTTCTTTTTTTTTTCTTTTTCTTTTTTTTTAACGTTTGTCATTTTTCAATTGACTAATTCACTCACATAATATCCTCAAGGTTTATCCTTGTTATGAGATGTTTCCCAGATTTATTGGTATTCTTTGACATTGTGTACTATTCTGTGATGATTAGATATTATCCTTTACTTGTCCACCCATTGCTGATGGGCAGTTGGAGTGCTTCTATTTTTTTGCTATTGTGAATAATACTGTGATGAACATGGATGAGCATATATCTGCTCATATGACATCTTCTGTTTCTCCATATTATATTGTTGCTGAATCATATGGTAACTATAGTTCCAATTTTTAAAGGAAGCCCCATACCTTGTTGCAACATTTTACCATTTCACCAGCTGTAAATGAGGGTTTCAGTTGCAGCACATCTTGCCCAGAATTTTTTTTTCTGGTTTATGATATTTGCTTTTAGTGGTTGGTTGAAATGATAACTCATTATACTGTTGATTTGCATCTCTCTAGATGCTAATGATTGTGAGCATATATTTTACTTTGTGGGCTACCTAGATGCCTGCTCTGGTGAAGTGCCTGTTCATGTCTTCTGTCTCTTTCTTAATGAAGTTGTTTGTTTGTTGTGATACAGGTGTTCTGGTTTTCTACAAATGTAGGAATTAGTCCCTTTTCTGATATGTCATTGCCAATTCCTCCCCTCCCCTAAATTGTAGGTTCTCTTTTTACAGTTTAGATGAACAAAATTTAAGCTTATAAATGTTTAATTTTTAGGTGGTTCTATTCATTTAATTTGTGTTCTGCCTTTTTAGTTGTGTTCAATAGTGTATTTATTTATATCATGTATGAGAACTGATGCATTTTCCCTTATTTTTCTTTGATGATCTTTATAGTTTTACATATAGGTTCTTGGTCTATCTTGAATTCACTATTGTAGATGGTGCAAAGTATATATCCTATTCAATTTTCCTGCAAATGGCTATTTATTTTTGCCAGAACCATTTGGTAAAGAGAATATTTCATCTCCTTTTAATAGGTTTGAGCCCTCTATCAGAATCAATTGTTTATAGGTTGATGGTTTTTTTTTCTGGGGTCTCAGTTCTGTTCCATCAGCCTATGTGTCAATGGATGTATCAAGTCCAGGTTCTCGGTACTACTGAGTCTGTATATGAGGATTTGATTTTGGAATTCTGAGGTCTTCTACTTTATGCCTCCTTTTGAGTAGGGTTTTGCTTTTTGGGGCATCTTTTTATATAAAATTAGCAATCAGTTTTTCCACATCTTTAAAGAATGTTGATTACATCTGCATGGGGATTTACTTGTATGTACCGTGGCTTTGGTAGTATTGTTTGGTTTTTTGTTTTCCCCACTATGTTGTCTTCATATCCACCAGCTTGGTATAGTCATTCTTGTAAGTCTCTTTTGATTTCTTGCAGTGGTATTTTGAAGTTGTTTTTGTATAGGGCTTTTGTGTTGCTGGTTAAATTTATTCCTAAGTATTTTATCTCATGGGTGGTTATTATAAGTGGTATCATTTTTCTGAAATATCTTCAGAATTCTCTTTGTCAGTGTCAGGGAATTAGGCTGATCTCTGTGATGATCTTTCACCCTTCAACACTTTTCAGAATCCTTCTATTCATTCCAATGGTTTTCTTGTTAAGTCTCTTGGATTTTAATGTATATGATCATTTTGTCTATACATATAGTTTTACTTCTCCTTTGCCAATTTGGAGGTCTTTTGCTTCTCTCCCTTGCTTTAGTGCTTTGGCCAGCACTTCCAATATAGGACTGAATGGAAGCGTTGACAAATGCCATCCTTGTTTGGGTCACATTCCCAACAATGTTCTGTCTCCATTGGGAATTATGTTGACTGTTGTTTAAAGGGGGATAGCCTTAACTATATTGAGGAATTTCTCATCTTTTTATCTATTTTAGGGTGCATTTTAACATGAATAGGAATAGATTTTGTCACATGCTTTTGGACTCATATGGTCATATATTTCTTTTCCTTTGTTGCATTTATATGGCAGAGCATAGAGATTGTTTTGTAAAGTTGGACCTTGTTTGTACACTTTTGTCTTGATGGACTTTGGGGCCTTCTTTTATATGCTGGATTCAACTGCCCAGGATTCTTTGAGAAATTTTGTGTCTATATTCATGAGGACTATGGTCTGGAATTTTCCTGTTGGTGGTATCTTTGCTTGATTTTAATATCAGGATTATGCATATTTTTAAAATGAGTTTGGGATTGTTCTATCAGTTTCAGTGTTCCAACCCAGTTTGAGTAGAATTTTTGTCAGCTATTTAGTGAGTGTTTGGTGTAATTTACCAGTGAATCATCTAGACCAGGGCATTTTTATTGGAAATTTTTTTAATCTTGCTTTTTTCCTGTTCATTTCTCCTTTGGGGGTGTCTTCAAATTTTCTATTTCTTATTGTGTTACTTCAAGTTGGTTAGGGAATATGTTTTTATAAATTTGTTCACTTTTTCCTGTTTTCAAATGTGTCGGAGTACAGTGCTCTATAGTATTATTATTTTTGTTCCAGTTGAATGGTTGTGATATTACCTATTGAATTCTTTCATCTTCTTTTCCTTGATTCAATTCTCGAGTGGTTTGTTAATGGTATAAATACTTTAAAGAAACAATATATAGTATGGTTAGTCCTATTATTTTTCTGTTTCACATATTTCTGCTTGAAACATTTTTATTTTCCAAAGACTATAGTATTTTTTGGCTGCTATTTTTTTAATTGTTAGAGATGTTGAGTTTAGGTATTAATTTTTGTTCTTTTTTCTTTAATTGATGTGTCCATCTATGGGTATAAATTGTCCTGTTGAACATTGATTTTACTATGTCCCAAAGAGTTTGATATATTATTTTTTTCATCATTTGATTCAAGAAATTTTTCTCCATTTCATTATTTTATTTTTATTTTACTCGGTAAATTTTAAGCAGTTTCCAAATACTCTGTGATTTTTAAAATCCTGGATCAACCTGTTAATTTATCTTTTCACATTGTTTTCTAATGCTTACCTTCTTATTTACTGACATTTGTTTGATTTATGTATTTTGTGGCTCTTTCATTAGATACATATTTATTTATAATGATTATATCCTTTTGTTAGATTGATCCTTCGATCATTATAGAATTTCCTTCTGTGGCAGTCACCTAATCTGGTATCAATTTGAGGATTAAGATTGCAGGGATAGCGTCTAGCCTGTTGATCTGGATTCATCCAAAGAAGGCATGGCCTTCTCCTGAGAATTCTGGATGTTAACAAAGAGAGAGACTGCAAAAGGCTATAGGAATATGAAGGAGAGGATCTAAGATGGCAGGCTAAAAAGATACACTTTCCAGGTTCTCTTACAAAGACTACAGAAACCAAGGGAGGTGTCAATTTGTAAACCCAGAATGTTACATAAAAGGGGGAAAAAAGAACCAGACCAAACTGATGATAGGACGAGAGTGAACTAAAACAATATAAAAGGAAAAATATAGAGCCATGGACAACCAACCAGCACAGCATGAATCAGAGTAGAATGCCCACCCTAATGCCTGAACATATTCACACAAAATGAAAAATTAGAGTGAATCAAACCAACATACAATCAACAAATTACTACAGCTGCATGTATTAGAATTAATAGATAACTTTAATTCACACAGAAAGAAAAAACAAGATGACTCAAACAAAAAAATAAAATACAGGACCAGAAAATTTTCCAGGGGAAGAAATTATGTTGGAACTTGCTGAAAAAGAATTCAGAAGAGTTAGATCCTTTTCTCAGAATAAAAAGTATATCAGGGAAACCACACAAAGCTCTAGAAGAATTCAGGTAAATGGTGCAAAAATAATTTGAGAAAGTAAATGGGAAATTAGAAACTATACACAACACACCAAAAATCTAGGATATTAATATTAAGATTATTAGCAATAGACAATGCATGGAAAGAACAAAGAGTAAAACTGAATGAATGAAATCTAAAGCAATAATAACAGATAATAACTGAAGACTAAAACACATGGGAATATCAACTAGAAATCAGTCAAGGGTTGAAACATGAAAAATAAAATAAAACTACATCATTTTAAATAGAAAAGTAGAGGTGTCAATTTGTAAATGATATCTACACAGAAAAAAGAGCAAATGAATGGCACAGTTACAGAACTTCAAAATGGAAGTGAAGTCAACACAAATCACAACTGTATAACCTGGGGAAGGTAATAATAAATTGAAAGGTAACCTCACAAAATTAATAACTTCTTGCCAAAATAACTAAGAACAAAATGATGAAATCCCAGTAAACACTAAAACAGCAATAAGGGAAATAAGACTACACATAAACAAAATTAAGTTGGCAAAGATATATTGAACAAAGAAACCATCAACAGTATACAGACACAACACAGCAAATGACAGTGGTAAATTCACACCTATCGATATTTACATCAAATGTCCATTAAAAGACAGCAACAAAAATCTATAAGAAAATGTGATACATCAATATGCTATATAACATATGTACAAGTGTGCTTAAGACTATTGAATGATGGATTGTTATAAGATTTTTAAAGAGCCACCAGTAAAATGATTAATAAAAATATAAATAAAAATAAAAGAGACCCACTATTTTGCTGGTTTTTAATTCTTCAGAGCATGAAAATAGAACTCCCTGTACCTCCCTCTCCTTTACTTTTGTTCATGGGCGCACTTGGAACACCAGGCAGTATTAAATTTCTCTCTGGTTGTCTTCAGACTACACTCTGGAGTGAATGGGGACACATACAGTCTTTCCCCCTGTCTGGGAAAGCATTATACACATATAAATATGTATACACACACACACACACACACACACACACACATATATATACATATCTTCAATGGTAAACCACTTGTCCAAAGGAATTCAGTTCCACTCAACTAGAGAAAGACACAGGATCCTAGGATACAATTTTTATCTTGGGTGTACTTTGGCCTCGGTCCTGCACAGACAAGGGTTTCAATTCAATTGGCTTCACCAGCAATTCTCCTACATTCTAGGACTCCATGGGCTGGCAAGCCCAACACAGCTACCTAAGTTTGTTGGCTGGAAAGCCCACTGCTGCTGTCTCTCACCATTTCACACCATCATCTCACTCTTTCTTCTGGGTTTGGGAGGTTTGGCACAGGAGTCATGGATCTTTGGCATAAAGGACACACTTATTGGCAGAATCTTCGCTTGATCATAGTGAGGTCTTTCTAAACATCTATGGGACTGGCAAGTTTATAAGTCTACTCTATATAACTTTAAGGGCATGCTCAAAACAACGAACTGACCATTCCCCATAATAGACTACTAACCATTCAATGTACATAATTCCAGCCAACCATGTTGTGGGAATTACAAGTCCATACATGGAAAGACCACATAAAAACAATTAATTTTGCTCCAACAGCTACAACATGGCACTCCCCTCATCCCTCTATCCTCCAACACACAAGTACAAATAAAAAGAACAAAATGCTATAGAAAATCCATGACATGGGAAAGCTACTAATCTGAACACAGTCATTGTTTGTTAACTCCAAACATCCCAAGAAATAGAGGACATAGAAAGATACAAAGATTTTGAGCAATAGCATTGTAGGACAGTGAAAAATTTCATTTCCTGGTCCTGGGTTTCTACAGCAATTGATTTTTAAGAAGTACTAACTAGTATAATGAGAAAGAGGTTTTTATATATATATAAAAGAGGTTTTATATATATATAATTTTGCTGCATAACAAATGATCCCATCTTCAGCTCATTAATGACAACATACAAGCATTTATTATTTTTCTTTAGTTTATACCTCAACTAATTTACTGATCTGAGCTGAGAAAAATAATCTTAGCTTGTGTGATAGCTAGATTTTATACAACTTGGCCTGAGTCAGATTGTGCATATTTTGTCTGAAAGCTGTCCCCCATCATGTGGGGGACAGGGCTAATGTCTCCTTGCAGGTGTGGCCTGTTTTTACATCTATAAAAACAATACTACAGAAAACTGGCTCTCTTCTTTCTGCTAGTGTGGATCCTGCACCTTGTCTCTTGGGACATGTGCCTAAAGCCTATGATGTTCCCTGCCAATTCTGGGAGTTCTGTGTGGCCTGCCAGAACATCTGATTGGCAAATCCATCTCTACTTCCACCAGCCTCTCATTTCTGAGCATTCTGCTTTCTCAGCCCATGACAGTCACACAGGTCAAGAAAAGCCTCCAGCATAATATCTGACCATCAAGCTGATTTTAGCCACTTCCATTACTATGTGAGACCACTATTCTTTTTATATATATATGTTGTCCCTGGCTTTGCTTCTCTAGAAAATCCAGCCTAACAAAGGAGGGGTAACATGGTCAGGTACTGGATCAATTGGGTTAGACTGGTATAGACTCCACCCAGGAAGAATTTCTTTTCTCCTACAGGCTAGATTGCCTGGGAAATTACCCAAGGCTATTTGGGACAAGTCTCAGAACTGGAATATGACTTATTCACCTTTTTCCTGAGCAGCTTAAAGGAGAAAACCGATAGACAATGTGAGAGGAGCTCATATAGATAATAGACAATGGGAGGAAATGTAAAGTCACAGAAAAATAAGGAAAGAACTTAGACTAGTTTTGCAATCAACCTACTACAAATCAACCCTGTCTATAAATATTCAAATCCTTTCTTCATACAAAATACATTACAACCCTTTCTCATCCCCAAAGTCATCTAATCATGGCCTCATTCTCCAGATCTGTGATCTTGTCATCTATATTGGCTTCATCTGCAGATCCTTCAGTTTTCTTTAACTGAACTATGAACTTGCTGTAGGAACTATGAGCCAAAACAAGCCATTAAGTAAATAACACAATATTTGTCTCCACATGCCAGACATACAATGCTGAGACAGAATCAATAAAGCCACACTAAATAGCCTTATTCAAAATAGCAAGAAAGGAGACCCTCACTATCTTTAGCAATCTGGAACCTCACTGAGTAAATCATAAGGAGAAAGCTATGATTTCACTCCTTGGTTCCAGTGGATAAGAGCTCAAATTCCTCCACATCTTGTCCATTCTTGTTATTTAGTTGTATTCTTTAGTATTATTTTATTCTAGGGAAAGCAAAGTAATACTTCATCATAGTTTTGATGTTGAACATTTTTATATCTAAGTTCATTGCTCAGTTTTCAAAAACTGTGCTGTCTTTTAGTTGTTTACAATAGTTGATATTTTATGTTGTTCGAGTTGTGAGGATTTGGATTTTCTTCACATCCAGTTGCAAACCATACTGGAGGCTTTAGTCCTTGATCTTCATTTGCGAATACTTCAAGTCCTCCTCCTTCCAATTAGCAAGGTTGTGCCATCTGCATATCCCAGATTGCTTACAAGCTTTCCACCAATGTTGGTGCCATAATCTTCTTTATATGATTTGGGCTCTTGAAATTTTTGTTGAGCATACAGATTGAATAAGTATGGTGAAAGGATACGATGCTGAAGCACAGCTTTCCTGATTTTTAAACCACTCAGGAATCCCTTATTTGGCTTGTGAGACTCTGTCCATGTACAGGTTCTGCACAAGCACAATGAAATATTCTGGAATGCCCAGTCTTCCCAATGTGATCATCAGTTTGTTTTGATTTACCTAGTTGAATAAATGCCTTTGCATTGCCAATAAAAAACAGTAAGCATCTCTTCTGCCAGTCATTGAGCTAAGAGATACAATGGTATCATTTATGTCACATTCTTTTCTCTATCTAGTTGAAATTTCTCTCTGACAGCTCTTTTTCCATGTCCTACTGTGACCATTGTTCTTCAGCAAAACTTTACTTACATGTGACACTAATGATATTGTTTGATATTTTTCACATTCCGTCAGGTCATCTTTCTTTGAAATTGGCATACAAATGGATCTCTTCTAGTTGTTGCTAGGTAGTTGTCTTCCATATTCTTGCCATGAGTAACCATCTTTCAAAGATTGTGAAGTCCAATACTGGTATAATCAGTTTTGGGCCTGGACAGTCTTTAGTCCCTCTTAACTTTTCCTTTTTTGCTATGTTAAAGTTATATTAATGAACCACCTTTGTGCTGGCTTACATTCAAAGTTACCTAAAAAAACACAGCCTCAGAATGAAAGCAGTTGTTATTCATTTTTCATTTTACATGATTATTTTATTTATTGGGGGCACTTAAAACTCTCATCACAATGCATGTATACCTCCATTATGTCAAACACAATTGTACATTTGTTGCTCTCATCATTCTTAAAACATTTGCTTTCCATTTGAGCCCTTGGTATCAGTTCCTCATTTTTCCCTCCATCCCCATCCCCCCTTGTTTCATGAACCCTTGATAATTTATAAATTATTATTATTCTGTCATATCTTACACTGTCTGATGTCTCCCTTCATCCACTTTTCTGTTGTCCATATCCCCAGGAGGAAGTTATATGTAGAGCCTTGTAATTGGTTCCACCTTTCTACCTCATCTTCTCTCCACCAGCCTGGTATCGCCACTATCACCACTGGTCCTGAAGGAATCATCTGTCCTGGATTCTCTGTGTTTCCAATAGCTCTCTGTACCAGTTTATATCTTCTGGTCTAGCCAGATTTGTAAGGTAGAATTGGGCTCATGATAGAGGAAAGTTGTATGTTCCCTCATTGTTACATTGCACTTGTGTCCTCTCCATGACCCTTCTGTAAGGGACCTCCAGTTGCCTACAGATGGGCTTTGGTGGGTCCCCACTCCACACTCTCCCTCATTTACAATGATATGATATTTTTGTTCTTTGATGCCTGATAACTGATCCCTTTGACACCTCGTGATCTCACAAACTAGTGTACTTCTTCCATGTGGACTTTGTAGATTTTGAGATAGATGGCCACTTGTTTACCTTCAAGTCTTTAAGACCATAGACACTATACATCTTGATAGCTGGGAACCATCAGCTTTCTTCACCACATTTGCTTATGCACCCATTTGTCTTTAGCGATCATGTCAGGAAGGTATCATGGAATGTCCGTTTAATATAATAATTTTTTCTTGCATTGATGGAGTACTTGGGTGGAGCCTCAATATCCAGCTACAACCTTAATAATAAACCTATAAATATATGCACATGGATCTATTTCTCCATCATCATATATAAATATATTTACCTATGTACATGCCTATATTTAAACCTCTATAAATACCCTTTGCCTCCTAGTTCTTTCCTCTATTTCCTTTTACTTTCCTTTTGTCCCACTATCATGCTCAGCCTTAATTTAGGCTTCAGTAATTCCTCTCACTTACATTGCCCTTGATAAATCCTACCAGGAATCTTAGACCCTTCATGACTCTGATTTTGAGTCACTTGTTCCCTTTCCCCTGGGTTGGTAAGCATCACTTCCTTTCTCCCCATCTCTCCCTCTCCCTGTCCCCCTGAACCACCGGTCCCATTGCTTTCTCCTCCACATTGTTTATCCAGCCTATCTTTTCTCAATAAACCAGCAAAGGAAATAATATGCACATAAAAAAGAGAGCAGAACAAAGCAACAGAAGAAACAAAACAACAACAACAAAAAAATGACAAAACAAAAAAGAAAAGCCTGTAAATAGTTCATGGTCTGTTTGTTGACTTTAGGAGTGTTTTATGGTCGAGTTTGATAGGGTGCCACAATCTGGCCCTAAAGTCTATTTTTGGTACTCCCTTTGCTGTTCTGTTGCACTCCCTTAGTGTTTTGCCTAGATGTGGTGGGGTCATATTGGGCACAATTCCCACACTGTGTCTCCAGTATTGTCCCCATAGAGCTATGGGTCAGTGTGGGATATCATGTCTAATATGGTCCTCTCTGTGCATTGACTACTCTGAGCAGGGATATCATTCTCAAGGCTTGGTGGCCCAGGATTTGCTCCACTCTCTTTTCCTCCCCTTTTTATTTGCTTCTGCTTCTGTCTGGGTATGGTAAGTCTGTTCCTTTCCCCAGCCAGAAGGTCTAGTGTCATTATCTGTGTACACACTTCCAGGGTGGGGGTCAGGCTGATTCTGCTTGGGGCTGATCCTGTAGTCTATGGATTCCTCTACGGAGTTACGTTGCTCTCCTGGTTTGGCATGTCTTAGCAGGGTCTATATGCACATTACAATTCTCTGGAATACACAACCAATACTCTCCCCCTGGGTGGGTTAATGCCCCATTCCCCCCATGTCATCATCTCAGTTTCTCCCCACCCCCATTCTCCTTTCTCCTTTACCCATCTTTATGTTTGGTTCACATTTACCTAGCTGGAGTTGGTCTGACACCCGCCTCCACCCCCCAACTGCCTATGCTTCCACCTGTGTATTGTGAAATAAGTGTCTTTTCTTCTCTTCCTGTAGTTCTGATTGTACTTACCTCAGCAGACTCATGCTATACTCATCCTTTTGAGATTGACTTACCTCGCTTAACATGATTCCTTCCAACTCTTCCCATGAAATGATGTGTTTCATGTGATCATCTTTGCTTTTCAGTTCTGCAGAGTGTGTATGTACCAGAGTTTACTAATTCACTCATCTATCAATGGAAACTTAGACTGTTTCCAAGTCTTTGCAATTGTCAATTGTGCCATAATAAACATTGGAGCCCAGATGACTGGTCGTGTTTTATTTCTTACCTCCTCTGGTTATATGCCCAATAGAGGGATTAATGGGTCATAAGATAAATCAATTTCCATTTTCTTTAAGTATCACCAGATTGTTTCCCACAGTAGCTGTACTTATTTCCATGACCGTCAGCAGTGAAGGAGAGTTCCCATTTCACCACAGCCCTTCCAACATTTGTTGCTCTCTGATTTGGCTAATCTCAGGGGTGTTAGGTGACATTTATTTGTAATTTTTCCTTTCTTAAGGCAGCTAAACCCTGGTCCAACCATCAGAAATCAAGAGACCTGAGAACTCCTGTTAGGTGGTATTTCATGGTGGTTTTAATTTGCATTTTTCTTATGGCTAATGAATGGGAACATTTTCTCATGTGCTTGTTGGTCATATGGGTCTCCTCCCTAGTGAAAGTTCTTCTCAGTTCTTTTGCCCATTTCCTTAGGGGTTTAACTGTTTTCCTCTTTTTGCAGGCCATGAGGGTGTTGTAGGTTTTAATAATGAGCCCTTTGTCTAATGTATCCTAACTAAAAACACTCCCACAGTCTGTGGACTGTCTGCCTTGTCACCCTCTTGGTGAAATCTTTCAAACCACATGGGTGTTTTATTCTTAGTAAATCCCACTTGTTGATTTCCAGTTCACCTGTGTGTGTATCCTTCCCTATTGTAGTGAGCCTATGGATGCCCTCGGCCAATGATCTTCAGTTTTCCCCAACTCCTTTCTAGATGGTCCTGATGTTTGGGGTTTTACTTCTAGGTCTCTGGTCCACCTTCAGTTTGTTCTTGTGCCTAGGTTGAGGTTAACATCTTGCTTCATTTTTCTACATGTGGATATCCATTGTTCCCAGCACCACTTGTTAAAAAGGGCATCTGAATCCCACTTGACATTTTCAGGACCCTTATCAAAGATCAGATCCTGTCTACATGTCTATATGCTGTCTATATGTCTATATAGTTTTACTTCTGGGATTTCTATACTTTTTTATTGGTCTGAGTATCTGTCACTGTGCCAGTACCATGCTGTTTTAACAACTGTAGCTGTGTAATAGGTATTAAAATCAGGTAAAGCGAATCTTCTGACTTTGTCCTTCTTCTTGAGTTTTCTTCTAATTCTGGGCTTTTCTCTCTCCATATGAAATTGGTGGTCAGTTTTTCCCAGTATTTGAAGACAGTTGTTGGTATTTGAATTGGAATAGCATTAAATTTATAAAGTGCTTTGGGTAAGATTGACATCTTTACTATGTTAAGCCTTCTAATTCATGAGCATGAGATGTTCTTCAATTTGTGTAGGTTGCTTTTGGTTTCCTGAAATAGAGTCTTGTAGCTTTCCTTGTGTAGGTCTTTAGGGGTTTTTTGTTGTTGTGTGCTTGGCTACTGTGAAGGGTATTTTCCTTCTTGATCTCCTCTTTCATGGACCTGTCTGATGTGTATAGCAAACCTACCAACTTCTGTCTGTTGATCTTATATCCTGCCACACGGTTTTTCAATGTACAAGATCATGTCATCTGCAAATAGCAATAGTTTCACCTCTTCCTCTCCCATTTTGATACATTTAATGTCCTTTTGCTGTCTTATGTTGTTGGCTAGAACTTCCAATATGATATTGAATAGAGTGGGGACAAGGGGCATCTTTGTCTTATACCCCTTATCAGTGGGATTGTTTTTGTCCTTTCTTCACTCATGTTGGCTGTGGTAGATAGTTGTGTTAACTTGAGGAATTTACCTTCCATTCCTATCTTTGTGAGTGTTTTCATTAGGAATGGATGTTCAATGTTGTCAAATACCTTATTTCTGCATTTATGGATATTATCAAATGGCTTTATCCTTATTCTTATGGATGTAGTATATAATATTTATGGATTTTCAGATGGTAAGCCATCCCTGAATTCCTGGGATGAATCTTACCTGGTTGTAGTGGATGATATGTTTTATATTCTTTTGTATTCTGTTAACCAATATTTTGTAAATGATTTTTGCATCTATGTTCATTAGAAATATTGGTCTGTACAGGCCCAGATTAGAGAGGATGTTAGGGAGTTTCTAGAAACCATTGAAAATAAAGATACAATGTATCAAAACTTAAAGGATACTGTGAAGGCAGTTATCAGAGGTAGTTTGATCATTGCATATATGAAAAAAGAAGAGAGGCTTATGAGAGATACATTATCACAAAACCTCCAACAACTAGAAAAGTCAACAGAGCAACCCCTCTAATAAAAAAAGAAAAGAAATAATAAAAATTGGGGCAGAATTAAACCAGTGGGAAGACAAGAGAATGATTCAAAAATAAATGCAGCATAAAGCTGGTTCTATGAAAGAGTTGACAGAACTGACAGAACTGACAGGTGAACCTAACCAAGGAAAGGAAAGAGCAAACATCACTAGCCAGAATGAAGGATGAAACAGGAAATTACAACAGACCTTGATGAGATTAAAGGAAAATCACAAAGTACTATGAAGGACTGTACTCTAATAAATTCATAAACATGGAAGACATGTATAGATACTTGGAAAACAGTCCCTCCCTAGATTGTCTCAAACAGAGGTCAAGAACCTCAACAACCCCATACCAAAAGAAGAAATAGAGAAGATCATCAAAAACAACCAACAAAAAAAGACCCCGGATCTGACGGCTTCACAACAGAATTCTACCAAACATTCAGGGAAAAGTTGACTTGATCCTCCAAAAAGTACCATATGCCAAAGCATAGAAAAGGATGGCAAACTCCCAAACTCATTCTATGAAGCCAGCATAACTTTGTTTTTGTTTTTAAAGGGTTTGTAATGTATCCTGGTATCAGGCAGAGCTCCTCTCCCCCAGGGACAGAGACTATATTGACTGATTGGTTTGGGGCCCATTGGGTCTGGATTCTCCCGGCTGCCCTCCCGTGTCACTCTTGGCTCTTTCCTGCACAGCTTTGTAGGCTGTGTTCCAGTAATCTGTGTTCTGCCTGTTCTATTTTTTTTTTAAATGCTAAAGCTATGTTAATGGACCAGGTTTCTAGTGGCTTGCACTCAAAGTCACACAAAGGAGCACCACCTTGAATTGAAAGCATTTTTAAAGTTTTTCTTGTCTTTTTTATATATAATAGACCTGTTGAGTACCCTGAAATCAGGGTTGTGCTGCTCTGTTCCTCCTGGACAGGTACCATATTGGCCGTTTGAGTTTGGGGGCCAGTAGATCTGAATTCTCCTGTGTCACTCCCAGCTCTCTGCTGCCCAGCTCTGCAGGTCATGCTCCAGAGATCTGTCTTCTGCCACAGGTAAATATCCTAGGTAGTCTCCAATTGCAGCAAATTAGTGTCTAATTGTCTATCATTACCCATGCTGGCAGACACATGGAACTGGGCAGAGGGGGAAAGGAGATGGCCCATGAAGTCTGTCCCTGGCTGAAGTGGAGGGGAGGGAGGTAGGGCAGATGCAAAGCCAAGAAAGCCGGGAGGGTAGCAAAGAGGGGACATCCTGTGTGAGTTCTTATGACTAGTTCTCAGGCTTTCCTCGGGCCTGGGATTATGACCCCCTTTAGGTAGCAGTCTGGAGAAATTGCTGTACACTTCATGTCTCAGATTTTAGGCACAGAAAGGGTGGCCAACATCTTCCTGGTAGATCAGATGAGGGATTAGCACAGTACCTGGGCAGACTCACTCTGTGATTGAAAACTGCTAGGGTGAGGTCTATACCACAGATCCCGGTAAACATGAATTCTATTTCTAGCACCTGGCCTCCCAATGTTGGCTTCTTTTCCTCTTCAGTTTCAGCTGTAACAACAGCAGCACCAGGTGAGAGAATCTACCTGGATGCCATCTTCACTCTGTCCCCTATTAGATTATTTTATTTTGCTGCTTATTGTTTATTTTGTCTGTTTTACCCTTTTTGTTTTTTATTTTCATTATTTTCTTTTTCTGATTGCTGTTTCTTTGTTTTGCTTTTTTGATTTTTTACTCTGTTCTCTATTTATTTTTGCCCCACTTGACATGAGTTAGCAACTGGGTCCACACAGCCCAGCTGTACCCATTCTCCTGCAGTCACATCTTCTAGGCAAGAGCACAGCCTACTTATATAGCACTTTATATGATGCCATCATGAACAGGCAGCCCCAAACACCAGCTAAAGCTGCCTACAACTCTGCTGTGCAGAGACCATAGACCTGAGCATACACTCACAGTCTCTCTTATACTTGGTAGTTGTAGTTAATGAAATAATCAATTAAATACAACAATCCCACAATGTCTTGGAGATAAAAGACAACTTCAGTACACAAGATGAAACAAGACAGATTATCTCAAATAAGGGACTAATATTAAGGTGACCAGATGTCCCACTTTTTAACAATTTGTCTCTGGCCTGCAGCATTTTTAAATTAAAATAAATTATTACAATACTATTTTTGCATTCTATGAAAATTTTTGTTGCTCCATATAGACCAAATTTTTAATCAAGAACCCCACCCCCTCCACTCCAACCAATGGTGTCCTGCTTAAAATCTGGTCACTTTACTAACATTCAGATATAGAAAATCTTTCTCAGAAATAAAAACATGGGAAATATCTGAAAGGAATTTAAAGAATAGCTTTTGGACTCTGTCAAAAATTGAATGAAAACAAAGAAAATAAAGGTGAAAGATTTTAGAAAAATCCCAGAAAACACTATTAAAACAAATTGAGAAAATAAATGAAAAAGTAGAAACCATACAAAACTAGCAAATAGAAATCCAGAAGATGAAAACCAAGTTTTCAGAAACTGATAATGTATGTAAAGATCAGGAAAGAATTGAATCAACGGAAGCTTGAATTAGTGAGCATGAAGAAAAATCTCTCAATGTTAGTCTACTTGAGAAACAATTTTTAAATAACTTGAAAATTAGTAAATCTAAAAATTCTGTATGACAGCATCAAGAGGAATAACATGTTAGTGGGAGTTGTAGAACAAGAAGAAAAGCAAAGAAGCAAATCCAAAGACAACTGTCAAAGTGTCATTGGAAGAAAACTTACCTACCTTGGTTCATGGTGCCATGCAAGAAACTGAATGGGCCTCCAATGGGAGAGATCCCATGACAGGATTAGTTTACCCACATGAAAGTTATAGGGTACATTACAGGGTTAGAATTTGTAACGCTTTTGGTATTTCTGATTGCCCTTTGGGCATTTCCAGATGAAATAAAAAATAAAACCCTCAGAGAATGAGAATAGGAAAGAGGACAGTATAAGGAGCAATAATAAGAGACCAATAATAAAGATTAGATTGGGGCCAAAAGCAGTAGTCCAAGATAGCACAGAATAGTAGAGCCCTAATATATTGGCATCCTGAGAAAATACGTAGTTATGACTCGTTAAGGTTTCCAATCTTCAGGATCACATAGAGTTCAAGTGCATTTGACATGAGTCTAGCAATGCTTTCATATACTGGTGTCGAGTAACCACCAACCAGTACCTTTCAAGGTTTTAAGGACTCGGGAAGATCAATAGGATTCTCTGGCTGACAATGGAGCTGGAGGAGGCATGAACTCCCCCCTCGTCAGACAGTGAGATCTAATCTGAGATGAGCAGTGGTACCCTTCACTGGTGGGGACATAGAGATAACATGGATGCTACTCAAGGGGACTGCATGCATAGAAGTCATGTAACCATGGAAAATGCAATAAATCTGGTCCCAATAGAATGCCCCAATCCTAAAGAACTTGATTCTCTGAGGGAATTTCATCAAACCATTTGTAGACAAGATTCTCAGAGACTGGCATTGACTACCAGAACTCAAGTCTTTATCCTGTTTTGAGTTCTGATAGTTCACCATGGAGTATCCGGAAGCTAGGTGAAACTGACTGTGCTATGGGACATCGTAAGCCCAAACAAATTCCTGAGCATCTGTACCTATGGCTTGAGTTATAGAGCTTTATGTAATGGTCCCAGTCATGCTTGGGTTGGTTGATCCTTTTTTAGATACTCAGAGGTAATAAAAATATCTCTAAATTATAGCAGTCACATTTGAGATAGGATTGGACATCAGGGCCTGGGAGCAGGGAAGTTTACCTAAGAAAACCAGCCTCCTGAGTCACCGTCCTACAAGCAAAACATGTCCTTCTTTCTTTTGTTTTAATTGTCCTTTTCTTGCTTTCTTTTCTTTAAAGAGAGATTGGGCCATCACCTCTGCACCACCTTTTAAAAAACTGACACTTTTAGTGCAAATGAAACTAATGACAAGAGACAATATTTGAAAGTTAATTAGATATTCCATGTGTCTCAGTTCGTCAGAGAACTATTGCTCTTTTATGTAACAGATGAAAGCAGCACTCTTGCTTGGAGGAAAACAGAGTACACAGAAAAGAAAGTATTTTCAGTTTTTTAATTATTCAAATTATTCTTGCTTTTTAAAAAAAATTCAGACAACCGAGAGGGCAGGAGGACGCTCAGCAATAACACAACTGCATGGCAGGAAGCCACTGCAGAGCTTCTAAGACCCTCTTCTGTCCCTTTCAGCAAACATTGTTAAAAGCTGTAATCTCCAATTAGGAAGCAACCTCTCAGAGAGTTACTCAGTGGTCTCATTAGACAAACAAGAGACAGGATGACCAAGCCTCCCTCTGAATGGCTCTACCCAGGGGGAAGTGGGCAAAGAGCACATAGAAAGTCCCCTAGTGCACTTTGGAGCCTGTAATGTGCCAACACACAGGCTGGGAGAAAGACACTGGGCACACATGTGATGGGTAAATGCTATTTTAAGGCCATCTGAAAACAATGATTGGAAAAAGAACACAAAAAATTCCATTCTCTCTCAAAGCTTCAATTACCCTATTTGTAAAATGAAGATATTACACTAGTTCAGCAGTTCTAAATATATGCACTAGACACTCTGTTTGCCTGAACTCCAGGACATTTAACAAAGTTCTAAGGTCAGAATTGGGGTATTTTTTATATCACTTACACAAAAATGAGTCTCTTTTATAGATGGGAATATGTTGTTTTGGTAGGTTGGGGTAGAAAAGTATTGAAAGCCAGTGGACTGAGTTATCTAATTATCCTGCCAGCTCTTTGATTCTTTCATTTGTAAATTTACAGGTCCAATTTCACAGATGAATAAGTGGAGGGATTAATGACATTTCTAAATAAAACATTTATATACTTATTGCTTTTAATTTTTACTTTTGAAGTATTTTTTAGTCTGGAATGGTTTTAGATTTATTTTAAAAATTATGAAAAGATTTTCCACATATCTTTAATCCATTTTTCACTAATGTTTACATATTATATGACTATGGTCAAAGCATCAGTGTGTTTCACAGATTTTTCTAATAATGTCTTTTTTTTTTTCTTTTCCAGGATCCAAACCAGGATTCACTGCATTTAGGAGTTTGTTTTGTTTTTTGTGTGGTTTGAGTGGAAGTTTATGGAGCAAATGATCTTCCCCTTGTAAAAAATGTATACAAATTTTGTTTTGTGGCATTAGCAGCAGTCCCCTCTGTATAATAGTCTTCCAGTTTCCTCCTTGGGTTCCCTATGTGCTTTTGTGCACTTTTCTGGGCCTCTTGTGCCCTCTGAATCACGCCGCCAAGCTAGTCTTATTTAGCTGATTGCGCTGGAGAGTGTAGTCCTCATGACTGCTGCTGTTCACTGTTCAGGCCTATGACAGGCTTGTCTACTGGTTGGCGGAAAGGTGCTCTCCAGGAGTGGATTCACATCCAAGGGGCATCTGAGAGTCATATTCTCAGGGGTCTACTGATCTCACCAAAGCAGTAAATCTGGTTCGTTTTTTATGACTTTAAATTTTGTTCCATGGTTTTTTTCCATTCTCTTCAGGACCTTCCATTGTGATCTTGATTGGAGCAGTGAAGAGTGGTACTGGGGCACCACCTAGTTCTTCTCATCTAGAGTTGAGGCTATAGTTAGTATGGTCCATTAGTTCTTTTCATTAATTATTTTCTTGAGTCCGTGAAGTTCTTCACTCTTATGTTCTCCAGATTGGAAGAGGTCAATAGTTGTATATTAGATGGCCATACATAAACACCCTAGTAGTTACCAGAGTAGGATATACGACCTTGCCTTTATGGACTTGGTTATGTCCATTGACCTTGCCTATGTCCACGGAGACTATTACATTTAATTCTCGAACAGTTTGATTATGGCTATGGTTTATGGCAGAGGTGCTCAATATATTAATAGCAGTTCACTAGTTGATTGCAAATGTTGCATGAGTAGATTGCATGGCATTAAAAAATAGATGGGTTGTGATTAGGGTGAGGGTGAGGGTTAGTGTTAGACTTAGGGTTAGGGTTAGACTTAAGAGTTAGGTCAATTGCAATTGATGCATTGAGCACCTCTGGTTTATGGTCTACCAGCTACATGGGTATATTTGCAGCATATAGTAAGTATATATGGAAATATCTCTGCCAAACTTCTATATACTTCAGTATATCTATGTCTTATTAGTAAACAATTGTTAATGTAAAGTTTTGCTTATGATAATTCACTTCTATAACCTTTACTCTTATACCTTCCTTTGCCTTGATCATGTCATGCTGACCTTCTCCTCTCTCCACTTTCCCCAAGTTTGTATATGAGGGAGTACTCCCCCCAAATCCGGAATTGTGCTGGGTTGAGTGGAGTTTTTTTATAGAACGCGTTTTTCCCACTAGGTGAGCACTGAGCAACTATCTCTGAGTTAGTGTATCCAGTGGTGTTGCTGGGGAATGTTCTCACTAGTTACTGTGACTTTTTTCATAAAAACAGTTTTACTCCAATCTTATGATGGCTGATTTAAAAAATCAGTATGTGGCTGTGAAATTTTGTTTCCTTCTAGGGAATAATGCTGCAGAAATGGTTATGATGTTGAACATATCTTCAAGGACAGCACAATAGGAAAACCTGAAGTGTACAAGTGATTTTCTTGTTTCAACAAAGGTGAAATGTCAATTGATGGCAAACCTAGTTCTGGATATCTGTCAACTCCCTGAGCAGATGAAAACATCAACTCGTAGTGCTTTTGGAGTTAGTTCCATGAGATCAGACTGTTAATCAAGCTTTCTGTTAAGAGGTTCTGAAAAAGATTATGTAACTGTGTGACAAAAAAGGTCTGATTTGGTATCAAAGAACAAAAATCAAAATCAATGGACGAATTGACTCCCAATATCGCTGATGACAAATGGATACAAAAGCAAACAAAGTAGAAGAAACAATGGTACCCAGCTAACAAATGATTGAATGCCTGGAATCTCAAAGACTTGAAGATAATCGAGTCACCATTCAGCGCAGAAACAGCAAAGTCCACATGCAGGAAGCACACCAGCATGCGTGATCAAGAGGGGCCGAAGGGAGCAGATAACGAGCACCAAAGAACAAGAACCACATCATTACATAGGAGGAGGAGAGCAGGGTGGGGACCTAAGGCCCACTGGTGGGTAATTGGTCACCCCTTTACAGGGGAGTCATGGGGAGGAGACAGACCAGTCGGGGGGTAGCCAGGCAGTGATGATGCATATAAGTTTCCTCTAGTTCCTGAAGCCTTCCTCCCCGTCCCCCAACCATCATGGGCCCAACTCTACCTTGCAAATCCAGATGGACTGGAGAAGTCACACTGGCATAGAGGGGAGCTGGAGATATGGGGAAACCAGGATGGATGGGCCCCTTCAGGCCAATGGTTAGATTGGAGATACTGGAAGGGTGGACAGAAGGGGGGGCGGGAACCAACAGCAAGGATATATACACAAGCTCCTATTTGAAGGACGGGCATCAAAGGAGTGGGTTGGGAGAGAGGTCGGGCAGTGGCAGTGTACGATATGACAAAACAATAGCAATGTATAAAGTATTGAGGCTTGGAAGGGAGGAGAGACCAGGGGAAGAGGGGAAGAATGGAAAAGCTGATACTAGGGGCTTAAGGGAAAAGGTGGACGATTGGAGAACAATAACAGAAGTGGACATGAGAGGTGCTTGATAAGTATGCTTATTTATATATTGTGAAAAACGATGTATGAGCCCCCAATAAAATGATTGGAAAAAAAAAAAAGGTCTGATTTGTGGCAGATGGCAGACTGTTTCTTGCCACCACAACAATGCCCCTGCTCACACAGTCATCTCAGTGTGTCAGTTTTGGGCAAAAGCCAGCATGCCTCTCATGCCCCACGCACCTTACTCACCTGACCTGGCTTTCTGTGACTTCTTGTTTCCTCAGTTACAGAGAGATGTGAAAAGACCATGCTTTGACCATGCAGAAGTGAATTTAAAAACTGAGGGAGGTGCTGTCATCCATCCAAACAGATGAGTTTGAAAAATGGTTCCAAGAATGAAATTGCAGATTTGACAAATGTATTAAGTGTAATGGAGAGTACTTTGAAGGTGATAAATTTATTTATAAAAAAATTAAATACACAGCTTTCAAAAGAAAATTATTCCATTTTGGGGGGTGGTACTTCTTCATATGTCTACTATTTAACTGGTGATTTCGTTTCCTCCCCACCTCATAACTGGTAATTGTCAGCGAATGCTTCTTTCTATGCATAAAACTATTTTTGACTTTTTATAATAACGGTTATATAATGTTTAACTTTTTTCACTCATCATAATGCCGTCCAGGCTGAATTATGTTTTGAGATGTTTGTTTCATGGATTCGTTGTTTTTAATTATTATTGAAACTTTTCCATTGTGTGTCTGTACCCAGTTTGTTTTATTCATTCATTCCCAGTGGGCACTTAAGTTGTTTCCACATTTTCCCTATTGAGAATAATGATGCAAGGAACATAGATGTACATATATCTCTTTCTGCCATATTCTACTTTCTCATGTACTTATAAACCAGTAGTGCCAGCAGTGTATCAGAGTTCCAATTTCCCCCATATTCTCACCAGCATTCATCATTTTGTTGTTTCTCTTATTACTAGGGGAAGAAGGCACCTTATTGTTTTGATTTGCATCTCTCTAATGATTAATGACTATACTTATGCATTTATTGGCCATCTGATTATCTTAGGTGGTGAAATGTCTGGTCATATTCCTTTCACATTTTAGGTGGATTATTTGTCCATTTTATTATTGAGATGTTGACATTTTCTATAAATTTTAGAGATTAGTTTCTTGTCAGATATGTAATTTTCAGAAATTCCACAATCTGTAGATTCTCTTATTATTTATATTATGTGCATAGTCTTTAAAATTTATAAGTTAACTTGCTTATTTCTATTTGTAAAATTTTAGTCATGTTTGATAAACTACTTATGCTATAAAGTAGGTTTTCTAACCTTGTTTTAATTTTTTTTTTGCTTTAGGTTTTAACATTTAGGACGTTGATCCATCTTGAATTAGGTTTTGTTTATGACACGAAGTATAAATCCTACTTAATGGGCAAGTTATATCCAATTTTGCTAACCCCATTTGTTAAAAACGTTACCTCTTGTTGAACAGATATCAGTCCTTTGTTGAGGATCAGCTGTCCAGAGGTGGGTGGATTTCAAGCTGATTTTTCAATTCTCTCCTAATGGTCTGTGGGTCTGTTGTACAAATGGAGGCTGTTTTGACTATTGTGGCGGTCATGTATTCGTGATGTCAATTTCATGATTGGGATGTAGGAGTGGAGTCTAGCCTGTGAATCTGGAGATAGCCAATGAGTAACAAATGAGGCCTCTATGTGGACATGGCTTTCTCCTGAGAATTTTGGGAAGTCTCGCAGTATTCCCAATTGGATAAGAGAGACCTGACTCTCAGTCTTCAAGACTCCAAGTCTCCATGGAGAAGACGAGATGACAGTATGCTGATCAAACCTGATTCCTGGAGAATGGAGGAGCTAGAGAGGAGGCCACATGGGCTTGCCCTGATGGAACCAGACCTCTGGGACCTGAGAAGTCACATGGAGACTCCTGCCAGTGCTGAGATGCTTGGGAGGCCATAGGGTGACCCCTGGAGGTGCTGAGATGCTCCCACCACCAATGGATACTGCTGATGAATCCTGAACTCTGGAAACGAGGAGCCATGGGAAGACCCCTGTCAGCACCAGGATGCCTATCTTGCACGTACTTCATGAGTCAGAAGGAGACTTTATAGACTGGTATCAAACATGTGGGTTAATATCGGACTTATGACTTTGAACTGGACTGGGATGCTTTCTCAATGTTCTATTCCTCTTGTACATAAACCTTTCCCTTATATCCATATGCATGTTTATGAATTTGTTACTTTAGTCTACCCAGACTAACACAACTACCACATCTGTCTAGTAGGTTTTGAGATTAGGAAGTGTGTGACCTCCTACTTTGTTCTTCTTTAGTTGTGCTTTGATGATCCTGAGTCCTTTCCTTTCCATATAAAGATCATGGATAGTTTTCCAAGCCTATGTAATCTGGATTGTAATTAATTACATTATATCTATAGATAGATGGATATAATTGAATAATTGTATTCCAACAAATTTGAAAACCTAGAAGGGATGGACAAAGTTTTATAAGATTTTCACTTTATTCTAAAGCTTTTCTCATATGTTGGGTTGAGTATAATTCTTCATAGTACTTTGCTATTAATTATATTTTAGTTGGTTATGTCATGACATATTATTTTTCATTTGTGTTATTTGCAACTTCTCTTTCTTTTCCTCTATAATCTGGTAGTAATTTGTTGATTTTTAAAATTCTTTCCAAGAACCACCTTCTTTTCTGTTTCACTTATTTTTGCCCAAATCCTTCTTATTTCTTTCCTTCTTATGATTTTGGGTGGATTTTTGTTTTGTCTTTCCAGCTTTTTTTTTAATTCTAGAAATGTTGGATTAAGGTATTGACTTAGATTCTGCTTGCTTGCTATATGTGTCTTTTTAAAAAATCATTTTATTGGGGGCTCATACAATTCTTATCACGATCAATACATACATCAATTGTATGCAGTCCACATTTGCACATTTGTTGCCAACATCATTTTCAAAACATCCTCCTTCTACTTAGGCCCCCAGTATCAGCTCCCATATTTTTCCCTCCTTTCCTCCTCCCCCATGGACCCTTAATAATTTACAAATTGTCATTATTTTGTCATATCATACACTGTCCAATGTGTCTTTTTATATAATTTATACACTGTTTTTTATTGTGTCTCACTAGTTTTAGTTTATTCTATTTTCCTTCTTATTTGGTTCTAGGATCACTTTTTTTAGTTATCCACTGGTTTTTAAGCAGGGTGTTATATTCAGTTTCCATGTATTCTATTTACTCCCACTATGCGTAATCTTTTCGATTCCCAATTTCATTGCCCCGTGATCGGAGAAGATGCTTCGCCTCATTTTAAGGTTGCATCATGTACTGAGGAGCATTGGTGCCTGGTGGGGCCATGTTGGGCTGGGTGCTCCAGGTCTGCCATGCAAAACCACCAGGCACTCGGTGGGCTTCCTCCTGGAGGGAGTTAAGGTCTCAGAAATTCCCCGGGACAGGTCTACCCAGCATGGCCTCCATGGTAATGAGTTTGGCTTTTGTTGTAATGACCTATCACGTGGTCTGTTCTGAAGAAGGACCCAGGAGCATCAGAAAAGAATGCACACTGTGCTGTGCTTACATGGAGTGCGCTGTCTGTGTCTATAAAACCAATTTTGTCGTTCGTATTATTTAGACCTTCTGTATCTTTTTGAGTCCATCAAAAGTTCCTGTTAAAACCTCCTACTGTTACTATAGAATTGTCTAAGTCTAGTCTTCAATTCTGTTAAATTTGGCTTTCTGTATTGATTTACTTTTTGTTGCACTGACCCTTACTATGATACTATCCTTTTCTTAATTATTGTAATATGTCATTTTTTGTCTCTTATTGTGATTTTTACTTTAAGTTTTATTTTATAAGGAATTATTATTGGCACTCCTGATTTTTTTTGTCTGTTACTTTCTTAAGACCCACCCCATACTTTAATTTTTTTTTAAATCTTGTTTCTATCTTTCTGTCTCATGTGTGTTGCCTGTAGACGGTGCATTAGTGAATCATGTTTTCTGATCAAGCTGCCACTCTGTCTTGACTGGTGCCTTTAAACATTTATATGCAGTGTAATCATTGATAAGAGTTAAGTAACTACTTTCATTTTGTGTGTAGTATTTATGCTTTCTTTTTCATAAACTATTTTTTGTACTGAATTATTTTTTGTTTAAGATTTTTTTTCATTTCCTTCATTGCTATTGATTTGTTTGCTGAGTCTCTATGATTTTTGTTTTCTTTTGGTAAAGATTATTAATTTTCTTGCTGCTACCCTGAAGCTTACTTTTATCTTTTCAAGTTTAAAATACTTTGTTCTATCTTGACATCACCTTCGCTTCCCCTCCCACTGGAAGTTCTATAAGCATTCTCAGCGCCCCCCTCACTTGCCCCCCACCCCCACCCCAGCTCCACTTCTTTACTCTCATTTTAAAGTTGTCATCATTTGCAGGTGGACATCTCTGGGTTTTTGTTTATAGTCTTATAGCTTCATTTTGTTGTTGAGAATGATTTTCTGAGTTGGTTACCAAGTGATTTTATCATGGGTTTTGACCTCGAGACTGATATTTTTCATTCTTTTAAAGAAGGACTTCCACTAGTATTTCTTTTAAGGTGAATCTGGTTTTCATAAATTTCCTCAATTTACACTTATGTGAAATGTCGTAATTTCCCCTTGTTTTTGATGAAAAATCTAGTGGGTATAATGGTTGCCTTTCTTTTTTGTTCTTTTGGGATTTTATATACGCCATTTTATATGTGGATTCTACTAATACATCCAGAGTTTAACTTTATTGGTTCCTTGTAGCAATAGTTTATTGATCCTCACCTACACTCAGGAGATTTTCTTTTTCTTTGATTTTGGAAAGTTTGATTATGATATGTTAGGTGAATTATTTGGGAGTCTATTCTTCTAGTGGTTCATTGTGTTTCTTGGATGGATATCATCTTTTCTTTCATATTACAAAAGTTTTCTGCTAGAAAATGGTCCAAAACTTTCTCTATTTCTCTACCCACCCCCCTCTTTTGGTATCTTTTGTTCTGGGATACTGATTGCACACAAATTGTTCCTCAGTATCTTTGTCCCATATAACTCTTAGGTTTTCTGGGTTTGTCTTCATCTCTTAAAAAAATAATTGTCCTTATAGACTTATATCAAGGGGGCTATCCTTTATTTCACTGTTTCCTAATTATATTGGCCAATTCTGTCTCAGTCCCTCCAATTCACTAATTCTTAGTTCCTCTCCTTGGAAGGGATAGGAGGGAGAAATTGCTGCTGTTTTGCTGGAGTGGCCTGCGGACAGTGACCTGCAAAGAGTAAAAGGCACAGAGGTGAGGAATGCAGGAAGACAGTCAAAGTTGCGTAGAGGTCCCTGGCATTGCATCTTGGTCCCTGACATTGAGGGCTGTCTTAATGGGAAGGGGAGTTGTGTTGTTAATCCCCTTGAGGATGTTAATCATCAAGGAGGAGGCAGAATTTGCTCCTCTCATCACCAGGCAGAGGCACCTGGGTTCCCATTGTCAGTTGCAGCTAGCCATCAGGGCGGCTTTCACTACCCAGTTCTCCGATGGCATGTTAGAACTTCCATGAAGTCACTTTCTATGCTCCTCTCCTGGACTGCTGTGGGCTTTGCCTCGTTAGTCACACCATGTGACGCGAGGAGGCTGACACTCTCCACTACATCATTTCTTGTTCACTGTTTTCAGGCAGGTTCTTTGTTCAATCTACAGTATTTAATGTAGTTATTTATCCTTTAATTTGATCCAGGATTGTCTACTCTATGTTTTTCTTGCATCTTTGTTGTAAAGGGATAGCGTGGTGTGTCTGACTAAGCGTTCATTTTGCTCAAAGTCCAGAATTATTTATTTTTACTTATAAATTTCTATAATAAATTTTGTGGTATCAGATGATCCATGGCCCCCACTCTCAAGTTCATGGGCTTAGGAGATAAAATCTTACAATGAGACAAATTCATGTATCCTTGTCTTTGTATCTTTAAGACATACTGCACAAAATAGAAAGGCAGATCAATGTAGTGAAATTTCATGTGCTGACCTGAAATGTGGTGGGTAGGTAGGACTTCTTTCTTAGTACCCCAATTTAGAAACCTTTGGTCAATATCAGTGTTAGGTAACCAGGATAGGGAAATGGGGTTGTCACTCCCATGCATGCTAGCCCCTCCCCCCACCCCTGCATCAAGGAGGTTGTAAGGGAATCAGGCAAGCATTAGCCACCCATGAAGAACCCAAACGGGGCATGCTGTAATTCAGGCCTTTGAGCTAGGTGGGCAGTACACCTGGGTGGCCTAAGTTAGATCCAGGTGGGCTCAATTCAGCCAATCAAGTCAAACAGTACCTTCAGCAGGAAGGTTGGTCTTTTTTTACACTGCTCCTGGTCAGAGGCAGGTTGGAGGTAGTAGACACAAACTCTAGGCCTACTTGAGGCTCACAGCCTCTTTCTCTCTTCTCACTTTTCTCTTTTCACCCTGCTCCTGAGCCCACTCATGCCATACCAGGCTCTCTCTGGCAATAGTTTCTCACGTGGGGATGTGTATTTCAGTTGGGAACCCAAGCGTTGCTTCACATGGCTCACCAGTTTCCTGAGATCGCTGCATTCTGAAACTACAGCTGAAACTTCTCCTGTTTGTCATAAAAACGCATGTGGATCACAAACCAGACTTTGGCATGAATTCTTTCTCATGCAAAGCCAAGAACTGAACTATTATCCACTCATATTACCCACTTGAGAAACCTCACATCAGTAAGAGCATTGGGAATGTCAGAGGAACCAACCTCAGACGTTAATATCATGGATTCGGTAGGCACAATTGCATGGTGATTAATTAAGTTTTATAGTAAAGTCATAGAGAACATGAGAAAGAGAAATAATAGAGTGAGACACATATCATGGTAGCATGCTCATCTCAGCCTCGTTTGGATGATCCACGTGGCATGAGAGAGAGAGATAGTGGGGGGAGGAGAGGAGGACTTGGGGGAAGGGGACAGGGAGGAAAGGGACAGGAGTTGGGAGAGTCCTCCTGTTTATTGCTCACCAAGGTTTAAATCTACTTTGGGGATGTCACAGGAAGGGGATAAGCTAGGGGAGTACATGCAATACCAAGGGGAGGGACTTAGGGGTATACATGTGACAAGAAAGAAGGACCCTCCTAGACCCAATATGGCAGCCTGGCCTGGATCATCCTTGGGTGGACTTGACCTCTGTCTCCCACCAGGAACTATTCTGTCCTTATCAGAAGGGAATGGGCTCTACTTAGGGTGGGACAGGGTATGCAGTCTGATGGCTATGGATGGCTAATAACCCTTAGGGAGAATGGCTCTTGACCTGTTTCCTTGACCTCCAAGTATATAGCCACGTCTAGCCATGTGCCACATGTAGCAAGCAGCTTAAGTTAGGCATCTATTTGGGGGACACAACTTAGGAGAAAGCTTTCTGTTCCACACGTGGTAGGGGAAAAATTAGCGAACTATCTGCCCGCCATCAAGTCAGTTCTAACTCACCTCAACCCACAGGACACCACACAACTACTGCTTTGATGGGTTTCCGAGAGGCCACATCTTTGTGGAAGCAGAAAGCCTCATCCTTCTGCTTCAGGGTGACCAGTTGATTCAAATTGCTGACCTTGCGCTTAGAGCCTTAACTTGTAACCCACCATCTCCCCAGCTCTCCGTGGTGGGGCAGGCCACTTACTGTGCGCACCTGCCAGACAGGAGGCTCATTGGAGCTTTGGGGTCCAGAGTTTTTATTAGGGTTTTGTCACATCGACATTGTTTGATTGCTCAAATGCACGACTTCACTCTCTAGCTCATCCAAAGGTCTTGTTGATTTTTGGTGGCCCAAAGCCCCTCCTATATATCACATTGTTAATATTGACAAGCTGGCATATTCAAGTTCCCCTGGTAAACAAAAATACTTTTATCAAGTAGTATAACCAAAGGGTGTAGAGCTGCAGTAATATGCCAAACATTTCCTTGGATAAACTTAATAGTTTCATGCATTTTAAGTTCATCAAATAAGTTACTGAAAAATACAGTCATATGAGTTACTTTATATTATGGATTCAATACTTGTTTTTCTTCAAATTCTTTGGCAGTGTGTATACTCAATTGGAAGGCCAAGGGTAATTATTCATCATAAAGAATAAGACAAATACAAATGTCAAAACGTTCTTTTCTAAAAATACTAACATATGCTGTGAAGAGAGTGTGAGAAAATAGCCACTCCTTTGAACTTCTGGTGGGAAAATGAACTGATGGAAAGTTCAGGGGTATCAAAGAAATACTTCCATGGCCTCAAAATACACACTATCTTTGGAGGGCAAAAGATGTTCATTACATTAATGTTAATAGGAAAAATTGAAAAACAACATGTCTCCGGCCAAAATTGTTTAAACAAATTATAAGGCATACATACCATGTAATATTCATTTTTAAGGAAAATCATTACAAAAGAATAAATAAAAGTGACACAGGCAGATAGTTACGCAATATTACATTTAAAAAAGTATTCCAAATGGTTAGTAGAATAATATCATTTGTGATATATATATATATATATATGTATCTCGAAAGGTACTTTTACTGGGAAGTAAGGATTTTTTAACAGCTCTTTTGAGACTCAAACACTATATAATTAAAAGCTTTTATTTCATTGACAGAATTGTGCAATTAAATTATCACCATAATATAATTTAAAGCATCTTATCTCCCCCCTTACCCCCAACTCAGCTTTGTTCATGTCAGCAGTCACTTCGCATTCTACCCTCTGGTAACCCCGGGCAACCAACTACTCTACTTTCTGTCTCATATTTTATATATGTAGAATCATTATATGTGGGTTTTTGATATTTTACCTTAATATAATGTGTTCAGGATGTGTTCATATTATAGCATAAATCAACAATTGTTTTCTTTTTATTGCTAAATAATATTCTACTGCAAGGACATACCACACTTTATTAACCCATGATTGGTATAATGGATGCTTAGGTGTTAAATTTTTTGTTAATTGAATAGTACTTTGAGAAATGTCTGTTCATACATTTTTGGTTGGATTCCTGGTCTTCTTATAGAAACACAGAGAGTCCATCTACAGGTGACAGACATCTGACTTGTGTAAAACCTGTACTTAGGAATCAACTCCTATAAAGCCTTTTTTATGAAAAGTCAGAGATGTATACAATGGTTTGTAATAACAAATTAGTAGAGCTTTGTGAAGAACATAAAAGCACTATTAATTTTATTATTGTATTATTATGTTAAGATGTTTTAGTGTATCTGCAAGTGTAACTTTGACATTTCATGCATAGAAATATACATTATAATGCATACGATATAACACAAATACGATAAGTATTTCCCTAACTGACATTGGATGTGCACCATGTCTAACTATACCAACTTAAGGTATAAGTGCAACTTAAAGACAGACTTAGGCTGAAACTCGTTTGTAATCCAAGGACTCCTGTGTGGACAAGTGACCGCATTTACCTTTTTGGAAAACTATCAAGTGGACTTCAAACTAGTTTCCACACGTTGTACTCTCACAATAAATGCGTTAGGGTTTCAGTTTCTGCACATCTTCCCCAGCATTTACTACCTCTTTTATCATAGCCATTGTCATAGGGGCATAGTAGAGTTTCTCACTGGAGTTTTCATTTGCAATTCTATAGTGACTATTGAAGACTATTTCATGTGCCTTTGGCCAATTTGTTCTTCGTCTTTGTAGAACTGTTTATTTAGATACTTTGATCCATCTATAATTGGATTATTTATCTTTTTATGATTAGGTGAATGACTTTTAGCCCCTAGCATATGTATGGTTTTCAAATTCTTTCCCATTCTGTAGGGTGGCTTTTCTTTCGTTTTATGCTATCATTTATAGTACAAAAATTTTTATGTAACTTTGGTGAAATACAATTTCTCCATTTTATTTTTGTTGTTTGCAATTTTGGTGTGAACTCTAAGTGATTATTACCTAATATGGGTTACAAAGTTTTATTTTTACATTACATAATAGTTTCACACTTTCATCTCTCATTTTAAGTGTATTATTGACAAAGAGACAGTTTTTTCACCTCTAGTTAAGGAAGAGGAGTCCAACTTTTATTATTCTATAAGTGGATATGCTGTTGGTCCAGCGCCATCTGTTGAAAGTTTTTTTTTCCATATTGAATTGTCTTGATGCTAATGTAAAAATATAAGTTGATCATAAATGTGAGGGTCTATTTTCTGGACTCTTAATTCCATTACTTATGGAAGTATCATGTTGTGTTAATTATTGTAGATTTGAAATAAGTTAGGAAATCCAGAATTATGAATCTGCTAATTCTGATTTGTTTATTTGTTTAAAAATATTTTGGTTAAGCTGTATTTCTTGCACTACCAAGTGAATTTTATATTGTTCATCAATTTCTGCTATAAAACCAACAAATAAACAAAAAACTTGTTGCCAAGGAGTCAATTCTGACTCGTAATGACAGAATACAACTGCCCTTGTGGGCTTCTAAGATGGTGCTATTTTACAGGAGTAGAAAGTCTCAGATTTCCCCACATTGGTGCTCATGGTTTCAAACTGCTGACCTTGTAATTAGCACAATGCATAACCGATGACACTAACAGAGTTCCTATAGAGCAACCTAGGTATTGATGGGGATTGAGTTGAATTTGTAGATCAATTTGGGGAGTATTGCCATTTTAACATATTGTGTATCTGTCCATGATGGAATATTTCCCTTTATTTGTTTAAATATTCTTTAATTTCTTTAACAATTTTAATTTCCTCCTGTCTTGCAGTTTCTTTGTTAAATTCATTCCTTTTGCTTAAATTTTATCAATTTTAATGCTATTATAAAGGAAACCATCTTCTTAATTTAATTTTGATTGTTACCTATAATTTTATAGAATTACAGCTAATTTTGGTATATTGATCTGGTTCATAGTAGTTTTTAAGTAGTCTATTGGTTTTAGTAATTTTTATCAGCATATCTTCTATGTATAGCATTCTGGCATGTACAAATAAACAGAGGTAGTTATATTTTTTCCCTTTCAATTTGGATGTTTTCTTTTGTCCTCTTCCCTAATGATTCCAGTACGATGTTGCAGAGAACAAGTAGGTGCATTCTTGCCATAGTCTTGTCCGGGGTCAGGAAAGCATTAGGCTTTCATCATTAGTTTTGATACTGACAATTTTAAAAAATGAAGTATCCTTCTACTTCTATGTTTTTGTTAAGTTTTTCGTGTGCAAACAGGATTCATAAATTAAAATTTAGTTCAAAAATAAAAAAAAGAAAGACTCAAGGCCATAGCAGGGGTGTGGTTATGGGAAAGAGGTTGAAACTCTCTACTTCACTTATGGAGGATATTGTGCTTAATATTTTCACAGTTCAGCTTCTCTTGCTGAAGACCATCAGACAACCAAGGAAAGAGAAGGGGAAAGAAGGAAGAAACTTTTTTAAAGGAGCTGTTTATGAACTTGAAAACCATGAGGCAATTTCTAAGACATTCAAACCTAGAGAAATGTCACTCCTATGGAAAGCAATCTACGGCTCCCAAATAAGTGCTTCTTAGCATTCAGATTGGGTGATAGATTGGGTTTTCTTTAAAAGCCAACCTTGAGAACTGGATTTAAGTCAGAGTAATTAATTATGGGGTTGATTCCGAGGAATACGAGTGGAGGAAAGAGACGCAGCACAAGGAGGCAGAAGCAGAATGTGCCCGAGGGGGTCTCTGCTCCTCACTTCATGGGGACTTGGGGAAGACTGTGTAAAAAGCGCTCTAAGTGATCGCACGGAGAAATGAGGAAGTTGAAGTGCTTATCCTCAACTCTCACTCACCTTTTGCTGAGATATGTGAGGCAAACCTTGTCCAGAATATTCAGTTCATTTCCTGTGGGGGACTACCACACAGTTGTGCAGCCAGAGAAAGGCTGCAGAGAGAGTTGCAGTCGCTGGCACTGCTCAGGAGCTGTAAGGACTCTGGCATTGGTACTGAGTAACCACCCATGGTATCTTTGAAGGGGGGAACTATGCTTCTGGAGGACACTTCTAGATTGCTGTAACCAGCTGACTTTTTCAATGAATTGAATATGCCACAGCTTTTCAACTGTTTATATTAGCATACTTTTCAGTAAAATGTACACCTTCAGGAAGGAAAACAATTTCAAAATGAGTTCTTGCCCCTATACTCATCCTTCTGTATTTTTCATAGGATTAGGAAATAGAATGTGGATTTTTGGAACTGGCCAAGGTAATGCAATGCTTTCAGATCACTTAAGAGTTTACAAATGCATGTCTGGGTCGCGTTGATAATTATGAGGGGGCTTTTACTGGACCAATCCCAAGTACAGTGTCTTTGTAGCTGGTCTGGGGTGGGTGACAAGTAGCAACACAGGCTTCAAGCTTCTGAAAAACCTGTTCTGTTCTGTGGCATCTTCTGGGGAAGCCTCCTGGGGAAAAGATCTTTGTAGTCATGAGGACTCTTTGGGAAAGAAGAACTTAAACCAAACTCCTTTAAGAGAAAAGAAAAACTACTGTTTCATTAAATTGGGATGTGAAAAAGGATGCTCTTAGGCAGCCTCATAAACAAAATCAACAGTGTTCAGTCTATTTCCACCTCCTCAGTTCTGTTTGTTCTTGAACAATTCCTCATGTGATGATGTCCTCTTGTAAGTCTACAATAATATATCACATGTTTATTAAGGCCAACTGAATGGCCATCTTTCTGATTAATACATACAAAGCTTATTTCAATCCACCTTTGCATGGCTCACTATTCTTTCACCAATCGTTGTAGTCAGAGCAGCCACCATCTGATTGCAGGAACCAGGTTAAGTCTCAATTCTTGGAGGAAGGATGAAGTCAGTCTTGCCCAAATCACATACATTAACCATAGAAGATGCTTCTTCAAATTTCTCCAAATGAAAAAGCAGAGGGTTGGTGTCAGCTGCAGGGTGGACATTAGATAGCATAAATGACTGATGTTTTTCTTACAGTGAAAGTCAGTGTTCTCTTTGTCAGTGGACAAAATTTTCTGTCTTTAAATAACTTACTTTATATGCAAGAGTTCTTCAAAAAAAATTCATGGATGGACAGATGATCCCTTCAGGACCAGTGAGAGTGGTGATACCAGGAGGGTGGAGGGAAGGTGAAGTAGAAAGTGGGCAACCAATTGCAGGGATCTACATATAACCTCCTCTCTGGGGTATGGACAACAGGGAAGTGGGTGAAGGAACACATAAGACAATGTATGATATGACAAAATAATGATAAGCTGCAAGTTATTAAGGGTTCATGGGGGAGGAGGAGTGGGGAGAGAGGGGAAATATGGGCAGCTGATACCAGGGGCCTAAGTAGAAGGAGGATGTTTCAAGAATGATGATGGCAACAAATGTGATCTGCATACAAATGATGGATGTATTGATTGTGATGAGTTGTATGAGCCCCCAATAAAATGATTTATTAAAAGAAATTTTAAAAAGTATAATTATGACTTAAAAATACTGGGAGTACAGCAACATGGAAAGTGCATTATATTTTTCATGTTTGAATTGTGATTATCACTTGCTGACTTTGAAGAAAATAATTTAATTATAATGTAAAAAAATCCATGGAAAGATTCAATTCAAAGACAAGAGAATTTATCCATGTATATATGAAGAGAAGTAAAATTATTGTTATAAAATTAGATTTTTAATTAAACAAAAATATATTTTAAAAAAGCGAGGCTATTTTTTCTCTTTCTCAGCCTATCCATCATCTAGGAGGCTGTGTTTATATGTCTATAGTCCTCCCAAAAGAACCCTATCCTCACCAGTGTACATCAGGTCCAATGGCAATCACAGTATCCTTAAGGAATATAAATCATGTTTCTTGGAAGTATTTGACTTTGGGAATACAAAGAAGTCTGAAGGGACAAGGTCAGAGGTATAGAATGGGTAAGGTGTGGTTTCCAAATGAAATCCTTGTAGGGCAGCTCTTAACTACCCTTGAAGAATAGGCAGGTACATGACTGTGATGAAAGAAAATTCCTTGTTTCAAGAATGATGAAGCATTCTACTTTCCTTGTGCTTTTTCTCACCAATTCAGTTTTCAATTTTCTTAGCACTTCTTCTTAATAAGCTGCCATGACTGTCTTGTGTTCTTCAAGAAAATATACCAAGGGTATTCCTTCGAGATCCCCAAAGCAGTCACCATAACCTTTGAAGCTGACCTTTCTGCTCTGAATTTAAATTGACCATCAAATTCCCTTGGAAGCCACCATTTTGATTGAACCTTTTTTGAAGGCATGTTAGCAAGGCTAAGACAAGTATATGAATGAGTGAACTATCCTGCAGCCATGCACTGATCACAGAGACATATTTTGTTTGAAATAGAACCATGTATACATGAACTAAAACCCTAATAATAATACCTATGCTTTGCCCTTGTGAGTATAAGTATGTGTTTTAATATATTGATGAGTTTACATAATTATATACATATACAAGTATATAAAATTAACATATTGAAATATACTTTATGTATATGAAGTATTTGTGTGCTTAAACTTATGTGCCAGATACTAGACTAATTAAGAAAATTCAGAAATAAGCTCTCTTGAAGTTGCTAAAATATTGGAGGGCTACAATTATCAATTGAAAAATAACCTGCTAATTATATATGTAAATGCAAAACATGTGTAAAGAACAGCAAGAGAGTCTAATGAGTGATTCCAGAAGTTCTTTTCTGGTTGCCTATCAGGGATCCAGCTAGTAATAGGGTTCCTAGCTCAAGTAAGAAGAACTGTATTCAGACTCAACTGTTCATCAACCCAGAATCTCCACTGTCTTCAGCTGACATTTCCTAGCCACCACTCCAAAATGCATATGTAAAATGCAAACTATGAAGTATCAGCAAATAGTGTGATCAATGTACAATCATAATCAGCTATTTTGTACAACTCAGTGATTACAAAGAAAGTTACAGATATTAGAGATATAGAATATTTAAACATAATTGATACATTTGCTGAGTGAACAGATACAAAAGAAGCCTGCTCCTCTAAGTTGGAGAAAAAACTGTACTTTCAAGCATATAGAAAACACAAATTAAAATGGCCATATTCCAATCCTTGAAGGCTGTTTCAAAAGATGCCAAAATGTTAATATCATGAAGGCAACATTTTCTAACTATGGGAAGTGAGCTTAAAAAATCAATAGCAGAAAAGACATTTCAAAGCTCTCACAGTTTTTGGAGAAAATATACATTCCTAAATAACTCATAGATCAAAATAAAAAAGAAACAATGATGGTAAACTAAAAATATTTAAAATTAAACAAAATAAAAGTGCTACATGCCATGTCATTTCTTAGAGCAAATTATATACCTTAAATTTTTGTGTTACAGAAAGAAGCCTAAAGAATTATGAGCTGAGCACTATACTGAGAAAGTTAGAAAATAAACAACAGAGTAAATCAAAGAATAGATAGAAGAAACTAATAAATGTGAGAGAGATGATTAATGGAACAGAAAACAAAAAAACAATAAAGAAAACCAATTCTTGATTTTTTTAAGACTATTAAAACAGACAAGCCTCTGGCAAAACTGAGCAAGGCAAAACTTATCAGGCAGAAATTATTTAGGGGTGAAAAAAGGAGATATAACTACATTTAAAAGTCCTGGCCCAAATGGTTAAGCTCTGGACAACGTGCAGAAAAGTTGACCGTTCAGCATCCTCAGAGCCATCTCAGAAGGCTAACCAGGCAATAGCTACCCAAATGTTCCGACCGTGACAACCTTACGGGACAGTTCTCCTCGGTGCACTGGCTCCAAGAGCCAGAATCGATGTGTTGGCAACTAGCAAGTATAGATAAAGCATACATATCGTAAGTAAAGAAAACTTTAAAATATATGCCTATTGTGTCAGTCACCTAACCTGGGGTCAGTTTGACGATTGAGTATAGGAGTGGAGTCTATCTGTCAATCTGGAGATAGCTAATGAGACCTCTTTCGGGGCATGGCCTTCTCCTGAGAATTCTGGGAAATCTGGGTGTATTTCCCCTGTAGAGGTGAGAGACTCACTACTCAGTCCCTTGAAGACTCTTGACTGACAAGGCTGGCTCCCTGTGAGATATCACTGAGGAGAAGCCCATGGACTACCCTGATGTGGCCAGAAACCTGGACGTAGAGAAGTTATGGGGAGACTCCTGCCAGCACTGAGATCCTTTTACTGCCACTGCAAACACAAGACTCTGCACCCACTGGCCGCCTGTGATTGTCCTGGTGTCCTTGCATGTGCTTCATGAGTCTGGAAAAGACATTAGAGACTGGTATTGGACATATGGGCTAATATCAGACTTATGACTTGGACTGGACTGGATTGGGATGTTTTCTTCATGTACAGTTGCTCCTATATACAAAATTCTTTCTTATACACATATGAGTGTTTATGAATTTGTTTCTCTAGTCTACCCAGACTACACACCTATTAATTTGAAAACCTATGAAAAATAACATTTATGGTCATTCTTTAAGTAATATGGGAAAATCTATCCTGTATATTTGTATATATACACATACATGTTCAAGGGGGTACACTCCCCCCCACACACACACACAAACTGATGCTCATTTGCTTTTCTGATGTGAGTGATGCGAGGGAGAGAATGCGTTTGGAATTCATTTCACCAAGTCAGACTGTTAGTTAAGCTTTCTATTTAGAGGTTCTGAAAAGACTGTGAAACAGTGTGCAACAATAAAGGCCTGATTTGAGGCCGACTGGGGACTCGTTTTGCCCTCACAACAATAGTCCTGCTTATGCAGCCATCTCAGTGTGTCAATTTGGGGCAAAAAACAGCAAGCCTCTCTATCCTCAGGCACTGCACTCACTGGACCTCACTCACTGAGACTTCTTTTTGTTTCCCAAAATGAAGAGGGACATGAAAGGACAGAGGTTTGCTGAAGTAGAACAGGTGAAGAAAAAGATGAGGGAGGTGCTATTAGCCATCCAAACCGATGAGTTTGAAAAATGTTTCCAAGATGGAATCACAGGTTTGACAAATGTATTAAGTGTAATGGAGAGTACTTTGAAGTTGATAAGGTTGCTTTGTAAAAAATAATTAAATGCATAGCTTTGGAGGGGGAACAGTTTTGGGGGGTACCTCCTCACACAGACAAATGAGACAGAGAATTTGCATATAGAATATATAGAATACATAAAGTGTTCCTGAAATCGTTGTTGCATAAGAAAAGGACCTAATTTAAAAATGAACAAAGACTGGAAGAGACACTTCACCAAAGAAGACAAAATTGCTGACAAGCACATAACATAAGCAATCGTAGATGAAATGCAAATCAATACCGTGATGAAATGCCACCCACACCAACTAGAATGGCTAAAATTAAAATTTCAAAGATACTTGAAATATTTGAGGATGAAAAGTAAGCAGATTCTCACACCTTGCTAAAAAGCAACAGAAGCACCCAGAACCCTGCCATCGAGTTGCTTCCAACTGCAAACAACCCTGCATGGGGTTTCCAAGGCTCTGCACTGTTAAGGGAGCAAAGAATGTCATCTTTCTTTTGAGGCGCAGCTGTGGGGTTTGAAAGCCTGACCTCACGGTGGTCATCCCATGCTTATCCGTTCCCAGCAGTACTACTAACATACAGCAAGACTCTTAGGTAGCTTTGTAGAAAAGTAATAAGGATAAGTACCCCCTCTCCAATAGATTCACCCATAGGGTAAATGACCTCTTTATTGCATGGCTTACCAGTACCTAACAAGAACATATTCACCCCAAAATTGTATGGCATGTTCATAGCAAATTTACTTACAGCAGCCCCCAAATGGAGGCATACTAAATGTCCATCAACAAGGCTGTGGAGAAACCACGGCATCTTCAGCCCATGCATTTGGAAGGAAAGCCTGTGATGAACCAGCAACATGGATTCATCTCAAAGCAGCACTTCCAGTGGGATCACGATATCTTTGGGTTATTTACCATCAGGTTCCTTTGAAAAAATGTTCTTGAAGAACGAATCTATAGTGAAAGAATTCACCTCACTGATTGCCTGTGAGGGAAATGTTCATGAAGGATGTTGTGTTTGTCTGGGGAGACTAGAGAAACAAATTCATAGACATGCATATGGATATAAAGGAAAGGTTTATATACAAGAGGAATGCAACATTGAGAAAGCATCCCAACCACATCCAGCTCAAAGTCATAAGTCCAATATTAGCCTATATGCCTGATACCAGTCTATAAAGTCTCCTTCTGACTCATGAAGTCACAGGCCAGTGGGTGCAGAAGCCCGGCACTGGCAGGGGTCTCCCTTTGACTCCTCACTTCCAGGACTCAGGGTTTATCAACAGCATCCAGTGGTGGTAGAAGCAACTCAGTGCTGGCAGGGGTCTCCACTCTTCTCCAGCTTCAGAGTAAGGCCATCAGGGTAAGGCTGCATGGCTTCTCCTCTGGCTCCTCCAGCTCCTTGGATGCTGCCATCCTGTCTTGTCTGTAGTTCATCATCTCGGAGATTGACTCACAACAACTGGGGGGATGGCCTCTAATCTCCATGAGGGAAATATCACGAGATTTCCCAGAAGTCTTAGGAGAAAGCCATGCTCACACACAGGCCTCATTGGCTGCTCAATGGCTATCTCTGAATTAACAAGCCAGACTCCACCCCTACATCCCAATCATGAATTGGCATAATGAATACATGACCGCCACAGATATTTTATGAAGTGATGGAAAAGACCTATATCTTAATAGAAGTGTGTTACATGGGTTTGTCCAAATTTATCCAATTGTACCCTCAAGGCTCTTGCATCATGTTATTTTCAAAGCCTCCTATGTGTGTGAAAAGTTTATATTGAATGAAAAACTCAAAGAAGAACCGATAATTTTTAATTATGGTGTTTGGCAAAGAATGTCAAATATGTCATGGGCTGCCAGAGGATCCAACAAGTGAATTGGAAGAAGTACAGTCTGAATGTGTCTTAGAAGGGCAAATGGTAAGACTGCCTCTTATGAGCTTTGGCAGTGTCATCAGAAGGAACCAGGTTCTGGAGAAGAACCTCACACTTGGTAAATTGAAGGGCCAGTAAAAAAGAGGAGATCATACCTAGCTGGATTGACACAGTGGTTGAAGCAAAGGCTTCAAACATAGGAATGGTTATGAGGGGGAGACAGTGTTATAATTTTCTGTGATCAATATGGTCACCAGGAGACAGAGTCCCCTTAATGGCACCTACCCACACACTATTTATTTTACAGTAAAGAACATTATAAAAACTAGCACAAAATTAGTACAATAAAAGCTCATTTGAATATATCCATAACCATTAATTAAAACAAGCTAGTGGTTAGACACACACACACACACACACAAAGTAGCATACAGGCTAGAATTCGTAGGAATTCAATTGAAGTGTAGGAAAAATTAAATGACTGGGTAAGCTCAGTCTTGTTGGAACCACAGAAGAAGATGTTTTAGCCACATATGTATCGCAAGTATGTTGCACTTTAGCATATCAGAGAGCTGCAGAGCAGGCAGCTCACAGATCTGAATGAGGAAAGGGGGAATGGCATGGAATAAGCTGGCAGGCCTGGAAGGCATACATGGTTATCTACTGAAGAGCCACAATTCCGCAGTGCTTCTTCTTTCTTATAATGAAAGTCAAAGTTTGTTCAGGTTAAAGGTCACTTGAAATTGAGGGCAAATCAGGAACTACTTCAGTTCCAGGAATGGCATCTTCAGTTGACTCAAACAATCAAAGTGCCTTTCTCCTTGTCATGTCTGGCTGGTGGAACAAGCAGTGACATGGGGCGATGATAATGGACTCAGTTGGTGAAGGGACAAAGCAGGCAGAGGTAGTTTAAGAAATGTCCTCACGATTTTATGAAAGGAATGGGGGGGAGGGGGACAGGTATCTTGTGTTCAGAATCTGAGCACAAGTGTGCTTGGAGTTTCTGCAAAGGTCTTTAACTGCCAGGGACTACCAAAGGGGACGAGGTCAGCAGTAAAACTTCCAGGAGAGCTGGGTAATGTTGAGTTCCCAAATTAACCAAATTGGACTTTTTTTTGTTAATCTCTGGTCTTTTATTGCAAGATCCTAAATCCCCTAATGTGTCATTTTGAGTACAATCTGTTATTCTATATTACTCAGCCTAACTATTTTATATAACTCCTTCATACGGAAGATCTGAATATTTAGTTCAAGGGCAGAGTTGAAGCAAGTTATGAATGGGATATAGGCAGTTATGATTAAAGTGAACATTCTGCCTGCAAAAGGAAGGAAATCTTGGGGAGAAGACAAGAGCCTTTGAGGGAGTGAAAAAAGGAGGCAATTGAAGTAGTCCTTGGGAGAGTGACGGAGAGAAGTGCCTGCATTTACAATATACTTGAAGAACATTTTCTTATACCGCCTCTTCCAGAAAACCTGCTCGATTGTCTGCACAAGCTGCCAATGCTGTGCTCTCTGTGCTCCCAGCCCTCTCGATCATCTTGGGTTCTCTAGGAAACAAAAGCAGGCAACCTGTAGGGAATGCACGCGAGGAAGCTTCAAAAAGTTCAAAGGAAACTCTACTGCCTTTAATTTCATTTTCCCACAGAATTTTTGAAGCCCTCTTATACAGAAATGTATATACAAACATGTTTGTGTAGATATAGGAATATAAAGACATACACATGTATATATAAATGCACACATATGTACACATATGTGTATATGTATGCACACATACATGTATATTGAGAGAGAATGTAGCTTTTGTAGGCTCTTAACAATTAGTTCTAACCAAAGCTCGGAGGTTCGAATCCATTCTCCAAAGGAAAGTCCTAGCAGTCTGTTTTCAAGAAAGCTCCATGGAGCGGCTCTACTGTGTCAGGGCGGTTTGTTCAGAGTGGTGGGGGAAGGCGTCCAGACAGCAGCTAGCAACAGGTGTGTGTGTGTGTGTGTGTGTCGGGGGAGGGGTGCGGGGAGGGAGATTGTATATGAAGCTGTGAGTTTGAATGGACTCAATGGCAGTGGGCTTGCATTTTTTGAGTAGATATAAGCATTCCTTTATTTGTAGCTATAGATATAATATAGGTGTACTTATAGTTACAGACAGACTATAGCGAGAGGGAGATGATATATATATCTTGAGGCTGAATTCCTTCATTCCCCAGAATCCTTAGTTTTACTATTAAAATCTTCAACTGATTGGGTGATGCCCACCAACATTATCAAGGGCGATCGCTTCGACTCAGAGTCAGCTGACTGATGAGCTCATCTGCACAACATCTTCAGAGCATTGTCTACTGGGTGACCAAATAACTCGGCGCCAGAGTCTATCCTGGCTGACACAGGTATTTAACCATCTCGTCTTCCATGGATGGATTGTGTTAAGGGCTGTAAGAGCCCCCAATACAATGATTTATCTAGAAAAAAAAAGAGAGAGAAAGCGGTGTGCCCTTCTCTGTGGGCTCACACACTCCTCCCAGAAAACTGAGTTTTCCATGAGGGAGATGTAGCCCAGTTTGTGCGTGCCGCCCAGCCCATGAGTGTGTGTGGTGCCATGGCTGACACACAGGGGCCCTCAGCAATACTCAAGAACTGCATGGTCTGTCTGGACTGGAAGAAAACAGGGTCTCAGGCTGCTTCTCTCCAGTTGGCTTGCAAGCTTTACCTTTAGTGCTCATGCACCCACCCTCCCACCCATCCGTGCTCACCCACAGAGAGCCCAACACTGTGAGGTATGGGACCATTCAATTTGGGGGTCGGGGGGCAATGGGAGATAATAGCATCAATGCGTGGTTCCATATGGGGAAACCAGCTCATCTCCAATTCCCTTGGGAACACCATCTCTCTTTGCCAGGCCTCAGTTTGCCCTTCTGTAAAACGGGTGGGGATCGGAATATGACTGACCTCTAAGGATTGGCATTGTTGTTGGTGTGTGCCCTGCTCTCCTCAGCAGGCTCCCTAAGACTCCCGTTCTTCCTGGGAAGTGACTCCATGAAAAACGGGGAGGGGCAGAGCTGCGGATCCACTTAGAGAGATGACAAAACAGGCTTTGCATAGTCAAATGCTTCTTTCTCTTCAAATTCCTGTTTTGTGCTGTTGGTGAGAAATAGAAGCAGGGCTGTTGCCTTTGGAGGGTTGTTTGCTTCAACCAAGGGGTAGATGATGGTGACGGTGACCACTCCATTCGCGGCCAATGGCAATGATTTGGGGCCAGAGTGGAGACATGGCGGCAATCCAGTCCTTGGTTTCCCCTTGGGTCCCTCTACAGCTGGGGAGCCAGGGTGGTCCGATCCTTTGCAGGTTACTCGACTCTAAGACATAGCAGAAGGACATAAATAATCAGCCAGCAGCTCTTCAGTTTGACTATAAAAAGCCTGCATATGCTCTGTGCAGGTTTTCTTAAGGTAAGGGACAGAGCCTGGGCAAAGCTGAGCTTCTGGAACTGCCCATATGGGGAGGCGGTCTTTCACCGATGATTCTGCAGACAGAAATTGCCCATCTGCACTGTTTGCAGGTGTTTTGAATGATTATATTATTAGCTCTGTCTGTTCAACTTTGCTTTTTTATGGTGGCTTTCGTATTGCAGTACTCAGGGAAAAAAAAAGTAAGAAGAAGAAAGAAAAAAGAAATATAAAGGCAGCCATCTGGTTCCTGATTTGTGATAGCACTCCCTGTTAGGAAGGAGGAAAGAAGCACCCAGTGCTATCTTGGGAGTGGGGGAGACACTGGAAAGCCCCCAATTTTGTCCTTTGCTGAGAGAGCAGGCTTGGGGGGAAACAGGATCTTGAGTTTTGCCAGAAGAAGCTGGTGTGTTCCTTCATCGACTCTCCCCCACCACCTTGATGCTTTGCCCCTCCATGGAGCCCACCTGGATGCTGGAATGGATAATCATCCTACCCCCACATCCCAGACTGGTGGAGAGAACTGGCTGTGCATGGAAGGGTGGCTCCAGAGAGCTCCCCTAGCATCCTGAGCATTCATTTGATCTGTGCTGTGACCTGCGACACTTTGTGGGACATTCTGCCTCCAGGTAGCAAGACAGAGATTTATTTGATTATCTGTGCATGTGCAATCCATCAGGGAAATGCTCTCTGTGTCAGATGGCACAGAGATGGGGGTTATTTAGAGTTGTGTGGTGCATACAAGGCTGGGAGGATGCCAGGAGCCCCCAGGCCCATGAATTAAGGACTCCTCCCTATCCCAGGAGATGCCAGGTCGACCCTGAATCACACCTGAGCAACGGGTTGTCATCTGAACTTTTTGTTGGTTTGGCTGAAGAGAACTACTTTCTGTACATTGTTCTCCTAAATGAACAGAAATGATACTTTGATACACTGACAAAGCAAAAAGGTATGATAGTTAGGTTTGTTGTGCCAACATGGCACCTGTCAGAAGATATGGACGGAATTTAGCCTGTCGATCCATTTGCAACTCAAAGACCTCCCTTGGAGGTATGACTGAGGTGTGGTACTCTGGAGGCCAGTCTCCACGATAAGACATTGCCTCCCTCACCCTTGCCATTATGCTGACTGTGGGTCGACTTTGCCTGTCTTGCCATCACTCCACACTTCCACCAGCCACTTCACATCACTGCACAGTGAGGCCCTACCAGGATCTGCTTTGCCACACTACACTCCTGGCCTCTGCTATGTCTCACCACTTGTCTTCCTCCTATTTGCTTCTTTGCCCTCAGGAAGGACTTTCAGTATCTTAACTGTCACATGGAAATGAGTTGGACTGCATTCTCTGCCTATGTTGCTGTGTGCATTAATTTGCTTTATATTTCTTTTTGCTATATAAACATTCTTTTACACACATATCTATATATTCATAAGTTTTCTGTTCTTGCTTCTCTAGAGAACCCTGCTTACCACAGGAGGATGAGACATCCAGCCATCTATTCTACTCAGGTACTATGAGTTGCTGTTTCCCTGAAGGACAGAAGTAGAGCTGAGCCTGGGGCAGCACTAGGGAGACAGAGATGATTCATCAGTTGGCCTGGGGAGAAATAGCCAGCCGGCCTCCATTGCTCCTTGAAGGGACAGGACCTTAAAAAACGGGCCTCATGATACATGTAAGGGGACACATCTGGGCTCTGCAGTCCCAGACTGGGCGATGGCACCTGTGCTTCCTTGAGTCATGGGAACCTCAGAGGTTACCCACCTCAAAGTAGTCATGGCATTTTAGAAGTAACCATGATGGAAGAAGGGAAGAAGTCACCTTCCAAGGACATTTCTCACTGTAGAAGGTCCCAGACTTTCTCGAGGGTGTGGGTTAAGCAGTCGTGAGGTGGCATAGAGTCAGTGTAACAGACAGTGTAACAGAATGAAACACTGTGGGTCCGCTACCATCCTCCCAATTGCTATAGCTGAGTTCATAGTTTAAGGAGAAAAACCAAAACCAAACTCACTGTCACTTAGTTGATGCCAACTCATGGGACCTTATAGGACAGATTACAAGTGCCCCTGTGAATTTCCAAGTCTCTCTCTTTGAAAGTAAAAAGGCCCTTCTTTCTCCCTCTTGACAGCTGGTGGTTTCAAACTGCTGACCTTGTGGCTTGTACCCCCATGTGTAACCAACACACCACCTGAGCACCTTATGGGTTAAGTGGTAGGAAGCACGCAAAATGTCCAGAATAACTCCTTATTGAATGAAGTGGTCATACATTAAAAAGACTAATGGCATTGGCATTGGTTAAAATAATACTCAGAAATTAGGCACTTCTGTTGTATAATTGAGAGTGTGGCTGAAATTTTCTGTTTATACAGGCACCCAAGAGTAATTCCAGGAAAACACAAGGTCAGGGCCATGAAAGTCTGGAGACAGAAGTAAAATACAGGATACCCTGAGGGTCTCATCAGTGGGGGGGTGGGGAGTGGGGACAGTGAGGGCCCTCTCTGGTTTTATATTGAGAGGGAGATACACAGTGCTCACTTGGGCCAGACAATTCCCTCTATCACAGATTAAACATTGAGAATATTATTATGTCCAACAAATATAGTTGAAAATTTATTCAGGGGATTCAGATTACCTGGACTTTAGTTTTGCTTCTGGTGGCAATAGTGGATTATGCGTTAGGTTGCTAGCCACAAGGTCAGCAGTTTGAAACCACCAGCCACTCCAGGAGATCAAAAGAAGACTTTCTACTCCTATAAAGAGTTACGGTCTTGGAATCCCACAGGGTTCCCACACTGTCCTCACTATGAGTCAAATCCCCTTGAAGATGGCAATGAGAAAGTGAGTAACTCATTAGTTATGTAATCATAACTAAGTCCTTAATCTTTCTCTCTTTTTTTGCCTGAGTTTCCTCACTGCACAATGGAGTAACAATAACTGCACAGGCACAGAGGAATGTTGAGGGGGTAATAGGAAGAGACACCTTTCTCCCCCTATCTCCTATCCACCCGCCCCTCCAAAAAAAAAACAGAAAAATAAAAACTCTGTAGAGAAAAGCTTTGATAGTAAGCATTTTTTCCAGCTAGGTGAACATAAACCAACTCACTTTGAGTTAGTGCACCCAGTGGCATCGCCTGGGAAGGTGCTCTCTGGACACAGTGAATTTTTTTGTAAAATAAGTTTTGCTTAGACCTAATTTGTGTGTGTGTGTGTGTGTGTTTGTGTGTGATGACCGATTTAAGAGAACAATGGAAGCTGTGAAATTTTGTTTCCTGCTTGGGAAAAATATTGCAGAAACTGTTGTGATATTTAACAGAGTTTCCAAGGTGGGCACTACAGGAAAAACTCAAGTGTACAAGTGGTTTTCTCCTTTCAAAAATGGTGAAATGTTTATTGATGATAACCTTCATTCTGGATGCCTATCAACTTCCAGAATGGATGAAAATGTTGACTCGTAAGTAGTACATCTGGAGTTTGTTCTACCAGGTCAGAATGTTAATCAAGCTTTCTAGTTAGAGGTTCTGAAAATCAGTGTAACAGTGTGTGACCAAAAAGCCCTGATTTGTGGCAGGGAGGGGTCTGAGTTTGTCATGGCAATGCACCAGCTCACGCAGCCATTTCTGTGTGCCAGTTTGGGGTCCCAAACAGCATGTCACTCTTGCACTTTACTGACCTGACTTCACTCCTTGTGACTTCTTTTTGTTTTCACAAATGATGAAGGACATAAAAGGGTAGTGATTTGATAATGTAGAAGTGAAGAAAAAACAATGGAGGTGTTTTCAGTCATCCAAACAGATGCATTTGAAAAATATTTTTGAGTGGACTTACAAATTTGAATGTGCATTAATGGAGAGTACTTTGAAGGTGATATGTTTGCTTTGTAAAAAAAAAATACGTACCTTTGAAAAAAATCTTTTTTTGAGGTTACCCCCAGTACACATTGCTGCTACCAACATCACTGTACAAGTTGAGTGCTCAATAAACATTAGCCATAATCATTAGAATTGTTAAAATTCTTTGCATATATGCTATTTTATTTTTCTTTCTCCAATACTTAGAAGTTTATCTTTAATGTAGGGATACAATGGCAAAATTTGATGCTATGCAGCCAGGATTCCAATCAAGCTGTGTTAATTGTTACACTTTATTAATACCATGATCATCATTGTCACCATTAATGAAGGGTTTCTTAGTCTCTGGTCTATTTCCTTTCTCTTTTCTATGTAGTCCATCCTGCCTTTGGTTTGCTGTGATCTCATCTCAGCCTCTGGTAAGCTTTGACCCTTATCTCCATCACTGCCAAGAATAGTATTTCTTAATGTCTTGCTCCTCTTGCCCCACCCCCACCCTTGTAGTGGGGCCCATTTTCCCCATGGTAGGCGAGATCTGAAAGACCAGCACACTGGAAGCTAGCAGGGAAGGCTGCGGCCTTTCTCAAGCTCCTCCCTCAGAAGAGACATCTATGGAAAGAGGGGCCCCCTCCCCTCCACCTGCTGAGGCCTCTCTCAGTCTGCAGGTTCCACTTAACATATTCTTTGTAAAATCTTTCCTGGGCCAGTATAAAACTCTTCCTGAGCATTTCTCTGAAAAACTCACCTGGACCACATCTGGCTCCTTTTTGTTGGGTGGAAACCAAAGTGGCATAATGGCTATGCATTGGGCTTCAGTCTGCAAGGTCAGCTGCTTGATATCTCAGTTTCTTACAGGAGAAAGATGGGTTTTCTACTCCCTTAAAGAGTTGCAGTCTCAGGAACTCATAGGGGAGTTCTGTCCTGTTGAGTGGGCTCACTATGAGTTGACAGTGAGTTGGGTTTTGTTGGGTTGGGTGAGTTCTCTTCCCCACCAGCACCAGGAATGGTGTGTGCGCAGGCGCAGGCAGGCCAGCCAAGGTCAGTCCTCTCTCAAACAACCCCACCTCTGTGGCGCTAAACTTTCCCCCATGAGGCCACTACTCTTTTTTTTTTCTTGCCCCTCCTTTGTCTCAACAAAATCTTTAGGGACCTGTACATATTGCTTTTTAATTCACTGATTTCAATTGTAATTAGCACCAACAAAAGATGCTTTATAATCTGTTCCACCTCAGAATTCTCCCTCTGATCAATTCTACACACGCAGCAATTTTCATGTTTTTGAATTCCTATTCCCAAGGCGGAAAATCAGATTGATCCAACTCATCATTCAGATGTCCCTGCTGCTGCATCCAGAAAGGGGTGGCATGCCATGCAACAAAAGAAGCCCCCTCAGAGTGCCAGCACAGCAGGGGAGCTGGGTGGAAAGGGTCTCAGGCCAAGGATGCCCATGGCTCTCTCCCAGTCCAATTGCAAAGTCCTCAGCTGAGCACTGCACGAGTTCACTGAAAAGGCGAAAGAAACCAGCAGACATCTTCACAGGGGCTGAAAGGGAAGCAGAGCTACACTGTGCAAACTCAGCCACATGGAGGCAAAGCGGAACTAGGATCCTACCCTTGCTTTCATGTCCAGAAAGTTCACAGCTCTCCGGTGCCCCCTGTGGGGCTAGAGCTCGTGGAAGGGAGCACTAGGGGTCAAAATGGTGGCCACAGGTGCTAGCACCCCTAGTGAGGCGGACTCTGACCCTGATCCAGGACAAATTGATGTTCTATCTTTAACTTTTTCTTATAAATTCAGTGAAGGTTTACAAAGCAGAACTTAGTTTTGCATGCAACATTTCAGACATATTGTTTCAATTCATCCACTGCAATCCCCTTGTTGATTCCTATTCTTCCCTGTGTCTCTTATCTCCAATCTTCCTTTACCACTAACCCTCTAGCATTTGTCCTTGGTAAATGTTGCCCTTTTGATCTTAAATGACTGATTATTCTAATCCGGAAGTGAGATCAGTTCCAAACCTGAGGGCAAGGGTCATGGTCTTGGGGGTCTTACATAGGTCCCCAAACATATTCATTCTTCCACCTCCTTCCCAGACAACAAACAATTCCTCAGTGGCCTCTGGCTCTGACAGACTTTTGTTCTATAGCCCCTAACCCAGGGGAAACAACAGAGGTCTGCCTCTGCAGCACTCTTGGATGATTCCAGGCCTTCCCAGTGGCAACCAGGAAGCCAGATCTCTGTTATGGTTTTGACCCAGGACAGTTTTTATTTCTATTATATACTATCATATAGCTGCAATATTTTCTTGAAGCGTTCTAATATACTGGTAATTATTCTTTGTTCATCTGGTCTTCTTAATTTTTCCACTGAGCACATATGTTTTGAGGGCATACAGTTTGCTTTTCTGTCCACTCTTCCTGGGACTAGTCAGAGGCACTGCCTTCACATAGCTGGCATCCTCATGAAGGGGGAGAATGAGGAAACTGTGACAAACACAGCACCCAGTGTGTCAGGGATGGGACCTGAAGAACACAGTATTATGCTCAATCAGTGTCAGCCTCTGTGATAAGATGACATCAACAGAGGCCGGAATGGGCTTAGTGTGTGATCTAGGATTATTCAAAATAGAAAGTGCTAAACAGAAAGAAAGGTAGAAAAGTCTTGAAACAAATGCATTCAGAAATGGGAGAATGGGAGATGACTGCAGGGAGGACAGTTTAGGACCATGTAGGAGTCTACTCCAAGAGCAATAGAAAGAGACTAATGGCATAGCAGGGTATATAGCAGTCTTAAAAAGGCATCATCGTTGCTTCAATGTGGAGAAAACTAGATGGCTAACTATTGAGCCAATCCATGTTTCAAACAATGGTACCTTGAACTGGGGGCGACAGTGGGCTGATTCTTCTCCTGTACTTAGTTATGGATTTGAGGGATTGTCTGTGATAGTCAGTGCAATGAATTATCCTGAAAAATACTGGCAGTGCACAATACAGACAGAATTCCTGCTGTTGGGTGCACCACTACCTCACTGTGAAAATTAGTTCATTTCTTGTTCAAAATCCAATGTGTGAGTTAGGCAGGCTTCTTCCGAGTGGTGACACAGGGCTCCAGAGTCCTTCCAGATGAAGTGTGGCCCGTCTCAGAGTCACCTGGATGCAGCTTGGCGATGAGGGAAAGAAGGCAATCCAAGACAGAATGGAAACTAGAGACTTCTGTGGGAGTTATTTGGGGATCAGCTCTAGAAGAGAAGCCATAGGCTAGTCCTTCAATTACAGGGACCCAATAAAGCGTGGGCTATGATACCCTCCTCTGGAAACAGAATATGACAGAGAAGAAATTAGGCAGAGGCATAAATTCAGTTCAAGGCTAGCCTATGCACAAGCCACCAGGAACCTCCTTGTGTAAATGGGCTGCAGAGTGATACAGCTGTAAGGACAAACCCTCATCTTTCCTGCTGCTCATGAGTTATTCCTTGACTCTGCACCACCCTGGAAGAAGTAACGTAAGGTTGCTCCCATCAATGAAGACAGGATATGTAAACTGGCAGGGAATTTTCTCTCCATAGAATATTTGGTGATGACTACAGAAAATATTGGCAATGCCTAGAAAACTTGGCAATGCTTGGGGACAACCGGGGAGGGGCACTACTGACATCTAGTGGGTAAAGACCAGGGGTCCTGATAAATATCATACAGTGTGCAAGCCAACCTCTCACATGAAAGATTTATCTGGAGCAAAATGTCTATGGTTCCAAATATGGGGATCCCTAAACTAAGGACCTTTCTCAGGAGGCTATCTCGGCTGAGGCAAGTTCGGAGGCCTGGGATCTGAGTGTGATACCAACAGTGTCTACCTGAGGGCTTCAGAAAGGGGTCCTGTGTTGGTGAGCAGCTAGCCAATCCTTTGCATACTATTTTGCTCCAGTTCTACAGCAGTGCCTTAGGTAGCCTCAGTACTTAATGCACCCCTGAGTGAACAAGGTTCACCTTCTCTGAGACCCCCAGCCTGCACACCTCTTTTTTTAAATCATTTTATTGGGGACTCATAAAACTCGTAGCACAATCCATCCATACATCCACTGTATGCAAAGCACATTTGTACCTTTGATGCTATCATTGTTCTCAAAATATTTCCTTTCCACCTAAGCCCCTGGTATTGACTCCTCCTTTTTCCAACCCTGCCCTTCTCCCCCGTCCTCCATGGAACCTTGATAATTTATAAACTCCTATAATTTTGTCTTGTTGAATGCTGTCCGATGTCTCCCTTCACGCACTTTCCCATTGTCCATATCCCAGGGAGGAGGTTATATGTAGATCCTTATAATCGGTTCCCCCTTTCTATTCCCTCCATTCTCCTGGTGTCACCACTCTCCCCACTGGTCCTCAAGGAGTCATATGTCCTGGATTCCCCATGTTTCTAGTTCCTATCTGTACATCCTCTGGTCTAACCAGATTTGAAAGATAGAATTCAGATGATAGTGGGAGGGAGAAAGCATTTTAGAACTACAGGAAAGATGCATATTTCATTATTGCTATGCTGTGCTTTGATTGGTTTGTCTCCTCCCCATGATCCTTCTGTAAAGGGATGTCACTTCCCCTGAAGATGGACCTTGTGGACCCATCTGTGTGCTCCCTCATTTATAATGATATAATTTTTAGTTCTTTGATGCCTGAGCCCTTTGACACTTCGTGGTCCCACAGGCTAGTGTGCTTCGATGTGGGCTTTGTTGCTTCTGAGCTTGATGGTTGCTTGTTTACCTTCAAGATTTTAAGACCCCAGACACTGTATCTTTTGATATCCAGGCACTGTCAGCTTTTTCACCACAATTGCTTATGCACGCCTTTGTCTTCAGTGATCATATCAGGAAGGTGGTTATGCAATAATATGATTTTTGTTCTTGATGCCTGATACCTGCTTCCATTGGTGCCTTGTGGTCACACAGGATTGTGTGCTCTCCATGTGAACTTTGTTGTTTCTGAGCTATATGGCCACTTGTCTACTCTCAAGCTCTTAAGACCCCAGGCACTATATCTTTGATAGCTGGGCACCATCAGCTTTGCTCACCACATTTGCTTGTGCACACATTTGTCTTCAGTGATTATGTTGGGAAGGGGAGCATCAAGGAATGCCAATTTAATAGAACAAAGTGTTCTTGCACTGAGTAAGTACTTGAGTGGAGGACCAAACTCCATCTACTGCCTTAATACTAACCCTTTAAGTACATGCACATAAATCTATTTTCCCATCATATCTAAAGATGTTTACCTATGTTTGTGTGAGGCCTGATAGGGATTGATCAAAAGTAATGTAACAGAGCGAAATTACTGAAACCAAACGAAGGATGAGAATGGTGATGGGACAAGAGCAAAGTAAAAGGAAATAGAGGAAAGGATTAGAAGGCAAAGAACATGTACAGAGAGGCTTGCATGACTCTTGAGCTCATACAAGGACTTCAAAAAAGGATATCTATGCAAATAGGTCTGACTATGGTAGTCTGTGGCAGGCAATTCCTCAGGATCTCACATTTTGCTTATGTGACTTCGGTTTTGATCTAACAAATTCCACAGTTAAGTGCCTTTGTAATTGAAACTGCTTTGGACTTCTGAGAGGGGCCCTAGTTGATACCTAGACTCTGCTACTAGTAGTTAAATGCAGACTAGATCTCTTCATTTTGATGGCCTGGGATGCTTCAATTTCTTTAAGAACAAGATGTTCTTCAGCTTTTTTTCTGGCATTCTGAGTAGCCTTGGATCTGCCCTAGGGATTGCGTGTCTCTGAGAACATATCTGAGGTTAGGGAGGTAGAGGCCAGGGCCTCTGATTCTGTCACTGCTTTAACCAGAGTATTTTGTTGCTTCCTATCCTAGGATTCCACATAAGATTTGAAGTCTGCTATTGAAATTTGAAACACTATGAATTTTAAGATCACCTCATAATTCTGAAAGATGTGTGCATGTGTTCTGGGGAAGATTGAAGTAGTTGGTGTGGGATAGGAGAATTGTCCACAAGATTATTTTGTAATTGATATTATTATTACTGTTTTTACTGCAGATTGAACATTAATAATAACAGAAAAGCTATTTTCCTTCAGGGACACCAAATGGTAGTGAAAAGTTTAGCCTTTTTCTCAAAATGAAAACTTGGACTCTCCTAGAGAATCCGGAGATGTGTTGTAATGAATTAATTTGATAAGACCCTTCTAGATGCAGTCTTTGTTAGTCCCACCAAATTATTAGGCAGGCTATGCAAAGGTGCAGTGCTCAGACCTACCCAAAGTATTACACAACTTGCTAATTATGTACAAAAGCTGCATGGTGCCCTGTGGGAGAAGGACCATATAAGAAGCTATATGGAACCCTAATGTAGTGATTAGTAAGTTTTGGCACTCCATTAGGCTTTAAAAGTCATCCCAGAGGCATCACAGGGAATCTCATGATTACCAAAGAAGAAGAGAGAGGAATGGAGAGTAGTTTTAAGGCTCAGGGTCCTGTGCTGAGAGTCTGCCTGGTCCAGGATGGAGAGAGTTGTGACACAGGAGACAATGAGAATCTGCAGCAAGAAACTGCCATAGCAAATGTGGCAGAACCAAGAGACCATCATGAGAGACCGAAAGCTTCCTGACTCAGAAACCCACAGGCCTTAGCTTCCTGGCAGAGTGGCTTTGGAAACCTATCAGCAGAGCTGAATGAGCTTTGTAATACATGCATATGCAGAGCAAAGGTCATGCCAAATGGGTAAGGGCCTAAAAATGACCATCTGTGAGCAAGCTGAGAAGTCCTCTTGATCAAAGAACTGTATCCTTAGTCATTTCTGATTCTGAGTTTAACCCATCATTTCCCTAATAAGCCCCATAATTGTGAACATTATCTGTGAGTCCTATTTATTATAGCAAGTTATCAGACTTAGGAGAGGGATAATTGGTGTGAGAATTTGTAAGACGGTTGGAGTTTAGATCCATGTTTGACTTCTGCTGGAACTCACTCTTGATATGTGGACCTTGGAGGTCACATACTACTATCATGCCATTTTAAAATAAGACAACATGTCAATTTCAGCAACAACTTCGGACATATAAATATCAATGCAAAGAAGACCACATACTTCACGGTGGGCCTGGTGTCCTCTATACAGAAGCCCACTGAACTCCATTCAGAGCAATTACCTAGTGTTTGTAAACGAGCCCATAGAAGAAGTGAGGGACTGCCAGACACGCTGATGCCAACGTCTCCCCCCACATCACCATTTACCAACCACAGATTTCTAATCTGAGATGTTGAGCCCTCTTATTAGGTCAAAAGGAGCCCTGGTGGCATAGGGGTCTATCCATCTGGCTATTAGCTGCAAGATCAGCAGTTTATCAGCTGCTCTGCAAGAAAAAGGTGGGGCTTTCTAGGCCCACAATCTCAGAAATTCACGGGGCAGTTCTCCCCTGACCTGTGGGATCACATTGAGTCAGCATTGACTTCATGGCCAAAATTTTGGTTTGTTTTTTATTGGTTACATTGTTCCAGTCAATTACTCAGCAACTTGCTGGCTAGGTATTCTGAAACCCATTGTTAAGTAATGGACTCTATGTAGACTCTGACATTTGGTTGTTGTTGTTTAAAAGACATAATTTGCAATTTCCTTTTGATTCCATCACAATTCACTCATCCCTAGGGACAGACGTTTGGGATCAATGGAGTGAGTGATTTGGCATTTTCTCTTGGGTCAGGATCCTGACAGTGGGGAAGAATTTTTAAATTTAGCATCATCTAAGATATTCTCCCTTCAGTTAGAGGCAGGTTTGGGACAGACCACCCAGCTTTGGGAAGAACCTGAGTAGAATCTGTGTTTAGGAAACTTTCTTCACATCCCTTTGTCCTGTGAAGATGATGTCTACTCGTGTTCTGACCACGTGGACTTGCAATGGGAGCACATGCAGGAAAATACTGCCACTCTGAGTCTCAGTACACAGAAAGGCGTAGAGTGAAGTAATTTCTCACTTATTCTTAGTACCACACCCCAGCAGGGGAGAATTCCACAACCTAAAAAACAACAGCAATGATTTTTAAACAATTCACTGCCACTGAGCTAATTCCATCTCAGAGCAGCCCAGTAGCACAGGGTAGAACTTCCCCTGTGCCTTGTTAAGACTAATTTTTTTTTACTGGAGTAGAAACTCTCCCCCTTTCTCCCGTGGGGCAGCTGGTGGTTTCAAAGTGATTGTTCCCAAGGTCTTTTCAGTTGAAAACAGAAAAAGTCATGATATCAGCCACTCATGCTAGCTTCTTTCACAGAATTTAATGCAGTTAACAAAAGCTATAGACATTTGTTTAAATTTAAGATTTTATTATTACTGTGTTTTGTGTTCATGCTCATTAGATGCAAAGATATCAAGGCTTCATCTTCCATACTTCAGACATGTTGTCGGGAGAGAGTAGTCCCTGGAGAAGACACCCTCCTTAGTTATGTGGAGAATATTGAAAAGGAGGGAGGTCCTCAATGAGATGCATTGACACAGTGGCTTTAACAACGGCCCAGACACAGAAACAATTGTGAGGCTGATGCAGATCCAGCTAGAGTTTCCTTCTGTTACATGCACATATGGCCACTAGGGATTGGACCTGACTTGATAGCACTTAGCATCAACGCCAGTAGGGTACCAGGCAGAGTTGACGACTCTGCTTCTTTTGATTTGGCTTTTAAATCTGGGGAGCAAGGGATGGGGAAAGAGAAGAAATCTACCTATCACAATCTCTTACCCCTGGAAGCCTTGCACAATAAAAAATGAAACCTGATGACCTGCAGTTCCTTAAACTCACCATAGGCTGAATGGCCAGGATGCTGGTGGTAATAGACAGAAGCCACATTTGCATGTGGGTCACTGAGGGCATGTAAGGGATGCCAGAGATAGCACCTCCCCTGGGGATTCCACTGAGCTGCGTCTCTTAACCATCTCAGTTCCCAGTGCTAGCTGTGAAATATCATTCAGCAAGTTGAAACTAAGTCTTTCATATTTGAAATGGTCAAGGCAGACTGTGCAGCATTGATCTGCTAAGTGTAAAAAGAGTAGAGGCTGTGGGAAAATGACAAAAAAAAAAGGTTTGAGCACATCGAACACCAATTTTCATCAGTGAAATGAAGGAAGATGTAGCTATAATGTTCAAGTAGTGTCAACATGTTCAGTATAAGATTAATGAGGTCGACTTATAGTTTTGAGCAACCATCATGGAGAGATAATCTAAAATACAAGTGTCAGATGTTTGGACAGGGGCACAATTTCTGGCTTCGTGTTAGGCATGGTTTTCCACAGATATACTTCTGCATACACCCAAAGACCCGTTTTCCACCTGGAACCCCCTTTGGGCAGCCAAGGCAGCTCTCACCACCTGATCTGAGCACTGATCTTAGCATTTCTAATTTGTACAAGCAACAACTGTGCTTTGGGAATACTCACCAAGAACCAAAAAATACAGCCAACTTAAGAAGGTTGCCACTCCAGACAGGACAGAGACTTGGGTTCGGCTCTGCCATGCCAGATAAAAACAACAGGAAAAAAAGTAGACGAAAGCACTTTATGGTTTATGTTAAAATTTTTGAACTGAAGCCATGAGACAGACATTGTCTAGTGAGTAGACTCGTTGGGTCTGCCTTAAATTATACTACTGAATATCCTAAAATAAGCCCAGATTTAGGATTCTACACTCTTTAGACTGTCTTTCTTTTTGCTTCTCTATCTTCAATAGGTTCATCTGAAATGCACATTCTTGTAAGTTAGAAATTCTTATTATTTAGCTTTCTTTGGACTTTAGAATGATAGGTATCAAAGCTGCAGCCTGTGATATCGGCAAGAGGCATTATGAAAGTCTCCTTCTCCCTGGACTAACACTCTTCCTATTACCTTCTTGTTCTTCTCTACAGCTCAAGACACAACTCTCACCTCCAGGAGAGTTGAGGTGACAGAACCCAGCCATGAGACCTGGCAAGTCTGGACTCTAATATTTATTTATAGCCAGAATTCTGCTGTGTTTTCTAACATAAATAAGTCTTAGCTTCCCTACCCATAATTATGAATAATGAACTCTATCTCAGTATATTGCTTTCAAAACTAAAAGCATGCTTGTTGTAAGGTGCTATAGAGATGCATGCTTAAGGATTGACATGCACCCTCTCTCTCAAAACACACACCATGCACTTGATCACCCTAAAATCTAAGTGTTTTACAGGCATTTTCATAGGATTATAGGCCAAGGAGGGTCAAGTAGCCATCAGTTGAAAGACATCCCATGGAAGAGATGCCTCTATTTCCCCCCGTAAGATCATAAAGATGTTTGATTTTCACCCTTCAGTCAAAGTCTTAAATGTGTTACACTGTATCCTCCAAAGTGTATTTGATTCAGAGGATTCAGTCTCAACAAACCCTATGACTGAAGGCAGTCTCAAATAAGATGACAGCTTCTTTGGGAGACACAGAAGTTAGGCAGAAATACACAAGTGACTCTTTTTCCATTTTAGCTTAGGGGTCATTTTGAATATATATATATATATATATATATATATATATATATATATATATATATATATTTCTAACTCACTCTATAGCCAATTTGTACAAGCAACAAGATCCGACTGACAGAGTGAACACTGTCAGTGTGGGACTACAGATGGGGGTTGAGATCCTTATAGGTCAGGCCTCACCTAAAGGTTTAAATTCACTGGTCAATGATAATGAAGCTACCGTAACAACTCTGGTTCATGCAGGAACAGAATATACCCTCATCTTTGGAAGCCCTCCATGATTTTAATCTCCTCCTCATTCATATGGCAGTTGACATTCTAGGAATGGATGCCCTCTTGAGATTGTCTTTTATGCCAGGCTGAACATGTTTGAAAAGTCTATCTACAGCATAAAGTATTGAACCTACCCTGATTCCATCTATAAAAATAGAACCCGTTTTATCTGTGTAGCTGGTATTCCTGCCCTTGGGCCCTAAGGTTTCTGGGGGAGATGTGCTAGATTGTCAAAGGAAATCTTAGGGGTGGAAGGGTTCTTGAGCTTAAAAATAGTTATTCTTGCTTTCTGATAATGCATGTGTGCTTGCAAAATCACTCATATAATCCCTACTTTGATGACCTTGAAAGTGGAAGCATCTTCATTTACCAAAACCATGAAAACATCTGCCTGTGGGTGTGGTGCAGGAAAATCTCCTAATAAATTCCTTAATGCCACCCATCAAGTTGCCTTAATCCTTCTTCAGTCTCCCATGGCCTCAGGGAAATTTCAAGTTGCTGGTCCATGACAAGACACTGCCTTAGACAGAAGAGTAGAGATGATTTGGCAAAACTTCGAGCATTTCTGCTTCTCAAGGCTTAAAAATTTGTAAAAAATTTTTATAGAAGCTGACCTCTAGCCTCGAAATTCATGTTCTACAAAATCTTTATGGAATTGCCCTAGGCAACTACAGGATCTGCATCCCAAGCACAGTAAGATCTTGTAACATCTGAAACTTAAAGAATATTTGCAGTCGTACTTGTCCTGTTTTAATTGTGAAACAATCATTGACATATAATTTCTCAACACCTTTCAGCATTTGATATGCTCTTGTTCAGACAGGACACTCTAAGCTAATGATCAGGGAGTTTTCTTTTCTTCAGAAAAGCTCGTTTCTTCCGTCCTAGGACCTAGGACATTTAAACCAGTTTGTGAACATCAACCTCCACTGCTTGAGTGCTGAAAACAAAACATCTTTCCCTGAAGAGATTGGGCTTCCCCTAGAAAAATAAGCTGTGTGTGTGTGTGTGTGTGTATTGTCACAGAAAAATGGGACTACAGAACAAAGATAACAAAGTACATGAAAGACAGATCCCTATATTTCCATCCTATGCCCACACCAGACATCACTAATCAAACATTGTATTCTATCATCATGAGTTCAGCTGCAGTCTCAGGATCTGTTTTAACACTGTGTTTTTAATGGCCACAATCAAATAACACAATGATGTTTATTTTATTCCATCCAGCTTGTTTTCTATTTTTCACTTTTAGGATGAGCATTTAGAAGGCAAAAAAGTAGTACATTCTCTCTTAGGAAGCTTGCTAGAAACCCTGGGAAAGAAGCAGTTAGGAGTCATCATGGCCAGATGCAAAAGTAGAAGACATGTCAAGGAAGGTTAAGTGGAGTTTTCTAAATTTGTTTAGTTCCTTTGGGGCAGAGTGCAGCTGAATGAGCCTCGTCCACATACCTGCTTCTTGGGCAGTACAGGGAAGATATCTCAGTTTATAATATACCTGACTGCAGATATCAGGATGATAATATATGAAAATAAACTCTTGTACTTAAAAAGATGATTAAATAAGGAACTGATTATATATAGTCTGCAAAAAAAAAAAAACCCAAAACTTAACAGCCCCTTTAAGTCAGAACCAACTGATGGCAGTGGTTTGGCTTGTTTTCTGACTCAATAGGTGTGTTATTCCGGGTAGAATAGAGGAACAAATTCAAGGACACACATATCAATATAAGGAAAGGGTTTATATACAAAAGGAATGGGACATGGAGAAAGCATCTCAGCCCAGTCCAGTCCAAAGTCATAAGTCCGATATTAACCCATATGCCCGAAATCAGTCTATAAAGTTTTCTTCCGACTCACGAAGTCACAGGTCAGTGGGTACAGAATCCTGATGCTGGCAGGGCACCTCGCCTCCAGGGCTCAGGGTCCATTAACAGCAGAAGCAACTCATCGCTGACAGAGGTCTCCATCTGGCCACCCCAGCTTCAGAGGTCTGGCTCTATCAGGGTAAAACTGTGTGGTCTCTCCGCCTGCTCCTCCAGCTTCTCAAACGCTGCCAGCTTATCTTGTCCGTGATTAATTGTCTCTGAGACTAACTCCCAACAACTGGGGGAGATAGTTTCTCATCTTCACAAGGGAAATATCGCGAGATTTCCCAGGAGTCTCAGGTGAATGCCATGCCCACATAGAGGTGTCATTGGCTACTCAATGGCTATCTTCAGATTAACAGGCTAGACTCCACCCCTACATTTCAATCATAAAATTAACATAAGCACATGACTGCCACAATAGGGATAAGGTGCTAGTTCATTGTTGCTTTAATTTCATTCCCCTGGGAAAGCTTGAATGGCTAATGAAAGAAGCCCTGGTAGCACTATAGTTCAGATATTGGGATTCTAATTGCAAGGTCATCAGTTCAAACCCACCAACTGCTCCATGTAAGAAAGATGAAGTTGTCTGCTTTCCTCAACATGTGAATGCATAAACAAAATGTGATATACACATACAGTGTAATATTACTAAGTTATGCTGAGAAATGAAGTTACAATGCATCCTAAAACATGAATAAACATAGAAAACAGAATGGTGAGGGAAATAAGTCAGTCACAAAAGGTCAAATGGTATGTTTTCTCATTTAACAAAATAAGCAAATATATAGGAAGGGAAGATTGAAAAATGTTACCAACAGGGAGAAGGAAGGGGCATTGGGGAAATTTTTGCTTGGGGGACATTGTTTCTGTGAATGCTAGTGGAACATTTTGGAGATGAATAAGGATTCTTGTAACACAAAAGGAAAATGTGACCAATGTCGATGAGTTGCAAATGAAGTTGTGCTCATTTGACCAAATGTTTTGGTATGCAATTGTTTACCACAATAAAAAAATAGGGAAAAATATATACAACTCAGCACCTGCAGTGTGATTTATAATGGACCTGGTTCCACATCATCTTGCTTGCCCACACCTGCATTATTTCCCATGTTTCAAAAGTAGCCAATGACTGAGCTGGACATCCTCTGTGGCATGGACCATGTTCCATGGAGCTTATTCATGCCACCTCCTTTGGCCCTTACAAGAAGCTTATGAGGTGGAATTGTTTTCCTCCAATTTCTGCATGAGAAACTGAGACTTAGAGAGCTTAACTAACACCTTAAAGGTTAATAAATTCTTAAACTGGGTCAGGATTCTTCTTGTATTCTTTTCCAAATAGAGTCTAAGATTCATTCATGTATTAAATAATTAATTCTTTCATAATTCATTGAGCACCAAATGTCCCTTGAGCTTTTCTATTTTTGTGTGCCTTTGCTGTCAAAGATCACCTCCTTGTGAGCAGTTTGAGCTCATCTCCATTGAAACCAAACCCATCATTTTAGATCCAATTCTCTCATACATTTCTCAGATACAAAATTCAACTTCTCTTGTCCCAATCTCAATGTGATCAACTTCAACACTGGCTCAGTCTAATTTGTGTGAGACTGCTTGCCTACTTGTCTCATAACCCACTGGCCCTACATTCCATGGAGTTCCCTTGTTTAATGTGATGCCCCACATATTGTAGTGCTCCATTAATCATGATTGAACTATGCTATTTCAGATTAACTATTTGAAACTGTCAATAACTAATCACGTATCTGGTTCAGCACTTTGAACTTTATACATTGTGATTTACTGGTGTAATATGTTCAAACTGCTTTAAATCAGAGTATCTGATAATCATAAGAACATATCTTCTTTTAGTTTACCCCCCTTTTCAAAACAGAAGAGCCTTATAAGTACCCAGACACAACTTTAGCTGTCATCAGATTCATACCACTCTTGCTTCATCTCTACCCCACCCACTTTCTCCATCCCTTCATCTTAATTACTTGGAAATTGACTCATAGACATTAAGATATCAAGTTACTGGAGAACAGTATGTTTCTAAAAGATAGAGAGTTTTTCTAAAATTAAATAAATATATATTAATAGTGGTGTCTTAGGATAGATTCTTAAGAGTAGTAAAATTAGTGAAGCTTATATATGTGTATGGAGAAATTTATATCAAGAAAATGACCCATACACTTGTAAAAGTGGACAAGTTGGGGTCCAGGTAGCTTCGGTCATCTGGAGACTTCTCTTGACCCAAGTAGCTTCAGTTGATGAACTGAAGATCTGCAGGAAGACACGCTGACGGCAGATGAAATAAAAGTCAACAAGTCAGGCAAATAGGTCCAAGGTTGGCAGGTCAGGTAACAGGCCATTGGCTCAAATTCAAAGAAATAGGAAGTCAATGAGCCAAATACAGGATCCAGATCAAGCATAGAGCAAGCATTTTCACAAAGTCCACTTACATAGGAGTCAGGTGACACGCTAAAGGATCTTTCTGTTCAATTATATCAGGACCAAGTAAAGTGGTTTAATTTCCCTCTTATTTCTTATAACTGCTCACCTGCTCATTGCCAGCCAATCCCAGTAGTGGGTTGATGACATTGTGTTTGTCACATCATAAGCGATTACTAGGTCTTAACTGCTAAACCACTGAAAATCCTGGCCCTGTTCAGTTAACACAGAATTTAACTATCATAAGTGATTTTTAGTTAGTATCAATAATATTGAAGATTCAGTGCACAAACCCACATAAATGTGTAGAAATGTAATAAGATAAAGATAAAAAACTCACTGCCATCAAGTCACTCTATTGAATAGGGTGGAACTGTTCCTGTTAGTTTCCAAGATTGTAACTCTTTAGGGGAGTAGAAAACCCCATCTTTCTCCCCCATAAGAAGATAGAAGAGGCATATTTATATAGAGATGGAAATATCTATACATATACTTATATGTAAAATTAAATATAGCCAAACAAAAGCATCTGACATAGAGACAATGGAATAGTCAGATCCTAAAGGCACAGGAATATACAGGAAGAAGGAAGGCAAGGCAAGATGTAAGGGAAGTGGGGTGGAGGGTGTGCGATGACGAAGGGGAAGGACAGAGTGTCCTCACAATGTCTGGTCAGGGTCAGTGGCTCTAAAACAATTTATATGTCAGCAAGCAGTTACAGAAATGCTCTTTAATTGGGAACTTCAAAAAAAGTGTGAGAAGCAATATTTTTCAAAATTGTATTTGTTTTAATTTCATATATTCAGCAGAAATGTCTCCAGAGACTTTATCACTCATCCTGATTAATGGACCCCAGATCTTTCTGTGCCCTGGGGTATCTCCTGCAAAAGGAGCTGCAAGTGGCCTAATGCTACCATCTTCTGGGCCAATGTCCATGGGTGAGAGTTCTCAGTGTCTCCAGACCATGTCAGCATAGGGTTTGACCAGCACTGTGGTGGTTTCTGAGGACAGGACAATAAACGAAACAGATGGGACTTCCACCCCAGAGGCATACACAGGACAAGTTACTTTTCTTTGCAGAGCAATATGGAAAGAGCCGCAACTTGCCATCTTCAGCAAGGTGTACAAGCATTGGCTTGGAATCCCTGAACACAGACCCGAGGACAAGGTGTTGGAGGCAAGTGTTTATGTGGGAGGTGACCCAAGGAAGCTCAATGAAAGTGAAGAGAAATGATACAGGGAAAATAAAAAAAAAGAACAATATGATGGCTGAACTCGGCTATACTTTGTTTTGTTATACCTGGACTTGCTCTGAGTCAGGTGACTTGATGGCCCCTAACAATAGCAATGGAGAAATGGTTGCTGTGGGACTTGATGACATTGATGTTTCTGGCACTGTGCAGCATTCGCCTTGAGATGGTTTCATAAGGTGAGATAAGGAACTAAGGTGGGCATCCACCAGCTCCTGCCTTTCTTGGATTGAAGGTGGCTTCTAGGGTCACCAACTTCCTTCCTCTCAGGTTGACCTCCTACCCCCTCTCCAAGCATACCCTTTTGGCCAGAGAACACCCTAGTGGGAGAAGCAATTTTCTTAAATAAGAGTTGGCTTCAAGTGGCCTCCAGAGTGGATTTAGATGATCTGAACAGGAGGGTCACGGAATCTTTTTATTAGTCCCACCTTGGCAGCAGAGGTGTGGCTAGGGTTGACATTATCCAGTGTGGCAACTCTTGTGATCACCATAATCCAGGGACCTCCTCCCATATCATACCATATAGAATTCTTAATAGTCTTGATATACATTTTAATCATAGTGAAGATGGGATAAAATATAACTTTGTGAACAGCTTAAGTAGTAATTAAGTAGTTCTTAGATAGTAATCACTACTGACAAGTATTTTCCAAAATCTTTCTTTGTTGAATTATAGTGGAAACCTTTAAAAATTTTCTTCTTCTGATCTTTTATTGACTGCTTCTTTCTCAAAAATAAAGTTATCAGTACAGTTTCACAATACGGTAGCTAAAACACCAGCAATTTTGACAAAATCAGTAACTATGAAAATATGGGCAAGAATGCAAACAACAGTGGAGATTTGTAAGCATGCCGACAGAACCCTGCAATTCAAGACACTGCTTCAATTGAATATGACCTCTCTGACTAGAGCACACTGGAAGGCTCAAAACAGAAATTATCATAGAATTTTAGCCCTGTTGGTATACGGATACTTATAAGTTGGACTGGTGAAAACTGTTTTTGCTGTTGTTGTTAAAATGAACTTCAGGAATATTTTCATTAAAAATAATGAACTTCTGCTGAAACCTTACCACTTACAGACTGTCATTTTGGCATCGCCCTAGGGTAGTCCAGGCATACACTGTCTAGGCAGACACTGTCGCCCTGGTGTAGTCTAGGCATACCCATCTCCCTGACTTCAGGTGCTTGAAGTCATGCACCAGCACTTCCCTGATGACCATTCCCAGAGGAACAGGCTGCAGTTGGTTGTTGGGGAATGGAGTACGAAATAGCGGGGACAGGAGCTGCATGCCCACAGCAAGAGATGAACAAGGAACCTGACATCAGGACCCTCCCTGCCACTGAGTCAATGCTGACTCATGGCAATGCTATATGACAGGACAGAACTGCCCCTGTGGGTTTCTGAGGTTGGCAGTCTTTCTGGGAGTAGTAGAAGGGCTCTTCCTTTTCCTTCAGCTCAGCTCGTGGTTCTAAACTGGTGACCTTGTGGACAGCAACCTAAGGGCTGACTGTATCACCAGGCCTGGGTCTGTGCTTGCAGACTCAGCTGCCACAGAAGCTGCTTCCTAAGTAGCACTGTCTGCCCAAAAAGAGGAAAGTCCCTGTGCTTAGGGATTTGGGTGGCCTGGATCAAGTTCACAGCTAATTAGAAATAAATGTGAAGCACAATTATGTATGAACTTTTGATGGCCAAATCCATGAAAGGACTAGCAGGCATATGTTTTCCTATTGTAGAATTTTAATGAACAAGTGGCACCACCATCCATTATTAATCTCCTTTCAGGCTGCAGTGAATAGTTTCAGCAACAAATATCAAGTTTCTGTATTTACAGAAAGCCAGCACATGTGTAGATAATGGCGCCATTCTGCATTTCCCATACGGAGCGCTGTCCTGCTTTTCTTTAATATAGAAACTTGCTAGTTATCACTATAACTATTCATTAAAACATGGAAGTAGAGAAATAATGAATTGATAGGCCATTTACTTTGTGCTCCTTGAGGAATTAGCCAGCTTCTTAAGGAGGCCTGGCTTGATTGAGTTGGGAACTTGAGGTGAGCGACCTAGGAGAACACTGCCTAGACACAGTGCAGATGACCAAGGGAAAGATTTTTGACAAATGCCTGCTGGTTAGCAAAGCCACCGAGAATTGGTTCTGTCATCTACTGCCCCATCAGGGTTGATGGCCAATCCTGAACCTTCCCCAAAGGTATCCCTGCTCCTTTGGTGCCAAATGACCTCATGAAGACTGAGACACAGAAACACACCCCACTGAACTTGACAAACTGTCTTGTTTTGTTTTGTTTTTTGTTTGTTTTTGGCATCACTGCCCTCTGGTGGGAGTGGGAGGCCCAGCCTTGCTGCTGCTGGATTTGAACCGCCAAGCCAATGGGCCGCAGTCCCACACTCAATCACTACACCACCGGGGTTCAGTCCGGCAAACTGTCTTCATGGGGTTCTTGTAAACAAAAACCAAAAAGGGGGTTGCAAGATTGAAGGTTGTCTACCACTCTTGCACTGGAGTTTTGAGAAATTCCACAGCTTTCCTTCATCCTTCCTTCGGTTTTCCTCGTCATCCTCGTAGTTGGCTGCCTAATTCAAGACTCTGTCCTTGGATCAGGCCAAGCATCCAACTCAAGATGCGTCCTAGAGCCCTCCTGGCAGTAGCCCCAACAATCTCCCACAAGGGCTAACTGGCTATCATTCTCCTACCATCCATTCACTCTGATGGAACTCGCTGAAAGAGGGCACTAACCTGTGAAGCAGAGATAATGAGTTCACCCTGGCCTGTCTTTCATAGACTCAGGGCTGAGAGACATCCTGGAGTCACAGAGGAACCTGCAAGTGGAGAGCATCTGGGAGGGGGCAAGGGGTGAAGCAATTGCTGCAAGTAGGCAGAAGAGAAAGGGGTTGTAAAGGCCCGGGGAGGCCCTAAGAGTTGGCTCACTTTCTTCTCCAGCAGGCATGCACCAGTGTGGCCGAGTGCTGGTGGGGGTCACACAGATGGAACCCAACATGACATGTGTAGTAACTTACACACCCTCTTTCACAGGAACTTCCTCTTGAATCCAGTAAAAAAAGAAGAAATGCCGCTCCCTGAACACATTTGCATTAAACCCTACATCTCCCGCTTCCTTCACATTTTTGAAAATAACAAAACAAAAAACCAACCCCTCCCCAACCCCCAAGTCACAGCTCGATCCTGCATCTCACAGTGAGACCTCAGGAAGCACAGGGGGTCCTGTGCAACCTCGCCACGACTGTTTCTTCCACAGCGTCTGCTCCTCTCCTCGCTGACTTTCTAGGAACACAATTCTGTAAACTCACAACAGGAAGGGGAAGAGTTAGCACTGGAAGGCACCCAGTGAGGCCAGCGTGTTTGGCCTTAGATTTCTCAGAGTCTGGCCTGCAGTGACCAGAGAGCTGGGGTCCTTGGGGCCAGGTTGGGGCCCTCTTGAGGTGGAGTGGTCCCCGGGACAGGAGCCCAAGATAAACAACCGCTTCTAAATGGACCAGTGAGCTTCACCTTGGACCTTGTCCTAAAAATTAAATTCTTGATTTTTGGTTTTTTCCTTGAGCAGCTGCTTTCAATAACTTCTCAAGTTTTGCTTCCTGGTAGCTAGCATTCCAAAGCACTCTAAAAACCAATTTTACACTTAATAAAGTTTAACTATTCAGTATTTTTCATTTGAAAACTAAATAACAGACAGTTAAAAGAATATTTCTTTTTTAATGACACTCGTGCCACTATTTTATAAAGCTGAATGACATCCACTGTGCATTCCTGCCTCCTTAACTGCCAAATACTCTATTAGTCAAGTTTGTTCATATTTACAAGGATTTTTTTTTCTGGATGTTTTATTGCTATCAGAAGATCTAACATCTGTTTCTCCAGGGATTCTCCATGTGTTCTGTAGTTTACAACAATTGAAACCACTGTTTTCGAAATACATTTGGCTTAAACTCAATGTACTAAGACTGAATTTCACAGGAGTCCTGCGCGTACATCTGGGCTTTTCTCTCATGTAATTTTTCCAAATGGTGAGATATTCACTCTGGATTTAGGTGGGTGACATCAAATAATAGTAGTGTTCAGGGGGGCAGATGTGGAAAATACTGTTGTTTTGGCACAGAGGGTGGGAGGGTTTCCGGGTGTCTTTGTCTCTGCATGGGACTGCCTTGGAACACGGTGAGGAGTCTGTGGGATGCTGTGGGGTCACTGTGGAAGGGATTTTTCCTGTGTTGTGTCTATAGGGACTGTAGCATCATGGCCATGTCCAGTTTTCTCTCTGCCTCCAGGCAGGAGAGGTGGCTTTTCCTGGCTATTTATCTACAACAACTACTAGCACAGGACCCACCAGCCAGTTACTGTTGAGTTGATTTTTTTACATGGAAACCTGTGTGCGCTAGAATAGAACTGGCCATGTAAGGTTTTCAATGGTTGATGGGGGGGGGGAGGGGAGGAGCACAATATCCAGCCCTTCTGCTGGTGTCCCTTTAGGTTTGGTCATCAGTCCATTAGCGATTTGCACAAACCAGAAACTCTGATTATCATTACTGTTATGAGGTTCTATCCACTTGGCTCCAATCCATAGTGACCTTGTGCACAGCAGAATGAAACACTTCCTGGTCCTGCAAAATCCTCCCAGATATTTCTATACCTGATCTCATTGTTGCAGTGACTGTGTCAATCCATATCCTTGAGGTCCTTCCCACTTTACCAAGCATGATGTCCTTCTCCAGGGATTAGTCTCTGACAACATGTCTAAAGTATGTAAGATGAAGTATTGTTATCCTTGCCACAAAGGAGCACTCTGACCTACTTCTTTCAAGACAGATCCGTTTGTCCTTTGAGCATTCCAAGTTACTGGGACTTTCAATATTCTTTTCCAACACTGCAATTCAAATACATTGAGTTTTCTTTGGTCTTATTTATTCAATGTCCTACTTTCACGTGCATAGGAGGCAATTGAAAATACTGTGGCTTGGATCACTCTCATCTTAGTCCTCAAAGTAGCCTCACAGCTTTCAACACTCTAAAGAGGTCTTGTACAATAGGTTTACTGAATGTTTGCATCTTTTGATCTCTTGAATGCTGCTTCCAAGAGCATTTATTGTGGACCCAAGCAAGATGAAGTTCTCGACAACTTCAATCTTTCCTCTCTGTATCATCCATTTATAATACCTACTGGTCTAGTTGTGACCAGTCTTGGGAGCTCTTATAGTGAGCTGTAAGCCATAATAAAGGCTGCAATCCCTGGTCTTCATCAGCAAGTGCCTCACGCCCTCCTCACTTTCAGCAGACAAGGTTGTAACATCCGTATCTCACAGGTTGTTAATAAACCTTCCTCCACTCCTGATGTCAATTCTGAAAATCCTTATGCCTAGCCTGGAAATATGGTCAATGATGGCAGAAGTTCCTTATTTTAGCAGCCTCTGGTCCAATGCTGTGTGTCGAGAACATTTCAAACAGAGCAGTAGCTTTTTCCACTTCATGTAAGAGTTCTAATTCGAAGATCACTAACTATACAGCGAGCTGCTGTCACAGAGACCATCCTGACTCACAGCAACACTGCACATGTGGCCGGCAGTGGCCACCCGACGAGGCAATGGTCATTCTTTGAGAGGCTGGAGCTTCTCTGATTCTTCAAGACCACCAGTTTTCCCCATTCATGAACTTTTCCCTGCTGACAGAGCACAGTGCACAGTTGGTTCCAAATTATTTACTAAGGTGCCCTGCATCCCAAATGTGCACGTTAGAAAAAGGGAGCCTTCCTCAGGCTTTTCACTGGTGAATGCTGTGATGCTACTTTCCAACGTACATCTACTTTGTAACATGGTCCACGTGGCCAGCTGCCACCAAGTGCAGTGTCACAGCCCTGTCCTCCATGTCATTCAAGATAGAGGATTGGGGCTATAGCACGCGGCTGCTAGCCCCATAGCAAGCACGGATTGGAACCAAGAGCATTAAGAAGAGGCGACTCTGTGGTGACCACCTTCTTTCTAAAACAGAAGGCAGTGGTGGTTATCGTTATTAGTTTTCAAGTTCCATTCTGGCTCATGTGTAGACAGGGTTTGCAAGACTGACTTTTTCAAAGCAAACCGTTAAGCTGTCCTCCAAGGCACCCTTGGAGGTGCTCAACCTGTCAACCTGCTAGCTCACTGTCCACCAATGTGCTATTGGTGCCCTGGAAACCCTATTTCCCCACTTCTCTGAGGGCAGAGAATCACAACTGTTTCCTTGAAGACTATATATACTTCCCTCAAAAGACCAGAAGGAAGTTCACTTGTTGGCTATTCACAGGCATTCAACGTGTGGGCCATAATGAACTGTGGACAGCCTTGAGAAGAATGGGCATTTCCGGGTACTCCATTGTGCTCATGTAGAACATGTACATGGATCTAGAGGCAGGTGTGTGAATGGAAGGAGGAAATACTGCATGGTTTAAAATAAGTGCTATATTGTCTCACCATATAACTCAACTTGCATGCAGAGCAAATAGCAAGAGAAGCTGGATTAATAAAGAAGAGCGTGGCGTCACAATTGGAGGAAAGCTTATTAACAACCTACAATACACCAGTGGCACAACTTTCCTTGCGGAGAGAGAGAGCATGAAGCACTTGTTGATAAAGAGCAACACAAAAATGAAAACCAAAATCTTCACAACAGAACTAATAGATAATCATGATAAAGGGAGGGAACAATTGAAGTTGTGAAGGATTTTGTGTCACTTGGATCCACAATCAATGCTCATGGAAGCAGCAGTCAAAAAAAAAACCACCTCTTGCATGGGGTGATTCTGAAAGGTAAGGACTAAGAGTGTCTGACTCAAGTCATGGTATATTCATTGCCTCATGTGCATTAGAAAGTTGGACATTGAATAAGGATGACCAAAGAAAATTCAATGCATTTTAATTAGGTGCTGGTGATGAATATTTTAAGTATAATATATTGCCAAAAGAACCAACAAATATATCTTGAAAGAAGTATAGTCATTTAGAAGCAAGGAGAGTGAGATTTTGTCTTTTGTACTTTGAACTTGCTGTCAGAAAGACCAGACATTATACTTGGTAAAGAAGAGGGGCAGTGGAAAAGAGGGATACCCTTGACAAGTGGATTGACACAGTGGCTGTAACACAAAGTTCAGATGTGACAGCAATTGTGAGGAGCGTGCAAGGCCAGTGTATTCATACTATGAGCTGAAGCCAGCTAGACCGCACCTTACAACAACTTCCCTTCAACCTTTGAAAGGCAGCTACAAAAAACAGTTTCAGCCTTCCTTTTCTGGACAAAAGCATCCCTACTCTCTAAACTTTCCTCTCAGGCTCCATTTTGAAACATGCCTCCTGTTGTATTAAAGATTAAACCGGGGCTTTGCCCTAGTCCATATAAAGACAGGTGCCACCCAGCACTTTAGAAGCCCAATCACTTAATTACTAAAAGTCAGAACAGACGCAAGCACTCTGAGTTGAATTTGAGTGACTTACTTAATTTTGGAGCCCAAATGACAGGGTTTCTTTAACCTTCAGTTGTGGAAATTGAGACTCAGAAAGAGGAAGGGACTGATCGCCAGGATTGCTGAAAAGACCCATTAATCACCAACCCAGGTCCCAAGAAAAGGCCCAATGAAACACTCAGATGTGATATTAGGAGACAGGGTAGACAACAGTGGCAAAGACCCAGCTGGAAGGAAGAAAGGAGACATTGGAGGGCAGGTCATGGGCACACATGAAAGAACTAAAGAATGAGCACACCAAGGAGGTAAGTGAAATCATCCGAAGGAAATCTTCGGATGAAGCAGCTGCTTCTAGAGGAACTGACTGTGTGGCCTACTAGGCACGACAAGAAAGGAGCCCACAGGTGCTGCTGGTCTCGCTATGTGCTGCTTATAACGTCCCGCCAGAGCAACCCTGGGGAGTTCTCTTATGGGATCAGAGTGAGCGCAGACGCTTCCTGTCAATGCCAAGTTGAAATATATAGAGTGAAGTCTTGATGTTTGAGTAATTTGCGTGAGAGAAGGGGGGATGTGTGAAGACAGAGAGGAACCGTTGTGAGATGGCATTCCGAGCCAATGGCTCAGTCACTCAGGACCCTTTCCTGCATTTGTTACTAATGAAACAAAATACATGCGCACCTCTTCCTCTCTCTCAAGGGAAAAATAAATGGGAGGGGTCACAAGGCCAACCTATTCCCAGGATAAGACAAGTTCTGATTTGCTGGGACAGTCCTGGCTTATGCCTACTGCACTGGCATAATTAATAATAGTGTCCCACTTCACTCTCATGAGTGTCACAGTTGGGTTGATAAATTATATAGTCTCCTGACTCGCTTTCAAAAAATTCAGGGTCATGGCCACAAATGTTTATAAAGTCTCCCAGATTGTGATTTTACAGGCCTATGTGAGTTGTAAGCATAATAAGGTCAAATTAAAGCAAAATAGAGCAGGGTCACATATGTATCAGAGAAGAGATTATTGATGTGTTTAATTAAGCAGAAAAATCTTTATTACTTTAAAGGCAACACAAATTAAAATGACAATGTTGGAAATGATTCTCTATCTGACACAAAGGATACACCCAGATGCTACCCAGAGAGGGAGTCAATAAGTATTGCTACCATGTCTGGTATCATGTTCCTATTGGGCACTTCTGACCTCATTTCTATCCAGCCCTTGGTGATGTCACCAGGCTGCGTGCTCTAGACAACCAGGACTTTATAGCCTGTCCTTTTGAAGTGCGCAATAGTCTTTATAGACCATGCCACAGGCTCTGATTTGAAAACCCCGCTAAGTGAACTGAACTTGTCCGTAAGCTCATGTGTAGCAGATTTAAGGAACTGAAACACCCTACTCTGAGAAGGAACAGGTGGCTTTATCACAAGGTTATGCATTTGGAGACTGTTGGACTTTAGTTCTGAACTCTTGCTTTTCGGCGGCTGGGGACTCCCATGCAACTCCTGTTTCCAAGCTCTCTTGGCTTTCTTATGACATGCCTTAGTCTAGTGGAATGAGCATGCTTGAAAGTGCTATCCTATCTCCACCCTCATTGTGTAAATAGCGTCAAGTCACTGGAGTTTTTATTTTTCACAAGTCAACAACATATGTATGTTGGTCTACAAAGCTATCCTATACCTGAATACTTTTTTTTCAAAAGAAGCTTTTGAAATTCTATACCACTGGCTAATTTAATGATACTATCAATAGAATTATTATATGCCCATGGGATGGTTTAAAATGTTCCCAAATAAAAGGACAATAAGTCTAAAGTGAATCATGGACATATATAAACTATAGATACATAAATTGGGTTTGAGTTCACACTTAACAGTAAGACCTAATCCAAGAACTATTCATTCTTATGATATGGCCCTTTATGAAGATATTATTAAAGTATAGGAAGCAAAATATGGTGAAGAAATCAGGTGGTGTTGAACTATCAGGACAAAGAGAAGGTTTTAAAATCTTACCTTAAAACAGTTAGTCATTTAAGTGAGGTGACATTTATGACCACATGTAAGAAGCACACTAGTCTACGCAATTCAAGGACTACAAATAATAAAATCCAAAGCATGAGGAGGGAACAGGATTGGAGCATAAATTCTGAGAACAGTTTGGAGAAGGCTGTGTATGACAGTGAAATTCCCTAGTCCATTTGCATGGGCCCTATTTGGATTAAGCCCCCCAGTGAATCTCATCTTACTATTGACATGTGAATAGCCTTGCTATCAGACAGACAGGGTGCATGGAAAAGCAGATTACCACAAATGTAATGTATTACTTTCTGTTAAATTTTCAACTGGGATTTTTCTATATTTTATTCTATTATTGTTCTTGATGTTCTCTATTTTTTTCTCTGTAGGAAATCCAAGATAGCTAAATATATAGGTACAGTAACTGCAGGTATAGCTGGGGAGGTTGGGGGGGGGGGTATGGGGAGCTAATAATTAGTACAAGGAGGAAGAAAATGTTCTAAAATTGTGATGATTGCACAACTCTTTTTAATATGTTTGAATTATTGAACTATGTGACATGTGAATTTTATATCAATAAAACCATTAAAATAAAATAAATATTGCTACAAATCACAGAAACCTTTGATTAACCAAAAAAATTTAAATGTGACACTGTTATTTTTTGCATAGCCTCTGTATAGGTCTATATGACTCAGAGCAGTACTTCTATCGCTTTAATCCTCCCCTAAATATTTTATTCTGTGCTCTGCAATTCACACCACATTAAAACATCCATGTTGGCATCTTCAAGAGACTCAGATAATCTCCCTTTTAAATGTTCTTTTAATTTGGGGCCTGGTGGTGTAGTGGGTTACGAGTTGGACTACTAACTGCAAGGTCAGCAGCTCATAATCATCTGTTACTCTCTGGAAGCAAAATGAAGCGTTCTAGCCACGTTAAGACTTACCGCCTCTCAGACTCACAGAGGCAGCTCTCCTCTGTCCTCAAGGGTCACTGTGAGTTAGGAGTGGCCTGATGGCAGTGAGTTGGACATCTCAGTTTCCTAGCTCAGGAAACAGAGGGACCCAGAGGAGACAAGTTCAGGGCTGGAGGGTCGATGCTACATGGTTTCTCCTCCGGGAAATTCTTGGAGGACAGTTCTTGCTACCCTCAAAAAACGAGCAGATACATTGTATGGTAGTTACACAATCTGCTGGCAGTTTGAGACTTGAGTGTGAAAGGGTGGAGTGTAGCCTGTCAATCAGGTCCACAGCTTAATGACCTCATTTGAAGGTGCTGAGGAGATAAATGACTCACTGGAGGTGGGAAGCACACTCACTCCCTGGGAGACATTGCTGCTGCCAAGCTACATGGAGAGAGGCTGATCTGATGGCGCCAGAGCTGGGGAGCTGAGAGATACTTCCACCATCACTGGTCCCACAAGACTTTCCTCCCTCTGGCTTGTGATCTTCCTGTATTTGGTGTCACTGCATGTTTTGTGTGAGTTTGGAGAAGAATTTGTAGACTGGCAAGGGGCATATGGGCTAATGTTGGATTTATTGACTTAAACTGGACTGCGCTGGAACGTTTTCTCAATATTCGATTGCTCTTGTGTATAAAGCCCTTTCTTATACACATATGAGAGTATATGAATTTTGTTTCTCTTGTCTACCCACAATAATACGAGTTGGTGTGATGGAAAAAAATTCCTCAGGGCAATTTTCCTGGCTGGTTTCTCATAAATGCAGTTTTCAATTTTCTTAAAATTTCCTTTGATTTTCTTGTGTCCTCTGAGAAAATCTATTAAGAGTAAGTTTTAGGAACCACCAAATCCTCGCACAAATCTCCCCCCAAAAATCTCCATCACCTTCTGAGTTGATCTTTCTGTCCAGCAGATTCCCTTTGGACTGCTTTGATTGGACCTTTGAGGGCACACTATGGAGACAGAGACAAAGAAAGCCATGAGAGAACATGTGACCTGTGTGCAGCTGTATGTTGGTCATAGACACATGTCTTAACATGTTCTGTTTACAATAGACCTGAGCATGTATGAACTGGATTCCTCCTAGTAACAATTTTTGACTTACCCTCTTGTGTGTAGCTATCTGAAAAATATATAATTAGACAGCACATTGGCATATCCATACAGAAGAAGAAATCATTTGAACATGTGGAAAGGTGATAATGGGATCACTCACTAAAGCACAGGTCTAAGTGACTAATAAATGACTGAAAGTTCAATCTCACACAGGAAAAGAACATAGACACACACCAATGAGGTAATTGTTGGCCTGTAATATAAATAAAATATTATCATGGAATTATAATATTGATAAAGTTATAATATTGATAAAATAAATGATAATATCCTCTAGTGGAAAGGATGTAGAGAAAATCCTCACTTCATGTGAGGACTATATCTTATTTACACATTTTCTCTCAAAATCTTGAATGCATATGTACCACAGACCTGATGTTTGACTCATTGATTCCACTTCTAGAGATTGTTATAAAGAAAATAGCCAGTATCTGATATTTTCTTTATAACACTGGGATGATATTTCTTTCATTTTCTTTTTTTGTAAATATTTTTATTGGGGACTCTTACATCTTTTATCACAATCCATACATTCATCCCGTGTGTCAAGCACATTTTCACATAAGCTGCCATCATCATTTTCAAATAGGCTGACATTTCTGGTTTGTAATGTCAGGTCATTGTGAGCAAGAATCTACCAGAGGGCAAGAAAATGCATGGAGGATCAAGTACAAATTTAAGTTTGTCACACCGGTTACACAGAGGAGTCTCCATTAATGGCAGTAAAAAAGTCTTACTTACTTTGGACATCTTATCAGGAGAAATCAATCCCTGGAGAAGAGCATTATTCTTGGTAAATAGAAGTGTTGTGGAAAAAAGGAAGGCACTCAAGGAGTTGAACTGACACAGAGGCTGTACAATGGACAGCAAGAGGACAATGGTGAGGAGCACAGGACCAGGCAGTGTTTTGTTCTGTTGTGGACAGGTTGTAATGGCCAAAACTGCCTAGAAGGCACCTAAGAACAAAGACAATCTGCCAACATCAGAAGATTATGAAAAATCAAGTAAAATATGAAAACAGTAGATCACCGATCCAAGTGTTTAGCATGACTCTGTTTCTTGAGTCCTCAAGATAGCTATAACGCATTCATTAAGAAGGTCTGAAGCCCTATCTGTATAAATTGGATCAAGTTTCTTAGCCTTCCAGTACTTTGTTTTGTTCTGTTTTATATAATGGGGATGGTGATATCTACACTTTCATAGGTTTCTTATGAAAAATGGGGCTTTTTGCTCCCCCCAAAGAGTTAATCTTAAAAACCCATAAAGTCAATGCCCCTGAGTCAGCATAGACCCTATCACAGAGAGTCAGTTTTTGAGTTGTGAATTCATATAAGTACACACAAATGAGTGGTTTAGAGTAAGTTCTCTATAAACATCAGCTATTATGTTATTCCGGGTAGACTAGAGAAACAAATTCATAGACATGTACGTGTGTGTATAAGGGAAAAATTTATATATGAGAACAACTTTACATTAAGAAAATATCCCAACCCAGTCCAGTACATGGTTATAAGTCTGATATTAGCTCATCCATCCATTACCAATCCCTAAGTCCTCTTCAGACTCACTAAGCACATGCAATGATGCCAAGACAACCACAGGGCAGTGAGTGCAGAATTTTGTGTACTTAGTGGAAGTAGAAGATCTCATCACTGGCAGGGACCTCTCTGTGACTTCTCAAGCATCTCAGCACTGGCAGGAGTTTCTATGTGGCTTTTCTGCCTTCAGAGGTCTGGTTCTATCAGGGTAAGCACATGTGGCTTCTCCTCTAGGATGTCTCACAGGGAGTCAGCCTTGTGTCTTGTCAGTAGAGCATCTCCAAGGGACTGAGCTGTGAGTCTCTCACCTTCATGGGGGGAAATATGACCAGATTTCCCAGAATTCTCAGGAGAAATCCATGCCCACACAGAGGTCTCATTGACTATCTCCAGGTTGACATCTTGACAAGATTCACAAACATTACTGGGGTTGACTAGTTGTGAGCAGAACAAGACGATCTGTCTGGAGTCCAGGGTGCTCCAGCAGTCTAGCTCAGGCTTATTCTCCTGGGGAAAGTTAAAACAAAATACTGAAAGCCCACACTGAGGCCTCAGCTTAGAAGTGATATGCCATCATTTCTGCCTTGGGCTCTGGCCAAAGCAAGTCACACTAGGAGGGAAATTCACATTGGCTCTGTAGAAAGAACTCCAAAGTCACATGACATAAATCACAACAATAGACAGAAAAATGTGAACAATTGGTAATCCATCTGTGTTCATCTTGGTAGACTAGAGAAACAAATTCATAGACATGCATGTGTGCATAAGAAAGAGGTTTATATACAAGAGCACTGGAACATTGAGAAAACATCCCAACCTAGTCCAGTGCAAGGCCATTAGTCTGATATTAGCCCATATGTCTGATACCAATCTATAAGTCGTCTTCAGACTCACGAAGCACATACAATGATGCCAATTGCAGAACGATCACAAGTCAGTGGGCAGAAAGTCTTTGGATCTAGTGGTGTTGTAAGCATCTCAGCGCTGGCAGAGATCTCTCTGTGGTTTCTCTGGTTTCAGAGGCCTGGTTGCATTAGGGCAGGCTCATGTGACTTTTCCAGCTCAAGGTGCTAGGGTAGTTTCAAGTGTCTTGTCAGCTGCAATGTCTCCCAGGAATGTTGACAGAAAGAGAGGGAAGTGTCTCCTGCCCCCAAGGAGGAAATACCAGATTTCCCAGAATTCTCAGGAAAAGGCCATGCCCACACAGAAACCTCATTGGCTATGATTTGATTGATAGGCTAGACTCCACCCCTACATGCTTTATCCTTAAATTGACAATTATATAATTACCACATCATCTACCACAGATTCTAAAATGGCACAATGCAACAAAGCTATCTCTTAGAATAAGGAACACAAGTGAGTATACACATTTCTTTGCTTTGCTCATATCATTAAAAATAATTTTCAAATTATAAAAAAGTTATATTCTAATGTTAATGTGTGGAAGGCACTCATGTAAATAATTTGGAAGACACATAAATAAAAGAAAGCATTTCAGCAGGTATGTTACTAGATATTTCTTCCCTGTGTCATGTTGGTCCTACACAACCAAACACTGACCCACCAGCTGCATTTCCAAACGCCTTCTAAAGTGCTCCTGGCTTTGAGAAACTCTGAAAACTCTTTTTGGAATGGTTCTTGCTGGCATTCTGTGTATAGTATACAACATATACACTCATCGATAAGCTGAGTTCTTCAGCACATTTTAATGCAGTTTTTGTGGTAAAATTAAGTGCCTTGGCTGATAATTGGATGAGTTATACTCGGGTATATACAGTCTTTACTTACTGTTTGATGTGTCAATATGACCCATCTCTCGGTAGTCTTCAATGTATTTATTTTTCATTTAACTTGACGGTAAAAGCATATGGCTACATATCACCTAAATGTTCCTTTTTGTTTGTTTGTTTGTTTTGGGGGGGGGAATCACTGCCCTCTGGTGGTCATGGGAGCTACCCAGCACTGCTCCTGAGAACCACTGCTGGATTTGAACTGCCAAGCCCATGGGCCGCAGTCCTGCACTCAACCGCTTATGCCACTGGGGCTCAGCCCCTCACCTGAATGTTCTAAGTTCTTTGATCTTCTAATGCCATCTTTCCATTGGAACATCAATTATACATACACACTCACAGACACATATACACACAAATGGTGCTTGGTTGACTGCAGGAGGCCCACTGCTTTCCCAAATACCTTTTGTAGGTTCCTGGGGGATAAGAAAATGGTGCTCACACTCTCCTCATGACTGGGGTTGCTCCCTTCGCTTTGCTTTCCCATCATCAATCGAAGCATCCCAGCTTGTCTCTTCACCACACCCACTGCTTCCACATCACCACTTTTCATGGACACTTCTCCTTTCCTCATTTATTTCACAAGGAATTTCTTGCTGTAGGCATTTCTAGTAAGAGAATTTTACTACAGGCTTGGTGATAATAGAAGGTGACTACCACATGGACCAGGAACAAAGTGCATATCACGAATCACAGCTGCTGAAGTTCACTGGCCATTATGTGTTTGAGTGCGCTCTTGGGATTTATAGGGAATGCTTAATCATACCCTTCTTGGCTGCAAGTTTTGAGTCAATTGAGAATCCAAGGCAAGCCCCAATGAGGTTGCAAGATAGCTGAATTACTAGAGAAGATAGTTTGGATTTACAGTCAAATCACTGTTCTGGAACTTTCTTCCAACTTTAGAATTAAGAATTCTTACCCAGGAAGATATATGGATAATGATTTTTGTTTGTTTGTTTTGTTTTCCAGCAGAGATTGGTTACAGAGGCACTCACAGTCAACACCCTTAGCACATTTTCCCCTTTGATTAAGTAAATAATAAAGACCATTAATGTAGACTAATTCCCCATGCTGACCGATCAAATGAGCACCTTCCCCTTACTGAGTGCTGAAAGGAAAGGTTCCAGACTAATCTCCTGCTTGTCCAGAATGTTCTTTGACCAGAATTCATTGCGAGGCTGTGCGCTCTCTGTTTCATTTCCAAGAATCAACCAACAAGATCTCCTCTTGTTCCCATTGCCACCAGAAAAACAAACAAGCAACAAAAACAACAGCAACAAAACAAATCATCTATTGCTTTGAAAGGTATCTCGAATATGATTCTAAATTATCATTATACTTTCCTATATAAAACCACACCAAAATCAAATCTATCCCCAGTTAGTCTAGTCCAACTCAAAGCAAGTCTGTGGGGTGGTGTAGTACTCCCTTAGGTTTCCCAGGCTGTCGATCTTCATGGGTGCACACAGCCACATATCCCTCCCACAGACCATCCAGGGGGTTTGAACTGCTGCCCCTTCAGTTAGCAGCCCAGCACTTAGCACTGCTCCAGCAGGGTGCCTTCTTCCACAAGTAAACTTCAGAAAATTAAACAAAAATAAATTATTCAGATAACCAGAATAACAAAGACTTTCAACCCAAAAAATCTATTGTGTCATTTTATTCTGGCATATGAAGACACTTTACATGAAAAGCTGCATAAAAGATGAACAAAATTGTGAAAATGATGCAGACAGAAACAGACAACTGAAGAATCAGGGTCTGACGGAGGCACGCTCTGATAATTGGGGTTTTGTGGAAAAGATGAATTAAGTTAACAAAATAGAAACAAACCGCCCTGCCCCAACTTACTTAAAATAATAGCAAAATAATTTTACAGAAAATGAATAGTGAATCAGTACATATCAGCACTTCAGATCAAGAAAATGTGCCATCAGGAGACCAGAGCATGTGAGGAATTCCTGGAAGACAGAAAGCAGATGGCATTGGAGTGACAGGAGTAGATGAATCTATAGCCAAAAATCACATGCAGCCCACAATTACTCAGAAGATAAAAACAAATCTGGGGAAACCAGGAAGCCCAGGATCGGGGCCTGGAAAAATCAATAGGAAGTTTAATTAGGAGACTGCATTTAGAGCAGCTGCCAAAGCCCATCCCACACCTTACACACCTGTAAACAGAGCACCTATCAACCAAAAGAAAACAAAACAAGACAAAAACTGCCCTCTAAGAAACATAAATCTGGAACCAGGGTTGTTCATAAATAACCTTATGGTGTAAAGAATGGCCTCACGTGGTGCAATAGCTAATGCACTTAGCTGCTAACCAGAACGTTTGAGGTTCAAATCCACCTCAGAAGAAAGGCCTGGTGATCTACTTCTGGAAAAACAGTCCTTAAAGCTGTATGGGCCACAGAGCTTCACGAGGGATCCCTGGAGTCAGATGAGGTCCGTGAAATGAATAGTGCACTTTTTTCTGTGGACATTATTCATTTGAATATCTTTTTGTGAATTTTTCCCTTCTCCCAAGTATTTTGTTTATTTTTCTACTTTCTTCTTGTGAAAGACTTCTTCAGATCCTCTGGGTAGAAATTGTTGGTTAAATATGTTGCAAATATGACTCCTGCTTTGAGACTTCTTCTTCATGGTATGAATATGTATAATTTTAAAATTTCATTGTACTCAAATGTATCAATTTCTTTCTCTTATGACTAGCATTTTTTGTGTATTTTTGAGAATTTTTGTTCTATGCCAAAGGTGATAAATACATGATTCTATATTATTTTATGTAAACTTTATAATTCCACATTTTATCCTGAAATGTGTAAGTCCCCTAGAGTTGAAATATGTAGATGGTGTGATCTAAGTCTCCAATTTCAATTTGAGTTCCATATGACTACCCGACTGTTCTAGAATCATTTACTGCAAAAACTCCTTTTTCCCATTACTCTGCAGTAGTATCTCTGTTGTAGACCAAAGGCTCCTACATGCAGGCACTGTAGGTGGATGCTTCATTCTACTGTGTTGATCTTTCAACTATTACAAAGCTAATATAGTATGATATTGGCTATGAATTGAAAAATATGTTGTCTTCAAATCATGTTATTCTGCTTCAAGAGTACTCATGAGGAGCACTTAAACTTTAGTCTTCCATAGAAATTTAAAATCATCTTGTTTGTTCCATTCCATAAAAATAAACATGCTGATAGTTATTTCAATTAGAACAAATTAATAGATCAATTGGGAAAAACAATAATTCAAAGATATTGAGTCTTTAAAACCATAAACATCATATCTAGTTTTCAAGCTTTAAGTATCATTTAAAAACCAGTAAATAGAATGATTTTGTTTTCAATCATGAATGCTCCATTAGAATTCTGACTGTTTGCATGTATTGCCATACTTGATTTTATTTTCTCCCTTGGTGGTGAGGAGATTGTTAGGCTCAGCTGTTAATGGAAGGTTGAAAGTTCTAGTGTACCAAGAGGTGGACTGGAAGAAAGGCATGGTGATCCACTTCCACAAAACCAGCCATTGCCAAATCTAGTGAGCACTGTTCTGCTCTGACATACGGGATCGCCAGGTGTCCACACTGCTCAGTGGCCACCTGACGGGTTCTCTAACTTGATGTCCATCGCTTCTTGCTCACTAGGGTCTTCTCTGGTTTTGTGGCCTTCTTTTGCTGCTTGATCAGGATCCCCCTATGCTTTGATCATTCCCCCTATGCTTTGATCATTCCCCCTATGCTTTGACTCTTAGTTTTAAGTAGCTCCACTTCACTTTCCCTTTACACTTATTGTTCATTTCCTGTCCCCTGTTCTTATTTAGACCATCATTAAAAAGTAAGTGGCAACCATTTCCCCATAAAGATTCACTGCTTCTTCCCCCGCGATGCCCTAATGCCTTCATAAAACGAAAACCATTAAGCAATCCCATTTCCTTATACTCTTACCTTGCTTTCTTTATGCTCCTTAATTGATCTTTGATGCGTTCCCCCTTCTCTTCTTCACTTCTCACTCTCATTTACAGATTTTATTGAAAGAAGTTTATTATAAATGTTCTTATGTATCTTTCATTTGAGATTTTTATAAATATAGGTAAATGTGCACATCTAAGTATATTTTTAAAGTTTAAATGTTAAAAGTGACATACTTCGTATATTAGCCTGTTGCATTGATTAGTGCTTTCCTCACTCATTCAATTTCCATTAGCTTTTAATTTTGACTTTAGTACAGTCTTTTTCTTCTTCATTTTTGGTGTTCTCCTTATATTTCAAAATTCTGAGCACATATATTTACTATATCTCTTCTTGATATAGAAATTTTAGGTTGTGGTCATTTTCTCTCACATGTATATTATAGACATGATTCCAATATCCCAGCATGCAGTACTGCAGATGAAAAGTCTGATGCTACTAAGCAGTAGTACATTCTATTTGGACAAGTGCACACATTTCCCTCTCTTTCTGTAAGATTAAAACTTTTTACCAAATACTTCTAGATATTTTGTTTCATATGTGTATTTTTTCATAAAATTGATTTGAAGTGTTTAAGCACTTTAAATGTCCAGCCTTTGCACATTTTAAAGTATATGTATATCTTCTAATTTATGTTTAATAGCTGCCTTACATGTATATCTGCTTATTTTCCCTAATCTCTGCCATTCATGAGTTAGGTCTCCTGGATTTATCTTTTAAGTCTCTCATATGTTCTATCAAGTTTGTAATCTTATCTTACTACCTACCAATGTTTTTTAATAGCCCTTACTCTTTGTGGCAGCACTAATTGCATTGTATTAGGGATAATTCTCTCCTTTACCTATTTCCCAATTTCATTTGCTTAAACATCTAGTCTCCAATGTATTTTACACTGAAATTTTCTCTTCAAATTCTCATACTTAATTTTTTTCATCAAAATATTCATCACTATCCTCCAGAAATCTTTTACTGAGTTGACGTTCTAATTATTCTACTTTATGCTCTTTCCTCAGTTCTGGCCTCTTTTAAACAGAGCATGGCTGTTCTTTCTGAGGTCCGGGGAGCATGTGCAAATAGCAGGAAGAGTTGTGATGTGATGTGATGCCTGCTCCTGAGGTCCTGGAGAGTAAGGGCAATTGTTCTCCTTCTCAGCGGCACCTGGGAGAAGCCCTGCTGGTCAAGAAAAAAGGGCTGGGCCACTCCGGAGAAGGGTGGTGGTTTATGCACTTAGCATCCCCGGGGGAAAAAGACTTAGAAATTGGCTTCCATAGAGACTGCAGCCAAGAAAACTGATTATACACTGTCACGAGGGTTGCCAGGATCTGGAAGTTGGGTCAATGTCACCTAATAGCAACAGGACCCCTGAAGAAATCACTCAGCAACAGAAGAAAATCAGGTCATTCTCTTGTCCTTCATGAGTGCCCATGTACCAGTGGCTCATGCCACCATGCTGATTCCTATAGGGCCCAGTAGTCTTGTCAGTCAGGAGAGGTCAGTGCGGGGTAAAAGGAAGAGAGTCCAGTGTGCTGTCTCCAGTGTCACTGTCCCCATACTGCTTCACTATCAACACTGAGAGTGATCACTCAGCTGGGCAGTGTCGGCAGATTCTTTATAGGAAAAACATGAAATTCAACACCATTCTTAAACCAATTCAAGTGAAAGGACATAAGGGGGAAAGCATCGTCCAATGCTGTTTTGTTGTTGTTTTGTTTTGTTTTTGTTTTTGGGGCATCACTGCCTTCTGGTGGGAGTAGGTGGCCCAGCCTTGCTCCTGGAGAGCTGCTGCTGGATTTGCACTGCCAAGCCAGTGGACCACAGTCCTGCATACAACCAATACACCACCGGGGCTCAGCCCTAATGCTGTTTTTCTTAATTGTTCAGATAACAGAAGAGAAGATCATAATGACCTGGAGTTAGGCAAGGAATCCCTAGTTATCACAAACATAATCCCTAAAAACACGATAATTTGAACTTCATCAAAATTAAAATTTTACTTCAATAAGGAGCCCTGGTGCACATTGGACTGCAAACTGCAAGGTCAGCAGTTGAAACTCACCAGGTGCCCAATGAATGAATGATGAGTCTGTCGGGTCCTATAAAGATTTTCTGCTCTGAGTTTCTGAGGCAGTTCCTACTATGTCATATAGGGCTACTATAGGTTGGAATTGACTGTATGGCAGTAAGTTTCATTGCCAGTTTTGAAGACATTGTTAAAAGCATGAAAATGTAATCTACAAAAATGGAAGAGAAATATTCTTACATAATATATTTATAATACAGGTATGCCTTAGGTTATGAACACCTGATATGCCCATAAGTGGGAACCAGCCTCATAAAACAAAACCAAACTTGCTACCTAGCATCAATTTGGTCCCACAGAACCATATGGGACAGAAGAACTCTGTCATTTGGGGTTTCTGAGATTTTTCAAACGTTATGGAAGCAGGCAGCCTGAGCTTCCCTTCTTCCACACAGTGACTGGCAGGTTTTAAGCAATGATCCTGTGCTCCGCATCTCAATATATCACTACATCACTAACCCGGGAAGCCAACTCCCTCCCACAGAGGGAATGTTACCTCGCAGGACAGGGAGAACCTCCCCTCTGGATTTCCGAGGCCGTCAGTCTTCACCGGAGCAGAGAGACACCTGTGGAAAGGCTGGTGGTTTCAAAGGTGAACTTGAAAAGTTCAGCCCAACATGTAATCTAAAAGACCACGAGAGCCGGGGCACACAAACTCAAGGCTATACATTGATTTGTATTAGCTTCCTTGTAGTACATATCAAAATGATATTACTATTATAACAGAAGTTTTATACCAAAGTGTTTCAATGAATCTGGAAATGCCCATTTTTTAATACATAGAAAACTGCATTATATGCTATATACTAAAAATAAACGTGACTGACATTAGATAAGAAATATTTCTAACAGTGCTGACTCAAACACAAATTTGACTTAAAAAAAGATTCAGAAACAAAATGTGTTTGCAATCTGGGTATTTTCTATATAAGAAGAACCACAAAAAGAAAATAAGCAACATAATTTAAAAAAGAGCAAAACACTTAAATGGGTAATTTGCGAGAAAATACTATTAGATGACACTTAATTATACACAAAAAAATGTTGACCATCATCAACCATGAGTGAAATGTGAATGGAAATCTTAATTAAAGAATTCCCAAACCCATGGCTTTTGATTTTGATTCCATTCTTACTCATCATGATGCTGTAGTTTCCTAGAAATGCTTCATAGAGTTTTCAAGATTGTGAAAATGGGAGTGTGTAAGTCGGGGTAGACTATAGAAACAAATTCACAGACATTCATATGTGTAGAGGAAAGAGCTTTGTAGATACGAGCAGTTGAATATTAAGAAAACATACCAGCCCAGTCCATATCAATCCAATAAGTTTGATTTTAGCCCATATGTCCTATGCCAATCTATGAAACCATCTTCAGACTCACACAACACTTGCAATGATGCTGATTATAGGAATATCACAGGTCAGTGGGTGCGAAATCTTGCAGATCCATAGGCAGTATAAGCATCTCAGCTCTAGCAGGGATCTCCACATGGCTCTTCCAATTCCCAGGGGATGGGGTCTGTCAATGTAGTGCCATATGTCTTGTCAGTAGAGTGTCTCTCAGGAAGTGAGTAGAGAGAGTATGTGTATCCATTCTCCAAGGAAGAAATACATGACTGTCCAGAATCCTCAAGAGAAGGCCATACCCACACAGGTCTCATTGGCTATGCCCCAATTGACAGACTAGACTCCACCCCTTCACTCTTAATCCTCTCAAGTCTTCAATTGACACCAGATTATGTACTGACCACAGGAAGCATACAGTCTCATCTTTTTCTCCCAGAGCAGTTGGTTGCATTCACATTTCCAACATCAGTAGAAAATGGGTTACAGAAAAGTTGTATGTCCTGTTCATGAAGATAAAACTCTTTAAACCTAAATTGAAACTCCTTTTTCAACTTTTCCAGTGAATCCACAGGTTTTGTTTGGGAATACAACTGTGTTAGTCTGGGTAAACTAGAGAAACAAATCCATAGACACGCATATGGATATAAGGGAAAAGTTTATATAAAAGAGGAATGTGACATTGAGAAAGCATCCCAGCCCCATCCAGTTCAAAGTCACAAGTCCGATATTAACACATATGCCCAATATCAGTCTATAAAGTCTCCTTCCAACTCACAAAGTCACAGGCCAGTGGGTGCAGAGTCTCAGTGCGAGCAGGGGTCTCCCCAGGGCTCCTCGTTTCCAGGGCTCAGGGTCCATCAACAGCATCCAGTGGTGGTAGAAGCAACTCAGTGCTGGCAGGGCTCAACATGGCTTCTCCAGAGCTCCAGCATCAGAGTAAGGCCCTGTGGTTTCTCCTCCAGCTCGTTCAGCTCCTCGAATGCTGCCATCTTGTCCATAGTTCATTGTCTCTGAGACTGTCAACAATTGGGAAGATAGCTTCTCATCTCCACAAGGGAAATATCGCAAGATTTCCCAGAAGTCTAAGGAGAAAGCCATGCCCACACGGAGGTCTCATTGACTACTCAATGGCTATCTCCAAATTAACAGGATAGACTCCACCCCTACATCTCAATCATGAAATTAACATAAGCACATGACCGCCACAGCAGACAATGGTTTTTCTGCTAACAGATTTTGAGTTGTGGGGAGATGGCAGAACTTTTCCTCCTTCACTTGTTTGATGAGGAGGTCTAATTTTACTTCAAATGCTTTCACTTGTGATTGCATATCACAGATGAGCTTCCCCTTCACTTGAAGTTGAACATTAAAACTGTTGAGTAGCTCTGTTACATCTGTCAGAAAGGCAGGGTGCTGTTTCCATTCTGCATCATTGAACTCTGGTACTTCTTTGTTTTTTGAAAACAGAAAAGCTGTCATCTGTGGAAGTAAGTCATAGAAATGTTTCAAAACTCTCCCTTGACTCTGACAACAGACTTCTGTGTGGTATAAAACAGCTTCATAGGCAACATTCAGCTCAGACAGAAATTCCTGAAATTATCTGTGGTTTAGTGCATTAGCTCTAATGAAGTTAACACAAGATACCACACTTTTCATAACAGAGTCCCACTTCAGTGATTTACTATGCAGCAGTTGTTGGTGGATGAGGCAGTGTATGGCTACTAGATGAGAATGATTATGCTTGTCCATCGCTTGGTTAATGCAAGCAATTACTCCTTTCTTAGACCCCACCATGCTAGGAGCACCATCAGTTGTCACACTGGCTAGTTTAGCCCAGTCCAGCTTCAAACCATTCAGAGTTTGGCAAACCTTTTCATAAATATCCTCTCCTGTGGTTGTTCCTTTGATGCTTTTCAGTGCAGCAAGCTCTTCTGTGACTTCAAAATAGTCATTCATCCCCCCCAAAAATTAGAAGTTGTGCAGAATCACGGACATCATTACTTTCATCAAGTACCAAGGAAACATAGGTAGGAAAGATTTTTTGCAGAGTTTTGCAAATGCTGATGCAAATTATTTCTCATATCTTCAGTCCTTCATGTAATTGTAGGTCCTGAAAAACTCACTGTACTAAATAAATCAACCTTCTCTGGATGCATCTCTTTGGCAACAGAAAGAAATCATTCTTTAACAAATTTTCCCTCCACGAATGGTCTGCCAGTGCATGCTGTTAGCTTAGCAATTTGAAAACTTGCTTGCAGTGATGAAATATTTAGCTGCTTCTGCTTCACAAAAATATTTTGCTGAATTGTTAATGTATTTTCCAGGTTTAATATTTTATCTTTTCTCATTTCTCTAACCAAACAATCATATTTATCTTGAGTTTGATAGTGTTGGCGCAAATTGTATTTTTGAACACAGACACTATATTCCTGTATATCAAACACACAACTCTTTTCTTGTACTGCATGAAAAAGTAATCATAATTCCACTGTTCTTTCGATATTCTACTCAAGTTTTCTCTTTCTTGATATCATTGTTTCCTAGGAATTCCAAATTGGTATTAGTAAAATATATGTGTACCTATGTACATACATATGTATATATGTATATGTACACACATATATACACAATGCTACAAAAACAATATACCAGCAATAACTTTGCCCGCACAGAGACTGCCCATCAATGCAGTCTGATCAGTGTCCATCAATGCAGCCTTGCCAGTCCACATCATTTCAGCCTCACCGTGCCCATATGGTGGAACTCCACTTTTACCTCAGGCTCACACTGGTGCGGTGCGGGAACCAGCACGATTACAGCACTGATTCTTCCACCACCTTTCCAGTTCACACATGACCGTGTGTGAACCGCACTGAGACCTGTGAACTTGCACAGGTGTCTGATCGCATGGGTGAGAAGACCCATGCAATCATTTTCCACTGCAGGAGAAAAGAAGGCACATGTGCCTATTTTCTTCTGAATCTAATGTGAGTCCTGCCATACAAGCACACAACATACAACATCATACACAACTGAATAGCAATCAGAATGTAAATGCACATACTGTCAATTAGATTGGCTTTCCTACTCCCCAGCTGTCTGCATAGCCAGATTAAGTACCCAGGGAGCCCTAGGCAGATTGCCAGTTTGGGGGCCCCAAGTGATAACACTGAGAACTGACCATTTGCTGACAATTTGCATTAGCACTGAGCGCTGACCATTTGGATTACAAGTGCTGAGCACTCACAGTGATCATTACCACTGAGCACTGAGCATTTGCATTGCCTCTGAGCACTGACAATTTGCATGAGCACTGAGCACTATTTTCCTTATCACTGTGATGCAACCCCCCTAGAAACCACCCCAACCAACTAACAAACTTAAAAAGACTCTAACTCCAACAAAACTCTACTATCTTCAAAAAAGGCGTCCCCTATCTGCAAAAAGACCTCCTGACTTCAGAAAAAAGGCCCTACTAACTAAAAAATAAAAATTTAAAAATAATAGACCTCCTAACTTCAAAAAAAAAATTCCTAATTTGTTTTTACCTCAGTCCTCAGGCAGCTGCAGTTTCTGCACAGGCAAGCTCGTGACTCGTCAGATCACACCCAAGACTGAGAGGAGAAGTGGAGAGACAGAAGGAAGGGAGTCGGAGAGTGCTGCACACATTCCACATATGCGCACTGTGGGCTGGGAAGCAGGACGGGAAGCGGCAAAAAGCACTCGATTGGCTAGAAAAATATCCTCAGTGGGCCACATGTGGTCTGTGGCTCATAGTTTGAGGACCCCTGCTCTAGAGAACTCTGCCTAACAGTAAATAATGTCATTATTGTTATTAGTTGTTCAACTGCTTCCAACTTCTGGCAACTCCAAGTGTGGCAAGGACACCTTCTCCATTCAGTTTTCAAGGCTCTCATGTTTTGAAAGCAGATCCTCACGTCTATCATCTGAGGCACCTCTGAGTATATTAAGATTGTCAACATTTTGTAAAGTAGTTAAGTTCTTAAGTGTTTGTGCCACTCAAGTGTCCTAGAAAATGTAAATCCCCAAAGAATAAGAAATGGTAATTTAAAGGTGGTTGTTGTTGTTACAGGTCATTGGGCTGATTCCAGTTCCTGACAACCCGATGTACTCATAAACCAACCAAACTCACTGCTCATAGATTGATTCCAACTTAGAGTGGCTCTGCAGGACAAGGTGGAACTTTATGGGTTTCCCAGGCCTTAACCAAAATAGAAACCCAGTTAGTAGCCCACTGTGGCAAAGGGGCTCCTGGTGTCCAGCAATACTGAACACTGACTTATCCTGCACTGTCCTCACAGTTGTTGTTATATTGGGGTTCATTGATGCAGCTGCTGTGTCATTCCATGTCATCAAACTCTTTTTTTTTTTTTTGCTGAACCTTCATTTCATCAATCCTTTTCTTGGAACTGGGCTCTCCTGATTATCCATGCTACTTTCAATATTTTTTCCAACACTATAATACAGTACATCAATTCTTCTAAAGTCTTTCTTAGTCATTGTCTAACTTTCACATGCCTATGAGGCTATTGAAAGTACCCTAAGTCTTCAAGAAACATCCTTGCTTTTTAAGACTTTACAGAGATCTTGTATCGCAGTTATGCCCAGTGTAATACATCATTGGATTGCTTGACTGCTACTTCCATGAGCATTATTATGGACCTAAACAAAATTCATTCCTGGACAACTTCATCTTGTCTCTTGTGACAGTTGCATAATCTCAACTTGTGAATGGAGGAAGTCTAGCCCATCAATCAGGTTGCAATTTTATGACAGCATTTGGAGGCATGAAGGAGAAAAATAGCTCCCTGGAGGCCAGATACACTCTCTGCTTCATCTCTCCAGGAGTCATTCTTGGTTACAAGCCACATGGAGCTACACTGATGGAGCCAGAACTGGGCAGTTGAAGCAGTCATGTGGAGACTTCTGAGATGAGACCACTGAGATGCTTCCATTGCCACTGGACCCATAAGGCATTGCACCCACAGGGCTTTGTTCTTCCTACATTCGGTGTTATTGCTTGCATTGCCTGAATCAGAAGAGGAATTTATAAACTATTATTGGACATATAGGCTAATATTAGGCTTATGAACTTGATCTGGTCTTAGCTGGGATGTTTACTCAATATTGAAATGGAGTTGTATAAAAGCTCTTTCATTCTTTAAAAAAATCATTTTATTGGGGGCTCATACAACTCATCACAATCCATATATACATCCATTGTGTCAAGCAAATTTGCACATTTGTTGCCATAATCCTACTCAAAACATTTTCTTTCTACTTGAGACCTTGATAAAAGCTCCTCATCTTTTCCCCTCCCTCTCTCGCCATCCCTTCCTCCAAATTCTTGGTAATTTGTAAATTTTTTTCATTTCTTCCTTCACCCATGTTTCTGTTGTTCATTCCCCTAGGAGTGGGTTATATGCAAATCATTGTGATTGGCTCCCCATTTCTCCCTCCATGTTCCACTTACCCGTCTGGTATCACTAATTTCAATATTGATCCTGAGGGGGTTATCTATTCAGGATTCCCTGTGTTTCCAATTCTTTTTTTTTAAGGCATCACTGCCCTCTGGTGGGAGTAGGAGGCCCAGCCTTGCTCCTGTAGAGCTACTGCTGAATTTGAAACGCCAAGCCAATGGGCTGCAGTCCTGCACTCAACCACTACGCCACTGGGGACCAGCCCTCAATTCTTATCTGTATCCATGTACATGCTCTGGTCTAGTCAGATTTGTAAGGTAGAATTGGTATCATGATAGTGGGGGGGGGCATTAAAGAACTAGAGATAAGTTCTATGTCTCAACATAGAACTCTACCCTGACTGGTTTGTCTCCTCCCCAAGACTAAGGTGACCAGACGTCCTGCTTTTTAACAATTTGTCCCATGTCCCATGACATTTTAAAATGAAATAAATATATATTACAATACTATTTTTGCATTCTATGAACATTTTTGTTGCTCCATATAGACCAAATGTTTAATTAAGAGCCCCCCTTCCCCCTGGTCAATGGTGTCCCACTTAAAATCGTTATTTTACACAAGACCCTTCTGTAAGGGGATGTCCAATTGCCTACAGATGAGCTTTTAGTCTTCACTTCACCCACCTCCCTCCATTCACACTGATATAATATTTTGTTCTGGGTCTTTGAAACTTTATACCTCATCCTATTGACATCTCTTGATCACACAGACCAGTATGCTTCTTTCATATGGGCTTTGTTGCTTCTCAACTAGATGGCAGCTTGTTTATCTTCAAGCTTTTAAAACCCCAGACACTAAATCTTTTGATAGCTGGGCATGATCAATTATCTTCACCACATTTGTTTATGTTCCTGCTTTATTTTCAGTGATCTTGTCAGGAAGGTGAGCGTCACAGAATTCCAGGTTAATAGAACAAAGTGCTCTTGCATTGAGGGACTACTTGAGTAAAGGTCCAATATCCATTTACTACCTTAATAAAAAAATCTATAAATATATATACATAGATATATTTCCTCATCATTCATACATAAATATATTTACATATATAGTTGGCTGTATTTAGACCTCTAAAAATGCCCTTTGCCTCATAGCTCTTTCCTCTATTTCCTTTTACTTTTCTCTTGTTCCACTATCATGTTCAGTCTTCATTTTGGTTTCATTAATTCCTCTCAGTTACATTGCCCTTGATCAAACCCTACCAGGCCTCCTACACTCTCCCCTCCATCAATTTTAGATCAATTGCTGTTTCCTTGTCCCTGGGTTTGTTAACATCCACTTTCTTTTCCCAGCCTACCCCTCTCCCATGTCCCCCTGGAACTGCCAGATTCATTGTTTTCTCCTCCAGTTTGTTTATCCCACCTATCTTATCTAGATAGGCCTGCAGAGATGTGCATAAATCTCTTTCTTATACACATATGAATGTCCATCAATTTATTTTTTCTAGCCTACCCAGACTAACACATTATGGTACATTGGGATTGGAGTGCTGGAGAAACAAATCATAAAGATGGAGAGTGGATATTTGTTTGACCTCTTTCCCATAGTAGTGTTTCTTCTTGTGCTAGCCAGGAGTCAGATGTGTTGATGCAGTTAACTGGGATATTTTCTGGAAAGAATATGGGAAGTTAAATTTTGATTATTTGTTTGGGTGTAGTCTTTGGGTGTAGAGCTTCTGTTCTAACTGGCTTAAGGCTTAGTATTATAAACTTAAAATAGTAATAGAAAAATACTAGAACTTGTATTTGGTGGGATCTAAATGTTACTTATTTAAGGACTTTTTTCTCAAGAAAGATACAGCTCACAGGAAAAAAGTCTAGCTGTGCATTAAAATAATAGCCTTTGTTTCCTATGTTATTTAGAGTTTGGCTATTCCTGTTTGAAATGGTAAAAATGAATGTTGTTTATATGTCCTTTGAGCTCAGGGTTAGAAATATGTCCTTGAATTTCTCAGAGACCATGCTGCTTAAGAAAAACGATGGAAGTTCAACATGGGTGACAGAAAGCCTGCATCCGGGTTTGATGCTTTCAGATGCTTAATCCCATAATTTGTGTTAATAGAATAGTTTATAAAAGAATTAAGATAGAATAGATAAGAATTGAACTTGACTTATAAGAATTGAGTTTAGTGTCTAATCCTACCTTGTTTATACTGATTTCTTCCACTTATTGTTACTGATTTAATGATTGATAGAAAGGATTATTGGGAAGTATGGAAGTGGAGAGTTTGTAAGTCCACTTTCCTTGAGTCATTAAAATTTGAATCTTTAAATGGGTTGAAACACATCTACAAAGAAAGCTTTGAAAAGATTAGCCCCACCCAGTGTTTTGGAGTACTCAAATAGACTTGCCTAGGGTGCAAGATTAACAGCTTGAAGGGAAAAAAGGAAGTCTTTTGATTGGAATCTTGAATTAATGATTTTTGTCAGAAGCTCAAAAAAATCTGAAGCCCTGAAGAAATTCTCCACTCTAGGACTGAACTATTAAAGGGTGACTGTGAGCAAGCTGAAATGCTTGCTAGGTGACCACCTGGATCCACTTGCTGAGTAGAAGTGGGAGAAAAGGAGCAGTAGAACAATGGGTTGAATCTGGCCACTGATACCCATGGGCTTGGTTTACAGACCCTAGAGGAGAAGATGAGAGCCAGTTGACTGGTCTGAAGTTCATGATCTTAGCCCAAGGGGGATAGTGTTGTTAAAATTTTGCGAAGGGACCCATAGTCTAAGGCTAAGTGAGGCACCCCACATTGATAAGGCTAAGTGAGGCAGCCCACATTGATAAGGCTAAGTGAGGCAGCCCACATTGATTTGATGAGAACCCGACCAGATGAAGAGAAGATATTTTTAGACTGTAAACTGGTACATATTGCTGCGGATTTTATGCACAGTTAGTCCTGATTTGACTTTGCTTACTGATGTAAATATCACAGGGTTCCAACTGGAATGTAGATTGTTCATGTCAAAGAATATGATTGCCTCCTCAGAGCACTGGATTGATGCAAGCGGGCAGTATAGAAAGTGGATACCCAAAATGGGGAGGATAAAGACATTAAGTGGTTATCTTCATAACTTTTAAAAGTGGGGAAGTATATTCATAGGATTGTAGGATTAAGGTGTAGGTGTTACCTAACTGTAATTGCTTGACATGGGATATTTTTGCTTTGTTCATGTATAGAATATTAAGTTTAAATGAGGGTGGCACACTTTTGAATTGTATACTATTAGGTACAGATGTGATTTTATTATTGTTTGTTTAAAAATTATATATGGCTAAAGAATTATAAGAAAGCATCAAATTGACAGGAGGTGGTCCATGGAAGTTACATAAGCTTATATCAATTTGAGGATTAAGAATGTAGGGATGAAGTCTAACCTATCAATCAGGACGTGGCCTCTGTGTGGCCATGGTCTTCTCCTGAGGATTCTGGGAACTCATATATCTTCTCCTTGGAGGAATTACTGAGAGAAACCCCAATAATAAGATACATAGCACTACCCTGATGGATGCTATGCCTTGGGAAGTGTAGCAGCCACAGAGAGACCCCTGCCAGCACTGAGATGCTTCTACTGTCACTAGATATACAGATTTTGCATCCATTGGCCTATGATCTTCCTAAAGTTGGTGTCATTGCATGTGTTTCCTCTGAAGTGAACTTTATAGCTTGGTAGATATATGGGCTAAAATAGAACTTATCGACTTCATCTGGATGGGGCTGGGTTATTTTCTTAATATTCAACTGCTTTTGTGTATAAAACTCTTTGCTATACTCATGAGTGTCTGTGAATTTGTTTCTCTAGTCTACTTGGACTATCATGGGGGCAGTGGGTTGGGGGATCCTCATTGGTTTACTTTAACGCCTTTGTCTAAAATCAGTTTGCCTTATACACAGATGTGTAGACCTAATTTTGACCATTCTATTCTGTACTTTGAAGCTCTGTTACAATATACAAAAACACTAGAATTATTAAGTCTTTTTGGTATGTTTACTTCTTTATTATTTTATAACATCTTCTTTTATCACTGATGATACTACTCACCTTGCAGAATACTTTCATATTAATATAGCCATTCTTGCTTTGTTAACACTATTGTGGACATGCGGAGTCTATTTTCCATTGCTTTATCTTTACCTATGTATATCTTTATATAAACTCTGGTGTAGTAGAAGCCTCGTAAGTCCAGTGAAGTACTGACCAAACCCACCAGCTGTCCCAGAGAAAAAAGATAAGACTCTCTGCCCCTGTAAAGAGGCACAGTCTCAGAACCCACAGGTGTGGTTCTCCACTGTATAATAAGGCCATGAGGCATTGGAATTGATTCACGGGCCATGAGCTTGAGTTTGAGATTTCTTTATGTGGAGATGCTGAATGATACAAATAGCTAACACATCCACCTGCTAACTAGGAGTTTAGAGATCTGGACCATCTTGAGGCAAATTGAAAGGAAGAGCTTCTCAAAACTCAGCCTTATGGAGCATCGTTTTATTGTTACACATGGATCAAGAGTCAGAAGCAACTTGATAGCTATTGCTTTTTTTTATCATGTCTGTCTGTGTAAAGTGGTTTTCTTTTCTTTTTTTAAAGTAACTTTTTATTGTGAATTGGGTGAAGATTTACAGAGAAGATCATCAGTTTTATATCAGTGATTCATACACATTTTGTTTCCGCTCATTCCTTGCAGGCCCCTAAATGCAACACCAGTCATTCCATCTCCTCCTGGAGTTCCTCTTTCCATTCCTCCCTCCCTCTTAATTCTTCTGCACACTGTTCTTGGATAACTGCTGCTTGTTTATATAATGCACATATTACTTACATCTCAAATGATTGGTTTTTCTTAAGTATGCATGTTTCACAGTGCTATTGCTCCCCCATATTTCAAACAAATAGCTGCACTGTCACTCAACTGGTGCTGGCTCAGAGTGACAGACCAGGGTAGGATGGTTCTTGTGAGTTTTCCAGACTGTGACTGCTGACAAGAGTGGAAAGTGCCTTCTTTCTCCTGAGAGGCAAGTGGTCATGGTGATCTTTGGAACGTTCAGATCGCAGCCCATTGCAACCTACTACATCACAGTGTTCTATTGTTCCCTTCATTAAACCAAACTCCCTGCCACCACTGAGTCAATTTTGATTCCCAGAGACACCTTGTGGATTTCCAAGACTACCTGGTTAGGGGAGAAGAAAGGCCAGCCCTTCTCCCTGGGTCTGCTGGTTGTGAACTGTCAACCCTGCAGATGGTCGCCCAACCCGTAACCACTGCACCACCAGGATTCCCGTGCCCCTTCCAGCTCTGCTTGTTATGTGCCTGAAAGTGGAGCCATGTTGGTGAGTTTAGTTGCAGCTCTGAGAGTCAGCTAAGAGTTACAGTCTCAAGAGTTCCATCTTTCTATTCAACCAGTCTGATATTTTTATCGTTTTAAATGTTGTTTCACATTTTCTTCCATTCTGCCAGTATGTTGTGCTGTGGTGGGTTGTGTGTTGCTGTAATGCTGGAGGCTTCGTCATTGGTATTTTGGGTACATTGTTTGAATCTGCTGCCCAAGGCCTCTGTAAAGTATTGAAAAGCAAGACTGTTCCTTTGAGGACCAGGGTGCTCCTGATCCAAACTATGATATTTTCAATCACTTCATATTCATATGAAAGCTGGACGACAAATAAAGAAGACAAAAGAAGAATCGATGCCTTTAAATTATGATGCTGGAAAAGAAGATTGCAAATCCCATGGGTTGCCAAAAGAACCAACAAATCTGCTTTGGAAGAGGTACAACCAGAATGTTCCTCAGAAGCAAGGACGGAGAGACTTTGCCACATGTACTCTGAGCATGTTATCAGAAGACACAATCTCTGGAAAATGACCTGGTGTTTACTAAAGTAGAGGGATAGTGAAAAAGAAGCAGCCCCTGGACAAGATGGATTGGCACCATTGCTGCAAAGGAAAGACTCACACGGACCAATACTTGTGAGGGTAGCACAGGCTTGGGCAGTGCTCTGTGTTGTTGGACCCCTGAGGTACTAGGCCTCAGAACCAACTCGAAGGCACCTGCAACAACATCCAGGACCTGATAGAGTTCCTTCAGAGTAGTTGGTACTGATAGTTGGGTACCCTCCTCTTCTGAACTTGGGGTTGTGAAGATGGATGTCTGTGGTCCTACAGACCAATTATTTTCAAGTGCCTTTAATTTTCACCACTCTTTTTTCCTATGGACAGGGCAGACCAATGATACCTTAGATGGTCACTCACGAGCATTTATGACCCCAGGTGCTACTCGCCCAAGTAGCATGTAGATCATTGCCTCTGTGGACTATGTCAAGCAATGACATAGAAGTGTTCTTAAAATTGTCTTTATATTCTTCTCTACATTACAGCAAAGGTTACTATCCGTGTTCAAATATCCTCTACCCAGTGTCTGTATATTTGGATACACTCCTGTTCTCACACCCTTTCAGCCTGCCTATGGATCCATGTGTGTGGATGTATATGTAGATAGATAGATAGATAGATAGATAGATAGATAGATAGATAGATAGATAGATTAGTCTAGATCACCATTATGGCAGGACCATATATTGAATAGTATTGACCTCTGTTGTGTTTATTCATTACTCTCTTCCCAGTGTCTTTCTCCATAATTTGTTGTCAACCTCCTTTTCCAAAAGTGAGCACAGGTTGACCCTAGAGTGGGCCACTTCCCTCCCTTCCCTTCTTATTCCACTCTGTCAATCAAGAGAGAATAAAAAAGAATGCTTCTTTTAGTGTCAAAGCATATTTTTGCTTTTTTATCATAGTAGTTTCATATAGTTTTTGTCCTTTAGTGATTGATTAATTTCTAAAGGAGTTTTCTAATAGTCTTAGTTCTTATTCCATCTGAAAATATCTTCCGTTTAATTGGGCTTTTTAGGTTAATTATTTTTCATGAATTGATGGATCTGATTGCATAGAAATGTGCCGTTAAGTTAGGTGTGCTCTCTTCCTTCATTTTAAAAAAAAGTTTTCTTTTAAATTGAGTATTTTTATTATTTTCTTTATATTACCTATTGATTGAATAGTTATATATATATATATGCTTTTAAAATATTTAGTGATTTGCATAGGATTTCAATATAGACTTTTAATATGTCACCTTTAGCTAATTTTATTTTGATTCATGCATAGAATAAGACAATTAAAATAATATCCTCACAATTTCTGTCCCCTGCCTCTTTGCTATTATTGCCAGACATTTTTCTTTTTACGTATAGTCCGAATTGTTGCCACTTGTGCTTTAGACATTCAATTGCCTTATAAAGTGATTAAAAATAAGGAAAACTGTCATTCATAAAACTGTCCTTATATTTAATTAATTTTTCCCATTTTTTTTCTTTCCTTTGTGTCTGTTCAAGTTTTGATCTGGTACTATATTCCTTTTACTGGAGGAGCTTATTTATTGTGGGTCTAAGTAGGTTTACATTCCAACTGAAGTTAAAGTTTCCATTGTTTTTTAGCCGATGTAGAAGTATGAGTTCATAATTGGGGGAGGGGCATGTTTATGGTGGTTGCTGCTTTTTCCTAGAGAACATGTCCTTGCATTGTTTGGGGGCTTCCATTGTCAACAACAAGAATACTACTATCATAACTTGCTCCTCTGTTTTTCTCTACGATGAATTCCAAGATTTTCTCTTTTTTATTGAGATATGGATGAGGAATTTTTGTTCTGGTTTATTTTCTCTGAGATATTGAATCTATCCCTTGATGTTGAAAATCATTTTTTGAAAACTCTTGGACAGTGTCGCAATGAATACCTTTTTATTCTTCCCCGTCCTTCTGGAACGCCATCCACTTATGTGTTTGACAGTTTGACATTGTCCCTCAGCTGCTGGAAACCTTGTTCTTTTACTTTATCATTCTTTTTATTTTTCTTTATGTTTCAATTGGAGCCAGTCTATTGGACTATAGTTAGTTTTCTGATTCTCTTCTGGGGTGTATTGAGTCATTTTATGAGCTCATTGAAGGAATTATGCACCTGTAATATATTTTTAAATGTGTAACATATCTGTTTGACTTCGACTTAGTTTCCTTCTCTGCTGAATTTCTTCATCTGATCGTGCATGATGTTTATCTTTTTGAATAGATCATTTGACATATTAATCAGTTGTTTCAAATGTATTTTGGGGAAGCTTCAACACCTGGGTCTGGCCATGAGTTGTGTTTTCATTTTAGGTTGCTGTTGCTGTTTTTTTCATTGGGTGGAGGGGGGTTGTATTGCTTTTGCGTGTGTCTTACAATTTTGAGAGAATGCTGACGTTTTGTGTAGAGCTGTAAATACTGAGATAAATAACCTTTATTCCTAGAAATTGGCATTTCTTTTCTTTTATTTGACTGTTAGTAAGGAGGTTTGAGTTCATTTAGTCAGGAGTTAAATTGAGTATAGGTTTTGTTGCCATGGTTACCTTTAGTGCACCACAGCCATCAACTTCCTATAGTTGAGAACTGCCAGTGTCTCATTATTGGGTGGCAGCTGGGGAGCCAGAAGGCATGTCTCCAAATTACTGGTCCACGCTCAGATTTGCAGCTATCTCTGCTCACCTGCACCACAGACATGGTCTCGCTCCACACCTTTAGCTCTTCTTCACAAGGAGATGACTCTTGCCTTTTTGCTGTGGTGAGTATCCTTCTGATTCTCTCTTATCCTTGTCCAGATTCACTCATAGGAAGGTCCTTTGCACCTGAGCCTCAAAGCTACTCATCAAAGAATATATGCAAATAGAAAATAGCCACATGCAAATATGCCTCACCTCATTAGTCAATAGGGAAATGCAATTCAAAACCACAGTGAGGTATCACTTTACAATATAAGAATGGCTGAAAAATGTTTTAAGCCTGAAAGTGCTAAGTGTTACCCAAAATGGGGAAATACTAAAATTCTCAAGCATTGTCATTGATGATGCCAAATGGTACAACCCTTTTGGAAAAGTGTTTAGTGATTTTTTTTATAAAACTAGATATACAATTACTATTCAACTGAGAAATTATTAAGGGTATTTGCCCAATTGAAAATATATGTCTACACAAAGACTTGTTCACGCATGTTCACAGCAACTTTATTTATAACAATTCCAAACTGGAAATAACCCAAATGTCTATGTACAGAGAAATAAATAAACAAATCAGAGTATTTCTATACAAGGAAACATTACACAACTATAAACAAGGGATAATTACACAATAAAATAGATGAATTTTAAAAGTATCATGCTAAATGAAATAAGCTAGATATGCAAGGCTATTTATTGCACAATTTCATTTATAAAAAATGAAAAAAATATTTTAAAAAAGCCTAATGAAAGCAGATCAGTAGCTTCCAGTGGCCATAAATGGAGAAGAGAATTAGCTCAAAGGGTGTGAAGGAAACTTTTAGCATGATGGACATATTTTATATCTTAATTGTAATGATAGATGCATAACTATGTGCAGTTGTCAACACTTATTAGATTTTACACTTGAAATGAATTAATTGTAATTGAAATGGTTTAATTGTGGATAAATTGCATTCTGTGTATTAGGCAAAATAAATTACTAAAAATAAAATGTCAGATAATGTTTCACTTAAGTCAGGGGAATGGGCACAGGCCAGGGAGAAAGGTCTACATCTGTGCATTCTCTTTCTGTTGAAGAACCTCCAAGGATCCAGCCAGTTTCCAGGGGCCTCAGTCTGAACCAGTGACCTACTTTCTCTCATTGACATTCATTTTGAGGGAGACAGGATTCAAAGAGGGAATATTTATGCCCTAGATCATCAATGCCTGTGATGGGTCAAAAGAGAATTCTCAATTCTCATGTGAGAGACACAGGTTTGTGTCTCAGCCAATGCATGTCCTGTCCATCCATCACCCATGCCCGTGCCCATGTCTATGGAGTCTTGTAGGCTGCAATGATGCCGAACAATTTCCAATAGAACTTTTAATTTAAGATACATTAAGAAGAAAAGCTTGAATATCTATTTATAAAAATCAACCAATAAAACCCTGGGTCACAATGATCCACTCCATTGTGCTTGGGGTCACCACAGGTCAGAAGCCAACTTGATGGCAGCTAACAGCAGAGTTTATGAAGCTCAGCTCTAGGACTGCAGCTAGGTGTCAATAAGGAAACAAATATTCGTAAAAGACAATATCAATTATTTATCATCTGCTTAAATGAAGTTATTGACCTTCCATTTACCACTCAACTGTCTGTATGTGTTGAGTAACAACAGAATAATCTAAGTACTTTCTTTGGAGGAATGTCATTCATATAGTGTTCACTCATCTTTCCCAGAAATGATTCCGTGCAAATTGCACAGGGAAACAATTATGGGGTTTCATTGGAGCACTGTCCTATTGCTCACTTCTCAGACTCCTCTGACTACGATGTGCCTCAATGGTCGCTGGGGAAGTTCTCTGGATCAACTTGATTCCCCTGGAGTTGTGAGAGTATAGGTCCCAGATACATGTTGGGGTGTAACCAACTCCTGGTGACTGGCATGTGGAACATGATGATGAAATTTGGAATTTGTGTGGTCCATTCCTCCTCCCTTCAGGTGGAGAAATTCTGAAGTTCAGGATTCCAGCAGAGATGAAGCTAACCCAATGATGGCTATGAGATATCCTTATGAAAGGTAGTTGCTAAAATAATGATGATAACTCAGACACTTCCTTGGCTTTCCTTTTTCCCAGGAGGAATAGTTCTGGGGGTCTGGAATCAGAACCCATCCCACTCTCCAGCATGCTCGTACTCAGCTTTCAAGCTCCTGCCTTATTTCTTTTATGTCTTTTCTAAGCTCTCTTGGTTGCTCTTTTTTCTTTTTCTTTTCAGTCTTTTTTAAAAGTTTTTTTTTTCTTTCCAAGGGAGGAGGATCAGGGAGGAGAAGTCATTGTCAATTAATAGAAAGACATTTTCACCAGGTGTTTCTCAATTATCACATTGGCAGCCAGCCCCTTCTGTGAAAATTGTATTAAGAGAGGGGGAAAAAGGAGGGGGGAAGAAAGAAGAAAAAAATCCTCCCAGTATAGAAATCCTCATTGGGATTGTAACTAAGTCAGTGTCTTAGCTTCTCTGAAGGAGTCTCATTCTCTGGGGACAACCCTGCTTAGTGCTGCCGGCACAGCCAAAGTTGCTGCCTCCTGCAACATCGTGATTTAAATGTGTTAAAGTGTGTGATTATCATTAGGCCTTAAACACTCTTGAATCACTTCCTCATTCCACACAAGTTTTAGAAATAAACCAGCAGCCAGTCTCCAGAAGAGATTGATGCCTATTCTGTGTCAGAGGCCTGGTCCCCAGCCGTCTCCATAAATTTATCTGCTGGTAGACCATAAACATAATTCTAAGCATGGAAGTTATTTAGATTTGGATTAATTGCTTTTTCAGTTGTTTTCAAATATGCAAATCAAAATAGCCCAAGAAACATGCCCATAAAAAAAGGAGCTCATTCTCTCAGAGAAATCCAGGAATGCCCTTTGTCAAGGTGACCTACCTGTTCTCAGGCAAAAAGTTCTTTTTCTAAAATGGGTCATGGGTTGGTGCACTGGTAGTGCTGTTTAGTGGAGAGCTTCTGACTAGAACGTTGTTGTGGAGTGAAACAGTACTAGTAAGGCCATGAGGAAGAGTGAAATGACTGTGACCAGCACTTTGGAGCCTGTGGGGAAATGATTTCCCAGGTAAGACTGCCTGGTGATGCAGAAGACTCACTCATGGACCTTAGAGCCCCCCTGAAGACATTCTGCTCACTGGGCCACTCATTGACTGGCTTTGTGGGACACCTGGAGGAACACCTCTGGAGGGAAAATATAGTAGCTCATTTTGGGGGCAAATGTATCAATTTTCCTAAAATTCTCTGATTCTGGAGAGACACCCAGTTTGTGCCAACTCTTTTGTAACAAACTCTAGATGTTTTCCCTCAAATGAAGAAAGATGAGACTGTCTTCTCCATAAAGAGTTACAGTCTCAGAAACTCAATGGGCAGTTCTACTCTGCCTCTGCATGAAGGGTTGCTCTTAATGTAATCAACTTGGGAGAGAGAGAGAGAGACCAAGTGAATTCTCTTAGCTTTCTCCTATAGCTATTTCTACAGAGGCAGGGTTATGGGTACACTAAGGATCTAAGACTTGAGTGGGGCTGTAATGCTACCTACTTGAATTTCCTATTTTCAGTTGTGTCTACTCACAGGGTCTGTGCACTTGAGCAGTCACAAGCCTTCTCTCTGCCTGGGGCATCACTGAAGATTCATCAGAGGTCCACTGGGCAATAGGCACAATCAATATTTATGAGGAGTCCACACTCCGTATGAGAAAACACACACAGGAGCCAGAGAAGGGTGGAAAGTACAGCCCCTCTCATTGCACTGGGTGAACTTTCCCACAAACAGAGCCTGAGACGGGCATACTGTGCCAATGACTCCTCTCAGAAGAAGCATGTAAGGGGGTATGGGATGCAGATTAGGGCAGGGGAAGATGCCAGGCAAGGACCTGGGTTTACAGGCATGCCTGGCCTCAGTCTGAGCACATGGGAAATTGTGGAGATGTGCATGGCCCTAGAGATGTCCTTCCTGATACAAGGGATGGAAATTAGCTTTTACACTTTTCCTTCAATTAACAGGTTGCTCCCTCACAAGTGTGCATAACCTCGCAGATATCTTAGAGCAAGCATGTGTATCTATGAGCTATTAGCAGCCCAGTCCTTGGACTGAGTGTGCATACCCAGACTCAGAAGCTCACAGGGCCAGTTCCACCCTGTCCTATAGACCTCTGAGTTGGAATCAACTTGATGGCAGTGAGTTGGGAGTTTGAGTTTGGGGAAAACACATCAGAACAGTAATTTCTTACTTGAATTATGAGCATTGTTTGGAGGCATGACTACAGAGCATTTCCTAATATAATTCCCCAGTTCTCAACAAGGGGGTTCACACAGGGTAGATTCAGTGGAAGAAATGGGACAACAGTTCTTTCATCATACTGGAAAGACCAGAACCCAAGCGCTGCCTTTCTCCTGCCTTATTCTGTAGAATTTTCTCTGGAACAGGCATCATTCCAGGTCCTGGAGGGCAGGAAGATATAAAACCATCCAGAGATCCCTGAGGGGTTACAAACTGCCTGCCCAACACCTGTACCTACCTGGAAAATCGTGTGTGTGTGTGTGTGTGTGTATGTGTCTAAGAGACAAAATATAAACACTAGAAAATGCCACCTGATACCTAGACTTCGAGGCTTTGTAGTCATTGTGACTGTTTCAAGAATCTAGCTTCCTCCTTGAGTGGCGACATGCTCCTGCATAATGGCAGCATGAAATAGCTGTACCTATTACACAGGTTACCAGGACCTTTAACTGTCTAAAAGTATGAAGCTAGAACCAGTGCACAGAGACTGACATACATTCACTGTCATGTGCATGTGTGTAAAGTCTGAGAAGTGAGGAGAGGTCCAAGTCATGAGAACCACGAGGTCCAAAAGGATGCTGCTCAGGGAGGCGAAAAAGAGGACACTGTGTGTGGCATAGAGGAAGGGCTTTATCCTTGAACAAATGTTCCAAGCCTAAACACACACCTGTGTCTGTGTGTCTTCATAGTTCCAACCTCCTTAGATGTATAAGCTCTTAGAGAGTAAGGCTACTAGAACAGGAACAGATTCGGGCAGAGATGCATAGGTCATGGGCGGGTGACCCTGTAGGCATAGCCTTCACTTGTTCACTCTCATTTCCACACTGCTGTGTGAAACTTAGAAAGACATGGTGGTGTAGTGGGTTAGGCTACTAAGCATGAACTTAAAAGCTTGAAAACACCCTCTGCCCTGCAGGGGAAGTATGAGGGTTTCTACTCTTATAAAATGTTAAAAGTCTTTTAAAAGGATGTAAGTGGGGCTGAGCCCCGGTGGTATAAGTGGTTGAGTGCGGGACTGCAGACTGTGGGCTTGGCGGCTCAAATCCAGCAGCAGCTCTCAGGAGCAGCCATGGGTCGCACCCACAAGCACCAGAGGCAGTGATGCCCACAAAAAAAAAAAGTATATAAGTGCTGTTAGGTAGAAGTGGGTCCTGAGATACAGATCCCTTTAAGAAAAAAGGGGAGTGGACCAATGGATTTTATCAGGGCCTTCTCGCTATTTAACAGAGGGATACTCATCTACTCTGGGTCAGGACAACAGTTAGACTTGGAAATAGTTGTATAGACTACCTTTCTCACTCTTTGTTCTTCTCTTGGTGCCTGTGTATATAAGATAAGCAGGATGAACAATCCCAGGCAGACAGCAATTGGACTGACAGGTCTGGAGGCGGGTGTATCATTCCTGGTTGTGTTTAATCAATTGAAATATATCTGAGAGGAATTACTGAGAGATGAACAATGGGTAAACATGATAATGGAGCAAGAGGAAAGAAAAAAGGAAATGAGGCCATAATATGAAAGTAAAAGTTACATATATGGCATAAATATAGATATGAACTTATGTAAAAATATAAATATATAAAGATAGGTGTATTTGTCTGTCTGTCTCTCTCTCTGTGTGTGTATACACACTTTGGACCTCTACTTAAATCTTACCTCAGTACAAGAATGGTTTGTTCTAATAATGTGGCAATGTATGATACTCACCTTTCAGACAGGATCACTGAAGACACAATGGTGCATAAGCAAATGTGGTGGAGAAAGCTGATGGTTCCTGGCTATTAAAAGATATCATGTCAAGTGGGAGCACTGCTGGAATGGTGGGTTATGAGTTGGTCTGCTAATCACAAAGATATAGTGTCGGGTCTTAAAGGTTTGAAGTTAAACAAGTGGCCATCTATTAGGGAAGCAACAAAGCCCACATGGAAGAAGCACACCAGCTTGTGTGATCATGAAATGTTGATGGGAAAAGGTATCAGAGGTTCAAAAGCAACTAATCAAATTGATGTGAGGGAGGGTAGATAAAGTGGAGACCCCAAACTCACCTGAAAGACAATTGGACAGTCTCTGACAGAATGGTCACATGGAAGGGACGATACATCCAGGGTGCAGTATAGCAGTGATGAGACACATAACAATCCTCTATTTCTTTAAGATTTCCTTCCCCTCTTACTATGGTTTTAGTTTTACCTCACTGATCTTATGAGACCTGTGTATGTTCATTTGCATAATTAAGATTGTTTGCTGCATAAAATCCAAAGGAGATAAATCCATCAGAAATGGGAGTAATGATTCCCCAAGTGTATGAGATGAGAGAGGGTAGAAAGAAGAGGGAGAGGGAACTGATAGCAACGATGACTCTATGACCCCACTTGAGGGGAATGAATAACAGGATTGTAGTGAACAAATACAGCGGATAGTGTGAGATATGGCAAAATAATAATAATATACAATATAAAAATAAGGGTTCCTGGGAGGTAGGATAGGGGAGGGTGGAGATGAATTGGAGTTGATATAAGAGTTCTTGAAGGAAGAATGTTTTGAAAACCATGTGACAGCAGTTCTATAATTATGCTTGATCTATGAATTATGAATTGTTGAATTATGAATTATGGATTGCTATAATATCTGTAAGAGCTCCCAATAAAATGATTTTTAAAAAAAAGATTTACAGTCTTAGAAACCCACAGGGACAGTTCTAACCTGTCTTATAGGGAGGCATATCATGAGTCAGAAATGACTTGATGGCAGTGAGTTTGGTTTAGAGTTTGATTTGATGTGTAGCTTTGGGGACAGAAGGGAGACAGTCTAGGAAACCCACAGGAACAGCCCTTCCCTGACCAATCCATTTCTGTGAGTGAGAGTCAACTCGATGACCATAAGTTTGGTTTGGCTTAGTTGTGCCACTCACCCAGAATTCACCATGTCTTTTCTGCATTCGTGCCTTTGCTCCTCGGCAACTGGAATAGTCTTTCTTTCTCCCATTCCTACCATGTAGCCCAGCTCCTTCCTAGCCTCGACAGTCATCTTCTTTCAGTGCTGCCCAGATTTTATCCCTTCTTTGATGAACAACCTTCAGGGAGGGGCTTCCTGATTGATATCACACATTAATACCCATGGAATTGTAATAGATCCCTATATGGAATATGGAATTTCTGCATTAGAGCCCTCTTAGACCTTGTTCTAGGAGTCTCTTCATTGGAGAGATACATAGTAGAGGAGATGGAGGTTAGAGTCATGCAAGCACAAGTCAAGGAATGCCAGAAGCCACTAAATATAGAATAGGAAGGGTAAGGGAGGATTTTCCTCTAGAGATACCAGAGGGAGTGCTCTTCTGTCAACACCTTGATTTCAGATTCCCATCACCCAGAGCGCTGAGGGAATAAATCTCTGTTGTCTGAAACCAAGTTTGTGGTACTTTGTGAAGGCAATCCTAGAAAACCAACACAGCAATACAGCATGTATAGTTTCAGAAATATTAACCCATATCCCTGAGATCAGCTTACAAAATGGGGCAGGGGGGGCGGTTAGTGTAAGAGAGAGAGAGAGAGAGAAGGAAAAAAAAACCTCAAATCACTTAATGTTATGGGTGTGGCTCAGGCTTTGTAGTTCAGGAAGACTTTGTTTCCTGCACAGGGGAGGAAGAATAGGCACAAGAGATTCCTGTGAATGCTGGGAGCCTTCATGGGAGCGGACCCACACCCACCGTCCATGAGCTAGGACTCAGTTGTACTTATTGCTAGAATATCACACGGCACAAGGGATCACAGATGGGAGCTTTGAGGTTCTGCTGGAGAAAAGTATGCTCTAAGTGCAGCAGTAATAATATCACATGCACACACACAGTATTATGCTGTCCCTTTCATAAGTTATTTATGCTTATATGCTTCCATGCTAATGGATTCCTTTGAAAGCTTCCAAGTCTCCATTGCAGGACCAACCAAACACAAATGTCCACCTCAGTGATGGAGGTAGGATACACTGCTTCCAAGCAAATATTTCTTCTGTCAAATTAATGAACTCATTGGAGGTGGAGTAAACATGAGGTCAAGGTGTGAGGGTCCATGAGGTAGAGGAGGGGAGAGGTGGGAGTCTTTCTGCAAAGATGAAGTCCCTGCTAAGAAACACTCTGTGATTCTGACTCAAAGCTCTAAATATTGATAAGAACCATCAGACTCATGCTTTTCTCATAAATCATTTGTTGGTTTTGAATCTCCAACTTGGTGGTTAGCTTACCCAACAACAGCACCACCCTAACAGAACTATAAAAATAGACTAAGTGTGTGGTGCTAGTAGTTTATTGAAGTTGAAAAATACGGAAGTTGAAAAATACGGATGCTAAGCCCTTGGGGATACTGACCCATTGATCTACACAGCTGATGAAAACTCCCCAAGTGATTGCCATGGTCACCTGGAAGCTGATAGCCATTGGATTTGTGGTGAGGAATCAGCTGCAGGGCACAATCCTGCCTCCAAGTTTTATACTCTTGGGAAAAGGGCTACATTGAAATCAAGGTACCTGATACATGTCAAAGCCTTGGGCTCTCTGGAAAATGGAGTGTAAAATTAATCTCCATATGTCTGTCCGTTGGTCAGACTGTGATGGTTTTCACGTTACTGTGAGGCCTAATACCAGCGGTGTCACCCTTGGTAGACTAGAATTCAATGCAGCTTCCAGACTCAGAGAGGCCAGGAAGAGAACTCAGGTGATGGACTTTCAAGAATTATTCGATGGAAGAATTAAGGTTGACAAAATATTGTCTGAACCTTTGACTCACTTGTGTGAGGCTTGGTTCTCTAGAGAAGCCAAACCAGCAACGCTTTGTTTGTTTGTATGTGGAAAGCGATTTACATCATGAAATGGGAAAGTCCAGTGTGGTTCAAGTCAGATGTCTCCTGACTTATGGAAACTGATGAACAGGATGCAAACTGAAGAAGCAGAGCAGTGTGGGGCGCAGGCTGGCAGCAGCAGAGGCAATCTGAATCTCAAGTTGTCTCAATGACCTCACCATAGAGAGTCCACTGAGAACTCCCGGAATGCAACAGAAGTTTGAGGCGCCAGGCAGTATATTCAGCGCCAGCAGAAGGCAAAGGGACAGAGATCATCTGACTCTGCTTTGTCTCTTACACCAAAAGTCATGCCCAGGTAGGCCTCATCAAGCTACAACTCCATTTGATAGATTGGGCTTAACCCCCTACCCTGGCCGAGGAGTGTCTTGTTGGCATGATCACTAATCGTCACATGACTCACACTGGGAGCATCATGAGAAGGAGTTGGTCACTGAATAAGGAAATCATTGTTGGTACAGGTCAGGCTGGCAGAGGCAGATGAAATGCTGGATGAATTGGATTGGAGTCACAATGGATAGAAGCACACTAGCCATCATGAAAATGGTGCAGGACCAATCATGCTCTGTTCTGCAATGCGTAAGGCCACCTGAGTTGGAGCTGACTCAGGGGTATCTAACACAAATTCCAGAATAGTCCCAAGTACAAATAGAAATGCAGTATATTAAGAGGCTTTAAAAAACTTGTGAGGAAATGCAATTAGAAGATCATGAGATTTTTTCCACCATATTAAGCCCCCCTCAGTAACATTCTGAAACATTGGAAGGAAGAGATATGAAAATGACGTGGTTAGATCTTGAGTTTACTTCTTGGCCTAGAAAATATAAATGAAATAAGGATGAGTAACTTTAAAATATTATAGTGGAGTAATTCCTTCTACACTTTATTTGAAAAGTCATAAACTTTATATGCTCGAGAAATGTGATAGATTTTACAACATAAAAATGAAAAGTAATCTACACTGTGATGCAAAATAAACAAAAGAGCAAACTGCAACATGTATAACAGACAAAAAGTTAATAATCCTAATTTGAAAAGTACAAGAAAAAAAGCCCTAATATGAAACCAAAGAGAAAAAGAATTACAGCCAGTAGGAAACAGCGATGGACAGAAAGAGAGGAGCCGTGGGATAAATTGTCTTAACTGTCAATACATACCAAAGAGCATGTGACCTCAGTAGTAATCACAGGACTAATAAAAGTAACAGTGATTCATCTTTTTTTCACCATCCTATTGGAAAAATTTAAAGTTTGACAAAGCCCAGAAATAGCTGAGATGTGGGAAAATTGACATCCTCACCCACTGTTGTCAGAAATGCAAATTGGTATCTCTTTCTGGAAAGGAATTTGTCAACTAAAACCAACTTTTTTAAAGTGAACGTAGAAACCATAATCTTAAAAGTTTATTCCAAGGGGACAATTTCTAAAAAGTGAAAAGAAGAGGTACAATAACATTCACTAGAACATTTTATATCACTATATTAGGAACAATTAAATACCCATACTTAAGTGATTGTTAAAAGTTATAATATACAATTAAAAACATCTACTATGCATAGTAGTCTGCAATTGAACATGTACTGTGCCCCCCCCCACTGCAGCTCATTGTACTATGTATCTGGCCACCTTGAACACGTGACTATTTACATGTCCATCTTTACCACTGTATTGTCAGACTCTGAATTGTTTCTGATTCTTCTCTTATTCCAGATTCCAGGTTTGAATTTATTAAATTGGGGAAAATGAAAAAGTTTTGTTGTCATGGTTCCAGTTCATGCAAGGGCCTCATCAAGTTTGTGAAAAAGACTATTAGCTAGCTGGGCAAGATAAGTCAGGGAGTAGATGAATAAGCATCCAGTGCGTAGGCAGTGGGAGAGGAAGTACAGTGTCCCTGAGGGAATCATCTGGCCATGTTGTCTCAGGAACAAGAGTCAGAACTGTCTTTATTAAACTATTTATGTACAGACATGTACCAAGGGTCCACAAAGTTAACAGTTATGCAAATATTTGAGATATAAAAATAAACAAACTTTCATTGGCCATTGGTTCCAGCTTGCCCAAGCAGAACAAAACCCACTGAGTCAGCCAAAGTCAGATCTGAAAACCAAAGACAGAGAATCCTTTTAATAGATTTTGGAAATGCTGAGAAGTCAACAGAGGAAGTAGATGCAACCCAGAGATTCCCAATTGTAGGGACCCACTGCTTCCAGAGCTCAAGAGCCAGGGCCTTCCCATTGAAGCGGGTCCATGTGGGCATGCTTCATGGCAGAGCTCTGCTCAGGGAAGAGATTCACCCCATACCTGATAATGGAAATAATGAAGCCCCCCTCGCTGCTTTTCCCTCTTGCCCTAACTCTCCTACCTGGGCTTCTACCGAGTAGGAGAACCTGGGGAAGGACTGCTGGAGGCATCAGCAGAACAGGAAGGGTTGAGAAATGGATTGAGGGCAAACAGGCCAGCACCCTGCACATCTTACAAAATTGAAATCAATAAATAATTAAATGTATACACAAAGTCACGTTCATTTTGTCAGCCCAGCCACTGCAAATGAACTCCTGCATACATGATGAATAAATTATGTTTGTTGTATATACATTTTAATATGTCTGATATGGTGATGGTGGTGGTGGTAGTAATGTGTCTGGGAAAAATGAAGACTTTCAAGTGACCTGTCTGACACTCTACCTGCCATGCATGTTTCAAGGCTTGTTCCTATTCTCTAATTGAATGAGTTTGGGCAGATCACTTTATTTAGTTTCCTCCTTATTAATAATCCCTGTCAGCCTTTCTACAGTCTCAGAGAAGTTCAAATGAAATTTGTAAAGTTACTCTGTAATCCATCCATCCAACATAATGGGAACCATCATTATTCCAAGGGACACCTGCCCTGCCAGAGAAGGAACAGCAGAGATCTCCATGCCAGGCACATTGTGATTGTGCAACAGAAACCTTAAGATGTGTATCTTCCTGGGATGAAATGTCCCACTTCCATTGAGTCATTATCAGAGACAATGGTGGAAGTGGGTAATGCTTTAACCATAACAATGTTCATCTCAATGACTATTTGACATTGATCAGGTACGGATAAGTTAAATTAGGGAGCAGCCACATGTGTGTTTATCTAAGAAATTATATGGACAATTACCTATAGTCCATTATTTTGATTAAAATAGAGGTACATTCTAATTTTCTGATTTTATTCATTTTTAATTTAGTGTTTTTTAAATTCTCCATTCAAACTTTCAATTTTTTGCTATTGTTTAAGCTAGTAGTCCACACAGAGAGAAGAAATTTCTTCCTGATCCTTGGATATCCCCACAAGGTTGTAGGTTGGAACTGTTGTAGTCTGTAAGATTTTCATCAGCTGAACTTTCAGGTAGATCACCAGGCGTTTCCTCTTAGTTGGTCTTAGTTTATTTAAAGTCAGTGCCTCTCTATCCAATGATATAGCTCAGAAAAGGGCAGTATTCCTAAAGCCCACACAATTGCACACACTAAGAAAAGATCATGGAGAAACATGACCCAGTCAACTCAACAAGTAGTGACTGAAGTGTTGCCAAGAGCAATCACGCTGCTTGGTGATGAACACAGCAGTTGACAAAATGTGCATCGCCCTTAACTAGTTGGTGCTCACCATCTGGTTGGTGAAGCGTATCTTTCAAATTGTGGACTCGGAGTCTGTCTTCCTCTTCTGTTCCCTTGCATGGTCTTGAGAATCAAAAACAAGGGTTGCCAGCTGCCAATCACAATGAGTCCACTTGGTACACAACCAGTCCATTCACGGGCATCTTTAGGCAGCCATAGGAATTGTTCTGGATCATAAAACTTTTGCAATGCATTTTCTACATTTTACTTTATGTGTTTTGCTTCATACATTTGATGTACCTTCAGTAAACTCCTTGAAAAGCAGTTATGTTCTCATAAAAAATTATTGAGAAAACCAGGCGATAAGTTGAATCTGGATGCACTGTCATCATACAATTGAATACACTGTCAATTGTAGACTGACCACTGATCTAGATTATTTGTATTTCCAAAGCTCATTACTGATTTTGATAAAGATGACAAAACTTAAGATAATAGTAATGATGATGAAAATACATGTGCTTTTTGCTGTCTTTTTCATAGTTTCATGTATGTATTTCAAGCATTAAAATAATACTAGTTGCACTAGGCAAAAAAACAATAACAACAACAAAAATGACCCATTTCAAAGATCCTAATCCCAGAACTTGTTAATATGTCTTTTCACAAGCAAAAAAGACTTTCACAGATGATTAAGGTTATGGAATTTGAGATGGAGAGATTACCCTGGTTACCTGGGTGGACCCAATCTAATCACATGAATTGTTAAACATCAGACTTTCTGACTGAGCGAGAATAGAGGATGAAAGATGCAACTTGTGAAGGATTTGACTTGCTATTGCTAGGTTTGCATAAAAGAGCGTGGAGCTAAGAGAGCCAAGGAGTGGAATGACTGTGAGAATCTGAAAGGGATGGAGAAATAATTCCTCCCTTAGAGAATCTATAGAGAAACACAATTTTGCCAACACCTTGATTTTTGCCTATTGAGACCTACAGAACAAATATATTTGTATTGTTGAAAACACAAGTTTTGTGACTATTACAGTAGCACTAGGAAACTAATATTCCAGCTTCCTGAGAAAAATTTGGAAAACACAAAGTCTAAACTTTCATTTATAATGCAACTTTCAAAAGATACCGATCATTAACATTCAGATAAGCTATTGCTGTTGTCATTGTTGGGTGCCTTTGAGTTTGTCTGGTCTGCTTCTTATGTGAGCTTTCATCGAGGATCCAGGCCAATGCATGCTAGACAGCCTCCACAGCAATGCCAGTCTTTCCTCCACATGTGAGGATGCTCCCTCTGGGTGCACGTGGGAGGATCTCCATTTTCTGTTCACTGAGTCCTAGATTTTCATGAGCAAGTGGTTCAAGTCCTAACATCTAGATACAAGTTTCCCAATTTTCTTCTACGTGTATATATGCCCACAGATAGATGATAGAGATATGCAAAAATAAATGTATTAGATTACACGGATATGCTACTATGTATTCTCTTTCATCTCACTTAGTTTGAAAAAAGCATTTTTCATCTGAATCATGTTTCCAGGATAACTGAGTCATCATTTGTTCAATTTCTACTTTTGAATTGTGTCTACTCTTCTCAGTAGTTTGAAAATTTACACATCTTGAAGTGTTAAGATGCTATAAGGTTGAAACCTAAACTAAATCTGTTACTATCAAGTCAATTCCAACATAGAGTGGAACTTTTCCACATGGTTTCCAATGTTGTAATCTTTAAGGAAGGAGACAACCCCATCTTTACCCATCAGAGCAGCTAATGGGCTTGAACCACTAGTCTTACAATAGAGTTGTTATCCTTTTGATTGTCATAAAAGTTTAAACTGTCTTTACTGTCTTGTTTACTTTATGCTTTCAAGGTTGTTCTCTTGCTTTCTTTTACTCGGTTGTTTTAACGATATGTTGCTGTTGTTCTTGCTGCTGTTGGTTGCTGTTGAGTCCATCTCAACTCACCACAGCCCTATGCACAGCAGAATGAAGCTGCCCTGTCCTGCACCAGCTTCACAACCGCTCCAATGTTTGGGCATGTTGGCGCAGCTGCTGAGGTCATTCCAGCTCCTCAAGAGTCTCCCTCTTCTCCACTGTGCCCCCTCTTTGCCACGTGTGATGTACTTCTTCAGGGACTGGTTTCTCGTGATAACAGATACAAAGTGAAAATGTAGATAATAAATTGTTAATTCAGCATTTATTAAATGTAAAGCTCATTGTTAGCAATTATATCAACCATGTTATACAACTAACAGCAATATCATTTGTTTAGAAATTTTCCATTTGGTTTTAGTCCATTTGATCAATCCTATTCCATTACTCTCTTATTCCTTGAAAAGCAACTTTCTCTCTCAGAAATATTTTCTTTATCTCTTTTATAAGTTCATATTTTTAATTTTATCTGTGGTGCCTGGTATTTACATAGTTAAGCTTCTGTCTTAGAGAAACTAAACAAGTGGGTTCTCTAGAGAAACAAAACCAGTGAACCTAATACATGTATTTTTAAAGTAAGAGGTCTATCTATACCAAGGAAATGGCTCAGACAGTTATAGAGAAGGGAAAGTTCCAATATTGTGGGTCAGATGTCAGTCTAGAGGTTTCTCTTGACCCCCTTTGCTGTTGGAGTCGAACAGGAAATAGGCAGGGCAGATAACAGACTTCAAGCTATAGAGGTTGGCAGTTAATATGGTAGACTGCTGATGACACCCAGAATTGGCAAACAATATAGCAAGCCACAGATCAAAGGTCAGATAATGATCCCACTGCAAGATCCAGATCTACAAAAAATGCCAGATTGTATCATGGAGGTGACTACATTATGTTAAATTTCATCATGTGGTTTTGTTGTTTCTAGGTACCATCAAGTCAGTTCCTACTCCTTTAGAGGATGTGAGTACAGCAGAATGAAGCACTGCCTCGCCCTGCACCGTCTTCTCAGTGGTTCTTATGTTTGAGCCCATTGCTACAGTCACTGTTTCGATCCATCTTGTAGAAGGCCTCCCTCTTTTTTCTGCCCCTCTACCAAGGATGGTGTCTTTCTCTAGGAACTGATCTCCCTTGTTAACATGTACAAAATACATGAGATAAATTCTCATCCTCCTTGCCTATAAGGATTAGCTGTACTTCTTCCAAACAGATGTATTTGTTCTTTTGACAGTCCATAGTACTTTAAACATTCATTGTCAGCACCACAATTCAAGTGTATTGATTCTCTTTAAGTCTCCCTTATTCAATATCCAACTTTCACACACATGAGGCAATTGTAGATAACATGTCTTGGGTCAGGCACACCTTAGTCCTCAGAAGTAGAATCCTTGCTTTTCAACACTTAAAAGAGATCTTGCACAGCATGTTTACCCAATGTAGTGGGTCTTTTAATCTTTGGACTGCTGTGTCCATGAGCATTGATTATGAATCCAAAGCAAGATTAAACCCTTGACAACTTCAATCTTTTCTTCATTGCTCATGATGCTACCTATTGTTTCAGTTAAGAGGATTTGGGTCCTTTTTTCCATTGAGCTTTAATCAATATCAAAGGCTACAGACTTTGATTTTCATAAACAAGTGCTTCCCATCGTCTTCATTTCAGGAAGCAAGTTAGTGTCAACTGCATAGAAAATACTGTTACTAAGCCTTCCCCAACTCTGATGTCATGTTTTCCTTCATATAACCCAGCTTCTCTAATTATTTGCTCAGCAAACAGATTCAATAAATATAGTGAAAGAACACAAATCTGACTCACACCATTCCTGATTGTAAACTATGTAATATTCCTTTGTTTTATTTGCAGTACTATCTCTTGATCCATGTACAATTTCTGCATGAGCACAATGAAGTATTCTGGAGTTCCCATTCTTCTTAAGGCTACACATAATTGGTTTTGGTTGTGTGTTTTTTTATGATCCACACAGTGGCATGCCTTGGCATAGTCAATGAAACACAACGACCTTTTGAGTATCTCTGCTTTCAGCTTAAATCCATCTGACATCAACAGTTATAGTCCTAGTACCATGTCCTCTTCTGAATGCTGTGTAAACTTCTGAGTCTCCTTGTCAATGTACTGCTGCAGCAATAGTTGAATGTTCCTCCAAAAAATTTACTTGCATGTGATGTTAACGATACTGTTCTATATGTGAACATCGTATTCAGTCACTTTCTTTTGAAATGGGTACAGATTATAATGATCCCTTCCAGTCAGTTGACCTACTGGCTGTCTTCCAAATTTCCTGACACAGATGGGTAAGTGCTTTCAGTGTTTCATTATCTTATGGAGCCATTTCAATGAATAATTCCATAACTTCCTGCAGCCTTTTTTTGTGGCTAATTCTTTTGTGCTAATTGAACTTCTTCCTTTGGCACCACAAGTTCTTGCTTATATACTACCTCCTAAAATTGTGGAGTGTCGATTAGTTCTTTTGGTACAGTGACTCTGTCTATACTTTCTATCATTTTTTTAATGCTTCTAGCATTACTCAATATATTGCTCAGAGAAACTTTAAATATTGCAAGTGGAAACTTGGATAGTTTCTTGAGTCCTTTTAGTTTTAGATATGGTAAGTATGTTCTTCCTTTTTTGTGCGTTAATTCTAGGCCTTTGCACATCCCATTATAATATTTTACTTTGTCTTGTACAACTGCCCTCTGAAGTTTTCTGTTCAGCTCGACTTCATCTTGTCTTTCATTTACTTTTGCTATTCTATGATAAGCACACGTTTAAGAATGTGTTCTGACATTGACTTTCATCTTTTCTTTTTAAAGATAATTTTATAGCTCTTATAGCAATCAGTAGTATCAAGCATATTTGTACATGTAATGCCATTATCATTTTCTAAACATTTGTTTTCTATTTGAGTCCTTAGTATCAACTTCTCTTACACCCCTCCAATTCTTATGACTTTTGATAAATTTTAAATTGTTATTATTTTTCATATCTTACACTGAATTCTGTCTCTAGTCACCCAAAACAAAACCTCCTTTGGTAGGGGGAGGGAGAATCCTTGTCTTTTAAATGACCTTTTGATTTCTTTAAGAATTATATTCTTGATATCATTCTAAAGTTCTTCAGTTCTTCTGGTAGTAGTGCTCAATGTGTAAAATCTGTGCTTTAGGTGTTGTCAAAATGCAGATGGGATAGACTCAAGGTCTATTTTTTACTCTTTAGGACTTCTTTTCATGTTCTTCAATGTCAACACGCATTCAAATGGAAGCAATTGATGGTCTGTTCCACCTGGCCTCCTTTTAGCTGCTACATTGAGCTTCTCCATCATTTCTTCCCACAAATGTTTTTTTTTTCCCCCACAAATATTGTTAAACTGATTTCGATGTATTCCATCTAAGGAAACCTATGTATATAGTCACCATTTGTGTTCTTGAAAAGTGATATTTTCTATGATGAAGTCATTATTCTTGCAAGATTCTGTCATGATATCTCTAGCTTCATTTTCTTCCCCAGGTCTATATTTTCCAACTACTGTCCCTTTCTCGTTGCTTTGAACTGTTGCATTCCAAGTTCTAATAATTATCCATCCATTTTGATTGCATGTTTGATCAATTTCAGACTGAAGACATTAGTAGAATTCTTCAATTTGTTCATCACTAGTTTCCATGTTTGGTGCATAAATTTGAATAATAGTTGTATCAATTAGATTTCCTTGAATGCAAATAGACATAATCCTATTGCAGACAGCATTATACTTCAGGATGGATCTTGACATGTCTTTTTTGGTGATAAATGCACTACCACTCCTTTTGACTGTGTCTTTACCAGCATAGTAAACCATATGTTTTTCCATCTCCAAGTAACCATACCAGTCCATTTCAGCTCACTACCACTTAGGATAATGATCTTTATAAGTTCCGTATCATTTTTTTTAAGGCATCACTGGCCTGGTGGTGGGAGTAGGAGGCCCAGCCTTTGCTCCTGAGAGCCGGAATCGAACCTCCATCCCAGTGGGCCGCAGTCCAGCGCACAACCACTACGCCACCGGGGCTCAGCCCTCCATATCATTTTTGATGACTTCTAATTTTCCTAGCTTCTTCCTTTGTACATTCCAAGTTCCAATTATCAGCAGATTTCTGCAATTGCTACTTGTCATTTTAAGTTGTGGCCTATAAGCAAATGAAGATGCCAAATGCTTCCTCTCACAGGCTGTCCTCCATTCACATCGTCGATTGTGTTTTGATAAGGCAGCTCTTCCTCAGTTATGTTTTGAGTGCCTTGTTACCTGAAGAGCTAGTCTCTGGCACTGTCTCAGAATGTTTTGCTTCTAGTCATTAGGCCTTCAGGATGTGCTGAAGTTTCCATTCTGTGTCTATGGTTTTCTGCAGCTACTTTCTCCAAAGTGGACAGCCTATTCTTTTTCTGTAATCTGTTCTTAGTCTGGAAGCTCTGTTGAAAACTTATTTACTTTGGGTAAGCCTGCAGGTATTTAATATACCAGCAACAGCTTCCAGCATCACAGCAACATATAAGATTTTATAGTACTACAAACTGACACACAAGTGATGGACGACCACTTCTTAACTTACAAACCACTGATAATCCTGTCCCAATGAAGCTGAAATAAAGCCTAACTATCACAGTTCTCAAGTTACTAAGGAGTGTTTCCATCATAATTATCTGAAAGAGCTTTTTCTTAGAACATGGGTATAAGATACATGTTACCATAGTCCACTGATGCTGAAGTGCATGTTTTTCACTTGTGACTATCTCTGACAGGTGGTTCACCTTACAAAAAGGTAAAATCTTGGTGTAGTTGAAGACTACTTCTTCCTGAGAAGATCAGTATTCATTTTGGCTATCACCAGGGTGAACTACTAACTCAAGACCACATTAGAGCTACAGTCTGAATTTCTTTTGAATCTTATTTCGGATTACAGCTTTGTGTACATATTCACTCTGATTCTAACTCCCAGTGGAGACAATTTTCTCCCCACACCCACTGCCAAGATGACAACATTCACACACTTCTTTATTATGCCTATATACATGATATGCGTCTTTCTCATGGACCCTTACACTGAAAATACAGCCCTTTGGTGTCATAGTAGCTCTTCTATTAGATTCCATGTTGGACCTTTTTTTTCTTGTACTGGTACATAGATTAATAATGTGTCTTATAATCAATAATGTGTCTCAGATCCAATGGAATATGGTATATCGTATATGAAATGTAATATATCTTAGATTCAGTTTCTGGGTTACATAGTCTTTTGTTTTCTATCAATTGAAAATGTACTTTATAATTGATACTTTTAGTTTAATGCTTGTTTTAATATCTAGTAAGACATTTTCTTCCTCATTATATTTTATTTCTAAAATATTCCTGGCAATTTTTTTAAACTATGGATTAATGTTAGAAGTAATGTTCTAAGTTCTCCTATATCACTCATTTCAACAAATAAGTCATTAAAAAAGGGTTGTTGGAATTTTTATTGGATCTTTATTAACTCTATGGATGAGTTTTGGAAGAATTGATAACTTCACAATATTCAAACACTAATATATTTTCTAATGAAAAGCTTGGTATATTTTATCATCTTAAAGTCTATTATAACTTTATATCATTAAAATTTTATTCATATGAGTTTTTCATAGTTCTGGATAATGACATTTTTCCTAGTTATTATATATTTTAGTGCTACTGAGAATAGAATTCTGTTTTCATTAATTTTCTACTTGGTTATTTTTGGCATGTAAGACAGCTAATGATTTATTTTTATTTTTACTTTATAACTAGTCTTTCTTGTATTTTATTAGTAATTCTCCAAGTATATTTTCATGATTTTAAGATAACATCCAGTTTTAGATATATGGATTTTGATTACAAATTCTTTAGAAAAACCAAAGACATGACTTTTAAACATGTCTACTGGTTATAAAGTGCATCTTCATGTTCAAACTTTGCTGTGTTTCACAATAAAGAAGCTTTATTGACAAATAATGATAATATACTTTCTAGAGGTTTTTCTTCTTATTTATCTTTCATGTGTTATTTTACTTGTTATTTTACTGGCTAATATTGTTCTTGATTTTAATGAGAGGGCCCTAATGCAGTGGTTTTTAATTACTTACTTATTCATTAGTTTGAGGAAGGCCATGGTCCTTTTTGAAAATCTGATGAAAGATGCGAATTTGCTCTTTAGATAAAAGCCAATGTGCACTTCACATCCAGATTCACAGTGCCAACGCTTTCACCTCTGGAAGTTGCCCCACATCCTGCACCTCCTCCCTGGACCAATCACCAAAACTCATGAACCTCACTAAGAATCGCTCCTCTAGGGGTTACCTTTTGGGAAGATAAATATGTGTGTATAAATATATATATATAATATATATATATGCATTTATATGTAAGATAGATGAACTACACATTGTTAGGGTCTTTCTTTTCTTTTATTTGATTTTGTTATAGTAAGTAGTTAGTGCTGGTCCTTATTCATTACCATTTGGGTATGACGGTAGATTGCAAAATTCTCCCTATTTCTCCGGTCCTCTTTGTAGTCACAGCATTTGGTGGTCTATCGTGAAGTTTCTCCAAATATAAAAGCAGTAGATTTCCATGCTGTGCTGTTATTAGACACAACAACGTGACTTCCTCTGGTCAATTAGATCCTCTCCGGTAGAGTATGAACCGAGACTTCTGATGTGCTTCTGCCCTGAGCTCCTCACTGTGTGGTTCAACCATCACCAGAAGCACACGCCTGAGAGTTAGCTCAAAAAGGAGAGACTTGTGGGCAGACTTGGATTTAAGCTGTGCTTGCATGGAGTCAAAATGAATTGTTGACCATTAAATCAGTTGACCTCCAGCGGCCCACAAATATATGAACAAGTGTCTATTAACTACATTGCATTAGCTTCCTATAGCTGCACAACAAACTACCAGAAAAGTAGTCATTTAAAGTACCACACACTTATTCTCTCAGCATCTGCAGGTCAGGAGTCTAGATTTTCTGTTCCATATCACAAAAGGCTCCAACCAAAGTTTTAGTCATGCTAAAATGTGACTGGGAAAACAGAACAACAAAAACCTTGCAAGCTGATTTAAGCTGTTGGTAAAATTCACTTTCTAATGACTGTGTTCAGCAGGAGCCATGGAGGTTAAAAAATTTAGCTGCTAGCAGAAAACTCAGTAGTTTGAACCCACCACATTCTCTACAGAAGAAATACATGAAATTCTGTTTCCACAAATATTTATAACCTTAAAACCCTATGAGGCAGTTAGTTCTACTATGTCCTGTAGGGTCACTATGAGTCAGAATCAATTTAACTGAAGTGGGTGGGATAAGTAAGACATCTGTATTTTCTTCTTTTGCACGCCATGCCCACTCCTGGACATCAGTGTCAGGTTCTTATCTGGTTCTGAGTGACTTCCATGCACTTTCATGGCTCATGTCCCACAATAAGCAGCTTATTTCTCCAAATACAAGAATAGATAGATTGAGAGAAAGAGGGAGAGAGAGAGAGAAAAAAATGGGGGGGTCTTCCCCCCTAGACTTTAAAAGGTCCCACTGATTCTCATCCTTTCTAATGCCAAGACCCTTTAATACAGTTCCTCATGTGGTGGTTATTCCCAACCATATAATTATTTTTCTTGCTCCTTTATAACTTTAATTTTGCTATGATTTGGGCAACCCCTGTGAAAGGGTCATTTGACTCCCAAAAGGATCACCATCCATAGATTGAGAACCACTGGATTAGACCATGCTCACCAGAATATTCTCCATTCTGATTGATGTAAATTAAATGACTGGGGCATTTAATAACATAGGTAAAGTGTCTTTGACTTTGCCATATTCTAATGACTAGAAAGAAGCTATACTTTCTTCATATACTTAAGATAGGAGTATTATACAAAGTCATTGGATATTATTTGAGGAGACTGCTTTCCACAATTATTTTTTATTTATTAATTTATTAGATGATGCAAAAGATTCTACTCTATGGATCATAGCAAACTATAGATGGCATTCAGAAAAATGGGTATTGCAAGACACCTTACTGTTCTCATGTTATTCCTGGGCCTGGACCAATGAGCAGTTGTTTGATGAGAACAAGGGAATGTGATAGGGCTTAAAATCAGGAAAGATGTGCATCAGGACTGTGTCCTCTCACTAAACTTACCCAATTTATATGCGGAGCAAATAATCAGAGATGCTGGACTCTATGAAAAAGAATGTGGCATCGGACCTTTAAAAGTATTATATTAGAGCTTACATTCTGAGTGGGAGGTTTGCATGGGTGAGACTGAAAGCCCAAAACCCACTTACAGAGACCCCAGGGACTTGGATTCCCTGGAACCACTGAGCTGGATTGTGACTAGCCTTGCCTCCGGATGGAATGCACCCAAAAGTGAATTAATGCAGATATAGGGCAGGTTCAAATTTAATGCAGATATAGGATAGGTTGAAATTTAACATCCTATGATTTGCTTTCCCTTTTGACCCAATTTAATTTGTTTTGGTTTTTATTATTTGCTACTTTGCTTCCCATTGGGGTTTTTCTGTGTTTTATTATTTTGTTTTTGTTGGGTGATCTTTGGATTCTTTTGTTTGTTTGTTTTCTTGGTTTTCTTTCTATAATGTTCAGGGTAGGTAAACATATAGGGACAATAGTTAGAATAATAGTTACTTTAGGTTATGGCAGAACTCTGGTAATAGGGATTTGGAAGGGAAGGTAGTGGGAAAATGGGGAACTAATAAGTACAAAAATGAAGAAAATGTTCTAAAATTGATATATTCATATATTCAACCCTCCTTCATATATTCAAACTACTGAGGTATGTTACGTTAATAATATGTAAAAAACTTAAAAAAATAAGCCTTTATAACAGATGTGCAAGTGTGGTTTGCATACGATAGACATATGTATTGATTGTGATAAGCATTGTATGAGCCCCCAATAAAATGATTTAAAAAATAAGGTACAAAAGAAAAAAAATAGACCTTTACATTTTTAGTAAATAAAAATAATTCTAAATAAGTAGAGTCCTCTACCTACTGCAGTCTTCAATATGGGTCACTATTCTATGTAAAGAAGATAAAAATCCTCTCAACTGGACCAATAGGTAATAACTTGATAAACAGAGAAAAGATTGAATTCATCAAGGATTTCATCTTACTTGAATTTATAATCAATTCTCATGGATGCAGCACTCAAGAGAGTAAATGTTCTCTTGGGTAAATCATCTGCACAAGATCTCTTTACAGTGTTGAAAAGCCAGGATGTCATTTTGAGAACAAAGATGTGCCTGACCCAATATGCAAGTGAAAATTAGACACATCCTGCTTGGTAAGAGAGCATGGCAGTGAAAGCGGGACAACATTTGGCAGAATGGATTGGCACAATGGCTGCGATGATGATGCGAGATTGAGCAGGGTTTCATACTGTTGTACATAGGGTCTCTCTCTGTTGGAATCAATTCAATGGCACCCAACAAATACAACAATGCCAATTTATTTATGTAGTTGCTTATAATTTTACCTACTAATATGGTTAATTAATTCGCTATTGTAATCTTCATTTAAGTACTTTATATTTCTAGAATGAATCATCTTTGATCACACATATAACTCTTTAGCAATACCATTAGTTTTCTTTCACTAGTAACTTCATTTGGAAATTGAACACTTGCTTTCATGTTCAAATAGAAGTTTGGTCTGTAGTTTCTTTGTCATCCTTTCTATGTTTGATTGCAAAATATCATGGTCAAATTGTAAAACATATGAGGAATTCTACTCTGTCAGAACTCAGCCAGACCCATCACAGATATCATGAGTGCTTAAAAGGAGGACTAACGTGAGGATCTACAGGAGTGACAAATGGGGCTGGTAAAAGGCGAGGCATCGGTGAAACACTGACATCTTCAGACTGGATGGTAGACAAACAAATTAAACTATGTGGGCAATCTGAAGAATCATATAAATCTGACTGCGGAAGTAAGACCCAATTGAAGCTCCTCAGAGACAGGTCCTGGAAAAGGCCGTTGGTGGAAACTGTCAGCTCTGTAGGAACCATTTCTTTTCCACCCTAATGCTAAGCACCTGGGGTGGTCTAGCAGAGTTTGAGGGAAGATAAATTATACATAAAATGAGAAAAGAGTAGAAGGCACACAGGGACCCATCAAGTAACTATGCATCTGTCTATCACTGCATCTCACCCAGTCTGACCACTTCACCCTTTTGAGAAGGTTCCTTTCCACCAACCAAATTCCATATAAGTTTTCCCTTTGGACACACAGAAAAGGAGAGTTTAGGAATGGAGTTCTTAGTCTCTAAGAGGAGTAGCAATGCCAGTGGTCAATATACAGTCTAGGTATACCTATTTTCATGTCTGAAAGTATTCAGAAAGCATGATATTTATACATACTTGGAAAGTTGAAAAGTTCTTGCCTATAAACTCACTGAGCCAGAAGATAAAGCTTTGATTATTTTCAATTTCATTTATTATAATCTATTTATTTAACTTGTAATATTCCCAAGTCATTTCAATAATCTTGGGTATACATAATGTCACATACATCTCATGGATATCCTCAAACTTCTCAATTTAAGTACATGTAGTATTATAAACATAATTCCAAATATCCATGCTATTGATGGTATAAGTGCTTCCTTTTGTAATGTATTTTTAACTGAATTAGACTGATATCAGATTTAATTATTTAAATTCTTGTTTGCATATAACTATTTATTAGAACTAAATTCACAAAAGGAGAGAATTCTACTATTCTATTTCACTCTTCTTTTTTTCCCTTCATTTTATTCAGGGCTCTTACAACTCTTGTTACAAGCCACCCATACATCAATTGTATCCGACATATTAGTACATACATTCCATCGTTCTTTTCTAGGCATTAACTTTCCATTGGACCCTTGGAATTAGCTCCTCCTTTTCCTGCTGTCCCCTGACCCAACCCTCATGCACCCCTGATAGATTATAGATTGTTAATTATTTTCAAATCTCAGTCTGACTGCCGTCTCCCTTCCTCTCTGGTTTCTGTTCTTCCCCTTGACTGGGGGTGTGTGCTTATGTGCCATTCATTATGATTGCTGCCCCACTCTTTCCCCACCTTTCCCCCTTTCCACTACTCCAACCTTCTTTTATCTCTATTCCCATTTCTGTTCCTAGGTTCCATGTTTTGTGAGTTTTATCTCTTGCCTATACATATGTACTTGCTCCTGTCTAGTCTAAATTGGAAGGCGGTATTGAGGTCATGCTAGCAGGGGGGTGAGGCGACCTCCAGGAAACAGAGGTGTATTGCATGACCCATTAGTGCTTTACTGTACCCTGATTGACTCACCTCCTCCCTATGATCCCTTTGTAGGGGAGATGCTCCATTTTCTATAGATGGACTTTGGATCTCCATTCCAATCTCCATTCTCACCAATGCGTTTTTGTTTGCTGTTTGTTGTGAATCTTCTGCTGCCTGCTGTCTAGTCTCAACACCTCATGATCAATCACATGGGCTGTTGTGGTTCTTCCATGGAGCTTGTTGCTTCACTGTTGGATAGCCACTTGTTTACTTGTTTACTTCAAGCCTTTAAGACACTCTATCTTTTAAAAGCCATGCACCATACACTGTCTTCACCATGTCTGCTTATGCATCCATTTTGTCTTCAGCGATCGTGTAGGAGGGGGGTGAGCATCACAGAATGTCAAATTTTTATAACAAGGTGTTCTTGTATTGAGGGGAAGTATGAGCCGAGGCCCAAGGCCCATCTGTTGCTTCAGTATATAGCCATATAAATACATGTACATAGGCCCCTACCACTATCGTTATGGATTAATGTATTTGCACAAGTGTACATCTCTGTTAATCTCTCTGTGATGGGTAGGTTTGTTATGCCAACATGGCCACAGAAGACTGGTGGATCTATTGTGACGGCACAGCCAATGAACATGCCGGATGAATTGAAGGGCAGATATAGGAAAGGCTTCGCAAGTCCCTCCCTCTCTCTCTCTTGTTTCCAGATCTTCGGACCAGAGAGCTGCCTTGTTCATCCTGTGCCTCGACCTCCAAGCAACACTACCCGTGGGACACCTAATCGTGGACTGTGTTACTATGAGTTGAGGATCCTTCAAGCCCTACTTCGCCACTCTTCTGGGATATACATCTCTCGAGCTGGGGACTGTTGGACTCTGTTATCTGGCTGACTGTTGGTGACAGTTGGTGACTGTTGGTTACTGTTGCTCTGCCGTTTGCTGCCTGGATTGCTCTACAGAGGACTATTCAGTGACCCTCAAGAATTGAAGGACTGCTAGTCTTCTAGTTGCCTCACGCAAGTGAGTTGCACTGAGCAGTCTGTATTGCTTTATAGTTAACTTTTTCTCTTTTTATCTTATATATCTTTCTCAGTATATAAATATATAAAAAGGCATTACTAGTGTCCTGAATTTTATTTCTCTAAGAGAACCCTGACTGACACACTATCTTTGTCTTTGCTTCCTGTAGCTTGCCTCCATTTCCTTTTGCCATCACTATCCCCCTTCTTCCACCTCTCAGTGCTTCCTCTCCACCAGCTTGGTGTTGCTCTAATACTCACAGGATCTTTATCCTCTCCTAGAAGCTGGTTCCACTTCCCTAGTTGTTCCCCTGTCCACAGTGTCAAGTGCTCACCACACCTTTCTCCCCACCTCCTTCTTCCCCCTCTACCTCCTGTACCCATTAGTCCCATTGCTTTCTCCCCAGACTTCTCTCCCATGATCCAATCCATATAATCATGCAACCTGTCCATGTCCTAGTCTGAACAATAAGAAAACCTATGATTGAAGAAAGAAAAGGGAAGAGACAAAGATGAGAGAAAGGGGGAAAAGAAAACAGACCCTAGAGAGGTCCAGGTTTGTTTGTTGTCCCCATGGGACTCTACCCCCTTGATCTGAGGGGGATCCAGGGACTGCCCCTTCTCATCTGAAGTCCATGGGGCTCCTTAGGGGCCCCGTGCTCAGCTTTACTCCAATTGCTGATCTGTTATACTTCATTTTCACACTGTCTTCCCACTATATGCCCCCATTATTGTCCCCTGTCTCTGTATGCTTCAGTTGGGGGACATGCATGAGCTGTTGATAGTTCCACAGTCATCTCTGTGCCCATGGAGAAAACTCATCATCTGGCTTGATGTGCCCCTACAGAGTCTAAGCCCACTGCCTCTTTTTCCTTTTCCTTCTTGCTTTGCTTCCGTATGGGTATGGTAGGTTGGTTCCTTTTCCCCACCAGAAAGTTTAGTGTTGTTCTCTGTGTCACAAACTTCCAGGGTGGAGGTCAGGCTGGATCTAGTTGGGGCTATCCCTATAGTCCAGTCTTTTCATGGATTCCTCCATGTGCTACATTGCCCTCCTGGTTTGGTGCATCATATGGGGGTCTGTATACACACTCCAATTCTGTGGACACACAACCAATTCTCTCCTCTGGGAGTGCCCTGTTCCTCCATCTCATTTTCTCTCCACCCCTATTCTCCTTCTTCCTCTTCCATTCTCCCTTCTTTATGTTGGATTCATGTGTACCTCCCTGGGTTTGTTCTGCCTTCCACCCCAACTGCCTTTGCTTCCATCCAAGTATTGTGAGATAAGTATCTTTTGTTCCTATTCCTGTTGTACTTACCTCAGGGGGTTCATATTATGCTCGTCCATTTGAGATTGGCTTACATCGCTGAACATGATTCCTTTCAACTCTTCCCATGAAACTACATCTGTGCTTTTCAGTGCCGCATAGTACTCCCTTGTGTGTATGTGCCAGAGTTTACTAATCCAGCTGTTTCTAACTCTTTGAGATTGTGAATTGTGCCACAATAAACATTGGCATGCAGATGATTTGTCCTGTTTTATTGCTTACCCTTTCTGAGTGTATGCCAGTAGAGGGATGGCTGGGTCATAAGACAGCTCAATTTCCATTTTCTTTAAGTACCACCAGATTGCTTTCCACAGTGGTTGTACATATCTGCATGACCACCAGCAGTGAAGGAGGGTTCCTATTTCACCAAATCCCATCCAACATTCACTGCTCTCTGATGTTCGCTAACCTCAGAGGTGTTAAGTGCTATCTCAAGGTTGTTTTAATTTGTATTTCTCTTATGGAAAATAAATGGGAACATTTTCTCATGTGTTTGTTGGTCATATGGGTCTCCTCCCTAGTGAAATTCTTTTCAAATTTTTTGCCCATTTCTTTAGGGGTTTAACTGTTTTCCTTTTTTTTTTTTTTTTTTTTTAGCAGACCATGAGTGTGTTAGTCCAGGTAGGCTAGAGGAACAAATTTCATAGACATGCATATAGATATAAGGAAAAGGTTTATATACAAGAGGAACAGGACATTGAGCCCAGTCCAGTTCAAAGTCATAAGTCCGATATTAACCCATATGCCTGAAATCAATCTATAAAGTCTCCTTCCGACTCACAAAGTCACAGGTGAGTGGGTGCAGAATCCCAGCGCTGGCAGGGGTCTCCACATGGCTCCTCCATGGCTTCCAGGGCTCAGGGTCCATCAACAGCTTAAGCAACTCATCACTGGCAGAGGTCTCCGTGTGGCTGCCCCAGCTTCAGAGGTCTGACTCCATCAGGAAAAAGTTGTGTGGTCTCTCGGCCGCAACCTCCAGCTTCTCGGACGCGGCCATCTTGTCTGGTCCGTGATTCATTGTCTCTGAGACTAACTCCCAAACACTGGGGAAGTATTGCAAGATTTCCCAGAAGTCTCAGGAGAAAGCCATGCTCACATAGAGGCCTCATTGACTATTCAGTGACTATCTCCAGATTAACAGGCTAGACTCCACCCCTACATTTTCAATCATAAAATTAACATAAGCACATGACTGCCACAGTCAGGATATAGTAGATTTTAGTAATTAGTGTTTTGTCTGATGTGTTATTACTAAAAATACTCTCCCAGACTATAGACTGCCTTGTGACCCTCTTGGTGAAGTCTTTCGAGTTGCCCAGGTGTATTATTCTTATTAAAACCCATTTGTTGATTTCCAGTTCACCTGTGTCTGTACCCTTCCTTATTGCAGTGAGCCTATGAATTCTCTGGGCCAATGATCTTAGGTTTGCCCCAATTCCTTCCTAGATAGACCTGATGGTTTGGAGTTTTTCTTCTAGGTCTGTGATCCACCTTGAGTTTTTTTCTTGTGCCTGGGGTGAGGTAAACATCTTGTTTCATTTTTCTACATGTGGATATTCGTTGTTTGCTGCACCACCTGTTAAAAAGGACATCTACTTTTCACTTGATGCTTTTGGGGCTCTTATTGAAGATTAGTTGTCTATACGCTGATGGTTTTACTTTGGGACTTTCTATTCATTTTCACTGAACTGAGTTTCTGTCATTGTGCCAGTACCATGCTATTTGGACAACGATAGCTGTGCAGTAGGTATTAAAAGTGTTCTCTGACTTTGTTCTTCTTCTTGAAGAGTTTCTACTAATTCTGGCCTTTTTTTTTTCTTTCCATGTGAAATTGGTGGTTAGTTTTTCCAATTCTTTGTAGAAAGTTGTTGATAATTGAATTGGAATAGCATTAAACTTATAATGTGCTTTCGATATGATTGACATATTTACTATGTTGAGCCTTCTAATTTATGAGCATAGATGTTCTCCATTTGTGGAGGTTGCTTTTGGTTTCCTGTAGTAGGGTCTTGTAGTTTTCCTTGTAGAGGCCTTTATTTGTTTTCTTTGTTGTTGTTGTTGTTAAATATATTCCTAGGTATTTCAGTTTGTTTTTGGTTACTGTGAAGGGTACTGCCTTCTTGATCTCTTCTTCCATAGTCCTGTCCAATGTGTATAGCAAACATTTTGTTTGTTGATCTTGTATCCTGCCACTCTTCCATATTCCTCTATCACTATAAATACTCCCGTTGTGGGGCTCTTGGGGTTTTTCAATGTGCAGGATCATGTCATCTGAAAATAGTGATAGTTTCACTTCCTCCTCTTCCATTTAGATACTTTTAATGTCCTTCTACTGTCTTATGTTGTTAGCTAGGACCTCCAGTACAATATTGAATAGAAGTGGGGGGGAAGGGTATCCTCGCCTTGTACCCTTTATCAGTGGGATTGTGTTGGTCTTTACTTCATTAACTATGACCTTGGCTATTGGCTTCTCATAGATAGCTTATATCAGCTCGAGGAATTTGCCTTCCATTCCTATCTTCCTGAGAGTCTTAATTAGGAATGGGTATATTGTCAAATGCTTTTTCTGACTCTATGGATATTATCAGATGGTTTTTATCTTTTTTTTTTCCTTATGGATGTTGTGTATACTATTGAAGGATTTTCAGATGTCAAAACATCCCTGCATCCTTGGGATGAATCCTACTTGTTCATGGTGGATGACATGTCTTATATACTTTTGTATTCTATTGACTAATATTTTGTTAAGGATTTTTAGAGCTATAAGTCTGTAGTTCTCTATGCCTATGGGATCTTTGCCCTATTTGGATATCAAAGTTATTCTGGCTACATATAATAAGTATGGGAGTTTGCCATCCATATCTATGCTATGAAATACTTTGTGGAGGATGGGAGTCAGCTCTTCCATGAATGACTGGTAGAAAATCATGAAATCCTTCACAAATTTGCATATACTCCTTGCCCAGGGGCCATGCTCATATTCTCTGTGTCATTCCAATTTTAGTAAATGTGCTTCCAAAGTGAGCACTTTACTCTTCTCTAATTGAAAATTTCCTGCTTTAATTTCAAGCCCAGAAAGGAAGGAAACTACAGATTAACTTCTTTTTAACAAAACATTTCCTTCCAAGTGTTTTTATTAGGTCTACATTTTTATTCTCATATTTCATCTCTTAAATGTTTAATTCACTTAAATTTAATTATATTTCACAATAAAATTATAGCTATGAATCTGCCTCTAAATTCACATTTGGTTTTATCCCATGATTTTAAATATACTTACTATGATTGTTGTTACTATAATGTTTTTCTAAATTATTTTCAATTATAATTTGATTTCCTTTCACAATATTCATTTAGAAGGTAAAGACATGTCTGAATCATTAGTATTCTTTTTAATTTCTTCTTTTGTAGTTTTATTTTATTCTAGTTAGAGAATATGTCTTGCTTTAGTTCGGTTTTCTAAAATTAATTGTCAAATGTTTCTTTAAATACCACATATTAGGGGCTTAGCCCCAGTGGTGTAGCAGTTGTGCGCGGGACTGCGGCCCACAGAATGGAGGTTCAATTCCAGCAGCGACTTGACAAGAACAAAGGCTGGGCCTCCCACTCCCACCACCAGATGGCAGAGATGCCCAAAACAAAACAAAACAAAAATGCCACATATTATCAAATTTTAGTATTAATATTCCATGGAGTCACAATTAGGAGAACATTCTCTGTGTAGTATATAACTACATCTAAAATATTTTCTAATTATATTCATATCATTTCTATATTTGTTTGTAATTAACTAAGAGCTATTAAATTATTTTAATGAATGTCTATCAGTTTTTTTAATAGACATAAATTCTGAATCATTTAGCTAATTAATATATATTGTTGCTATATTTTTCTTGTGGGTTTTCCTTGTGGCTGAGATAAATTTGTGTCATGATCATCACCTTGAAGATTCTAATCTGCTGGATACAGCTTTGCCTTTTGACCTGGTTCATTGTGGGTGAGAGGATTTCTTTTTAAAAGATCACAGCAATCTTGTTATTAGTCTATCTATCTATCTATCTCTCTATCTATCTCATTAGAGAAAGTATTGCCATAGGTCCAAACCTCATGGTTTCTATAACTAGTATTCAGTCATCTAAGTTTCAAAGCTACACAAGTTAACATTATAGTCTAAAAGGATGTCCTTCACATGTATAAATTCCTTTTCACACAGTGTTTTAAATTCTATGTCATTGACTAAAGCAATGATACTATTAATCGAATTACTGTATGCCCCATGGGGAAGATTTATAACGTACTCCAATAAAATGATAATGACGTCTCTAAACTGAACCAGGTACATGTATAAACAATAGATACATGAATGTATTTTGTTTCCACTTGATTATAACCTTATCATAAGAAAAGGAAGTTCTGTGGCATGACATTACGCAGTACTCACACTCATGAGGAGATCATTGAAAGTGTGCATGCTATAGCAAAGTATGATGAAAAATCAGTTGCTGCCAGGCTATAAGGAAAATTAGCAGCTGGGGTCTTTATGACAGCATTGTCTCAAAACAAGTAGTCACCTAAATCAGCTTTGACCACACAGAAGAAGCGCACTAGCCTGCATGATCCAAAGATTGTAGATAATAAAATCTAAGCCTGGATGAGGAAGTAATACAAAGCCTAAATTCAAAATACCCAGTTTGTGGGACATTCTGGATGTAGAAGCCCAAAATTCATTTTCAGGATTCCTGTGTGGATTTATTCACCTGTGAATCCCCCAGTGACTATAATTTAGGAATGTAAATAGCCTTGGTGTGAGACAAAGAGCATAATAAAGTGGGTTTTGGCAGCTGTTGCTAAGCTGAAATTGAACTGCTTGTCATTATATTGCCCGTTTGATTCTCTGCTTTTTAAAAAAAATCTTTCTCCTTTCTTTTTGACTGAGATTATTCTCTGTTGTATTTTGTCATTATTGCTGGGTCCTATTTTATGTTATGTCTTTGTTTTCTATGCTTCTCTGTCCTAGGCAGACAGTATGGGAGGCTGTATGAAAATAGCAATAGGATTCATGATGACGTGGGCACAGAAGAGAAGGTAGGGGCAGGAATAAGAACTCAACGGCAGGGAATAGAAAAAGGAAGAAATGTTGCAAAGTTGATTGTGATGATGAATGTATGATCCTTCTTTGTATCAACAAAATATTGGATTGCATGATATGTTAATTATAGGTCAACAAAACTATTCTGAAAAAGACCCATGTAACCCCTGTCAGCCCACATTCTGTGACGAATAAGTGGGCTCCCTATTTTGAAATCTGAATTATATTCCTTCTTGGGGATGAGCTGAAAAAGAACGACAATATCAAGTTCCTGTTCGATTTACTTTTACTATTCAACCTTCCATATGATCACTCAGAGCCTAGGCCTTTCTGACCTCCTATAAGAAAGCCAGGGGAGATTTTTAAGCCAAGGCTGTATTTGCAGTTAGATGACACTTTGATCTTTCTCTCTATGTGGTTGTGGCAGTCATGTACTTATATTAACTTCATGATTGAGATGTAGGGGTGGAATCTAGCCTTTTAATCTGGAGATAGCCATTGAGTAGTCAATGAGGCGAGGCCTCTGTGTGAGTATGACTTTCTCCTGATACATCTGGGAAGTCTCGTGATATTTCCCTTGTGGAGATAAGAAGCTACCTCCCCAGTTGTTGGGAGTTAATCTCAGAGATGATGAATGATGGACAAGACATGATGGCAGCGTCTAAGGAGCCAGAGAAGCCACATGGCTTTGCCCTGTTGGAGCCAGACCTCTGAAGCTGGAAAGGCCACGTGGAGACCCCTTCCAGCGATGAGTTGCTTCTGCCACCACTGGATGCTGTTGATGGATCCTGAACCCTGGAAGCAAGGAGCCATGCGGAGACCCCTGCCAGTGCCGGGATTCTGCACCCACTGATCTGTGACTTCATGAGTCATAAGGAGACATTATAGACTGGTATGGGCTAATATCGGACTTGCGACTTTGAACCTGACTGGGTTGGGATGTTTTCTCTGTGTTCCATTCCTTATTTTATATAAACCATTCCCTTATGTCCATATGCATGTCTATGAAATTTGTTCATAGGGGAGGGTGGCAACCCAATTTGCTAAGAAGTCGCCTCCTGAAAAGGAAACATATTACCCCCTGAGTTTTAAGAGTGGAAGCTGCAGTTTATAGAAGTAAAGACATTCTAGCCTGCTAGCCACACAACAGAAGTGGAGTTTCAGGTCGCCTCTCTTTGGAGCACCCTTTCCATGGAATAGCAATTCTTAGAATGGCAGACAAATCCTTTGAACCTCAAATTCCCACTGTACACCATTTCCTCCCTAGGTGCTGCAGTTGACAAATCCAGCTGCTAATCTTGAGGTGGGAGGGCCAATGTGGTCCCCAGAGGCACGTTAGAAGAAAGCTGCAGTGATCAACTTCTGAAAAAATCAGCTTCTATAAACCCTCTGAGAGGAGCGCTGGTGATGTAATGGTTATGAGTTGAGATGCCAACTGTCAGGCCAACAGTTCAAAACCACTGGTGAAAGAAGAAGGTCTACTCTCAAAAAGAGTGACAGTCTTGAAACTCACATGGACAGTTGTACTCTGCCCTATGGGCTCACTATATGTTGGCATTGACTGAACGGCAGTGAGTTTTCACTAAACTCTAGGAGACAAAGTTCTACCTTGATCCTCATAAAGTCTCTGTGAGTCGGGCTTGATGCAATGACAGCTGATTTTTCCACAACTGCAAGAATAAAGTCAACATCTATTGAGGGGTCCTTTTCCACACTGGATACATACTCTCTCAGGATCCCCGGATAGATTGATGTCAGATATGTTCTCCCACTACCCTACCTCAGTACCCTACTGCCCATCTGAACAGCCAGGTAGTGGAAAATATCAGGGATCTGCAATAAAGGAGAGGAATTACCTAGAAACTGGACAGGACAGACCCCAGAGCCCCTGTGCCCACTGGCATTTGCCCACACTTGGGCTTGCAATAATGGCATCTCCATCTTTTCTTGGGTCCTTCTTTTGTCACTGATTCTCGTGTAGATGCTGAGTCATCTCAGGATGATAGGACACTTACCTCGCTTGGCTCCTCGTGAGGAGCCTGGATCAGGTAAAACCATAGGTGCCCAGGTTGTGATATGGACCCCGTTTGCAGAGTGATTTGTGTGCACAAGGGCATTGTAATGCTTGGGTCGGCACACAAGCTCCATTTACCTACTGTGCGGAGTGTCCAAGCCCAAACCAACTCACTGCCACTGCATTAATTCAGGCTCCCAACCACCTTAAGGAATAGAGGAGTGTCCCTGTGAATTCTGGAGACTGTCACATGTTAATTGGGTAGAAACTCTTTACCACTCCATATTGACACAGATTGAACGCATGCCAAGATGTGGGGAGATTGATTTTGCGATGACAACAATAAAAAGGGACTAAATCAAAACAAGGACAAGTCTGTGTCCATGGTAGAAAAATATGTCACTGAATCTGGAGGAAGGGATAATCCCCAAAAGTAATCACTGTCATTGGAATGTCGGCTTGGTTCTATCCTTGAATGTCTTTTGCCACCCTTCCCGTCACCTGCTGGGGATGGTGGTGTTTGCCTTGGGTCAGTTTTGACTCGTCGCAACCCCATGTGTGTGGTTGTGCACTACAGGGCCCCAGTGGCTGAAGTGTCCCAAGTAGAGGTCCAGGTCTGTCCTCTGAAACTCCTCAGGGCGGCCTCCAACTAGCCTCTATCATTTGGTTATCCCCTGTTAACCATAGCACTGCCTGGAATTCTTTGCAACCATTGACCATGTTGAAGAGACAGAGGAATCAATGATAGAAAAGGAGAAGACCAGATTTTTGAGTAAGTGCATCATGCAGTTAAATAGAAAGAGAAGAAAGTGCATATTGACCAAAAGGTCAACTAACAAACCCAAGATCTCTAGCTATCTATCAATCTTTTATGCACACACACACACACACACACACATGCACATGCACACACATGGAGAGAGAGAGGGAGAGAGAGAGGGAGAGAGAGAGAGAGAGAGAGAGAGAGAGAGAGAGAGAGAGAGAGAAGCAGTTCTTACAGTAAGTAAATTAAATAGCAAGTGTAAAAAATTCACACCGTTTATAATTAACTCTTAAACAACTGAGCTTTAAACCCAATCAACTGGAATTTCACTCATCCTCCCAAAGCAAAGCATATAACTTCAACAGGTTATAAGATAGGAATTATAAGATAAATATTCTCTTACTACTGACAGAGTCCAAGGAGCAGAAAAAATGAGAACAAACGTTCCAAACCAGACACTTAAAAAAGCCTTGTGTCTAGTGTGTCATGAAATAATGTTGATTCTGCTTGATCAAAAAAACCCATCAGGGTTCCTCTGGTCCCCTGAACTAAGAAATGCAAGTCTATGACCACAGACGGTGAGTGCACTCCTGAACTATAGTGGACTTCATTTTTTTCTTTTCTTTCTTTCTTTTTTTTAGTGGACTTCTTTTCTATTGAGATGTGAGAACCCAAGAGGAATGTCTGTCTCTGGTGTCCAGAGGTGCTGAGTGACTTACTCTGGGCCCTCATCTCTCACAGCAGGCTGTGACTTCCCCCACCTTTGTTGTTTGTTGTTGTGAGGTGACTGCCAACTAGCCCCTCTTCAGAGTGGCCCTGTGTACAACAGAAGGTAGCACCACTCGGTCCTCTGCCATCCCCACAATTGTTTGGTGTGATTTCTTCACTGTAGCCCCTGGGGCAACCCCTCTCCTTGAGGGCTTCCTCTCTATCTGCCACTGCCCTTCGACTTCCCCAGGCACGACGTCTGTCTCTAGGCAGGCACTGCTCTCCCCTGACAATGCATCCAAAGTATAGCAGAAGAAGCTTCCCCACCCTGGCCTAAGGAGCATCCGGCCACACTTCTTCCAAGATAGCCCTGTCTGTCCTCCTGTCAACCCATCCTACTTTAAGTATTCTTCAGAAGCACCACTGTGCGGGTAATCCTGCTGAAAAAAGAGGCCTCTGTGCAGAACTCTTGGCCCGGTACCCACTGCCTCGTAGGTGCTCAAGAATTAGGCAGGACTTAGTTATATTTTTTTCTGTTTTGTTCACAACAGAACCAAATTAGCAAAAGCTTTCCTTAAAAGCAATTTATCTTCAAGAGCATTTTTAAGATTTTGTGTTCGATTTTGGTCATTCTATCCTGGCTGTGTCTGCTCACATGAACTAATTTTTGACAAATAGATGTATGCATGGATTGTGATAAGAGCTGTAAGTGCCCCCAGTCAGATGAAATTTAAATTCAAAAAGGAAACGAGAAGCACAACAAAGCAAATGACAAAGGTGGGGTCTGCGTCTGGTGGCATGATGTCAGACCCTCAGCCTGACCACACACAGTGCTGTTGGGCAGCAGGCTTGCTCCCTTCCTTCTGCCAGGTTACCTCCCTCTAGCTGTCCAGTCAGCAGGCTGGACAAGCAGGATCAGGCTCTCTTATGTGGCCACCAGCAGTTTCTCCACCTGAGACTTCTCTTTCACCCAGGTTCTCCTGAGAACACCACTGGAGTCAAAACCAAACAGCAGGAGCAGCGAGGACAATGTCCCCACGCAGCCAGATACATCCCTGCATTGTTCCACATTGATGGGTTGTTTGAGGAATTCCGTATCCTCAGAATGTATTTCAACCCCACATTCTCCTCTCTCAGCGTGGTCCCGTCACTCCCTCCCTTCTCACTGCCCCTCTGCTTTGGGCGATGTGCCGCTCATCTCCTGAGAAAGATTCATTAGAATGGGTAAAGTCCCAACAATGGACAGAAGCATGCCCTTTTCCTCTGGTTCTTAGCATTCTGGAACGTACCTGTGTTAAAATATGAAGAAATAAAACAAATATAAATTATGCATTTTCCAACTTAATTTAAAATGCATTATGCTCTGCTTTGTTCTCTGGAATTAGTCTTATTAAGGGGACAGATCTGTATGGATTAATTTTGAGTCAGTTTATTCACTTCTTTGTAATTCAGTTGCAAGGATTTTTGTCCCCAGGCATCAAATTAGATTTTTTTTTACTGTAACTAACACATAAAAAATATAGACCTCTTTGTGTAATTTCTTTGTTTACCTAGCATGCAACACAGCCCCATCTTATGTTTTCCACCCAAGCACTCCTTTGAAAGAAGGAAACTTTCCCAATGATTTTGAAAACCCTGTAGCCGCTGTCACAATGTTGGAACGCAGCCCAATCACAGCGCTCACCTCTTGCTGGTGGCATTCATTCCTATAGAGGGCCACATGGCCTCCCTCCCAGCTGACCACCAGCCCCAATCCCCTCCCCTCCCAATCATTTGACAACATGCAAACTGATATTTTATGGTGATAAAAATATGTCCCAAATCATCCCTTTTGAGCATTATTTTCATACAATAATTCTTTGTTCCACATAGATAGTTTAAATCTTTATTTTGTGCACACACACCCCCAAAAAGAAACTGAGCAAGGAGATCGTCTGCATTCTTAATTAGTCTTCTTTAAACAAAATATCCCTTCATATGCACTAATAAAGACTAAGGACCCTTTCTTTCTTGTTTAAATAACTGCTTGCTGTAGTATAAAATTGTAAGAGACATGATGCAGATCAAGTTGCAGGCTTGAAGTGGGGAAGAGGAACAAGCCGTGCCATAATAAGCAGATTTTAATGATTTACTATAAATCAGCATTTTTGCCCTGTCAGTGAGATTGAAGAGGCAGACAGCTCCTCACATGTCTGCCGAGCAAATGTCTTCCTGATGAATCATGTGCACTGAATCACTGATCACAACATTCAAACGGCACATCCAAATAATGAGGGAAACATACACACAGCCTCCTGATGGCTGCTCGAAGGCAGCGGGAATAGATGTTTTTTCGTTGTGTGGTAGTTAAACCCTCCCATTGATCCTCTGCGGGTCCCAAGGAGGGTAATAGAAGTGTATATTACTGGGTTAACCGTGGCTGCCCTAACATAGACGGATTTACATAAATGTTCTCACCCATCCTCCACCCCCAAGACTTTTTATGAGAATCTAATCTGGTCTCACTCAAGGAGAAGAGGGGTGAGGGGAAGACATGCCGTAAGAATGATCCTACATGTGCAGACCCAGGAGACAGAAGGCAACAGAAATCAGAGCTCATGCTCTGGGGTGCAAGACCCCTTTTCCCAGTGCCATTGCTGCTCTGCCCTTTATTTCAGGCCCTGCTTTCTCTGACAGTGCATGCAATTTCCCTGGTCTCATCAAGCTGAAGTGTGGCGGGGGCGGGGGGCGGTGTTCCATCCGTAGGGAAAGCACTGGAAGAGGAGGAGGGGCCCATTGGGGAGCTGGTCAAGGGCGCCAGGCACAAAAGTCTCTGGCTCAGAGCCAAGTCCTTCCTGGCTCTAAACTTGGTAGATGCTCAGAAGTCTTTCCAGCTGATATACCACTTCCTCTGGGTAGCCTTCCTTGATCACTGCCTTCAGTGGGTCATGGCTTCACCCTCTTCCACATCTGCAGCTTGTCAGCAGATTAGTTATGCTGCTAGGCTGCTTATTATTTCTTGTAACACAGCCACCCAGAGTAGACTGGAGCCTCTTCAGGTGCAAAATCATTGTACTGACAATTTTAAATTCCCTACAATGACAGTACATCGATTGGCAAAAAGGAAAAAGAGATCTCTCTTTCAGGAAGTAGAGCCAGAATGCTTCTTAGAGGCAAGGATGGTTAGACTTTGTGTCAGGTACTTTGGACATGTTGTCTGAGAGAGCAGTCCCTGCAGAAGGACATCATGCTTAGTAAAGTAGAGGGGTGATGAATAAGATGGATTGACAGCACCTGAAACAATGAGCTCAAACTGAAGGACACTTGCAAGGATGGCACAGATGGCCTGATGCTACCTTCTGTTGTACTTCAGGTTGCTACGAGTTAGAGGTGGCTTGCTGGCACCTGATAGCATAATGCCTTACACATAGAACAGCCATAATCATAGTGCATTTCCCCCCAAGAATTAATTAATTCATTGGGAATGAATGAATGAACCATGGAGGGCAAGGATCAAATTGCAAACTCAACCTGCAGAGACTGCAATCTCCCAGAGAAAACATGAAGACATACTGAGCCAGTGACAATCAAATGCCCTTCACCAGATCCTAATCCCTGTTCCTCTGAGCAGCTTCCAGCCAGCAGTGAATCCACTGAGGTTTCCATGCAGGAAGACAGATGTCCTCCCAGGTGAGTAGAAGACAAGGCACAAGGGGTGAGTGGAGGGATAAGTTGAAGGCCAGTGCCATGTGCTGAAACCTAGGAGACATTGTCCTACAAATTTTTATGTAAATATTAAGTCCAAGAAAAAAAATCAAAGATACTTTTACACCCACAATGAGGATGATTAAAAGCATACTTACAATTCTGTGGGTGTTTCTAGAAGTCCTCTCTTGTTCATGAAAGAAAATCTACTGCTCAAATTTGGAATATGTCACCTGCCACTTACCTAGACCTTCATATAGATTGATCATATCATTCATATCCCCAAGTGAACATCTGGAAAGTTCTGAGATGTTAAACCTTGCCAATGTGGTACTTTCCTTTCTTGCTTAGAAACTTTCTTAAATATCAGCACAAAAATCAGGTAAATACAGATTTGGGATAAATCCAGTTTCTTTCAGAAAGGAAAAAGAGAGGGGGCTTTGAACCCTAGGCTGTTTCCTACTGCACTCTTATATTCAGTCTAGCCCCCCAAAACACAGCAGGAACTCATTCATCAGTCATATCTTCTGGAGTGACTGATCCTATATTTAAATATATTTATTATTTGAAATAGAACTAGGTGACTTGTATGTTGCTAGGCTACAAATATTTAAAATACCAGGTGAGTCATCCATGGTGCAGGAGTTCTAAGGATACTTGTAGACTATGCCAATCTAAGAATAAAGACATGGAAATCTGCATCCAAAATGCAGTCAATGAAAACTGCGTGGCTCCCAATAGAAAGGTATCTGACTCTCCAGCTTTGGGCACATCATCAAGTGAGATCAATCATTGAGGAGGACATCATGCTTGGTGTAGTAGAGGGTCAGTGAGAGTGAGGAAGACCTTCTGTGAGATGGTATAGCACAACAATGGACTCAAATATGCCTGGGATTGAAGGATGTCACAGAACTGGGAAGTAGCAGCCATTGTGTTGTACGCAGGCTTTCCATGAATCAAAACCAACTGGACCACATCTAATAACAACTTTCCCAGAAGTCCTGCCTGATCTCCCACTATGGAAGGTATATCCCTCATCTCTGTGCCCCATAAACAAACAAACAAAAAAAAGCTCACTGCCATCAGGTCGTTTTCAACTCACAATGTGACTCTACAGGACAGAGTAGAAATGCCCTCGTGGGTTTCAGACACCACAAATTTCTATGGGAATAGAAAGCTTCATCTTTCTCCCACAGAGTCACTAGTGGTTTTGAACTGATGACCACAGTCAGGATTCTGACACACAACCCACTACACCACTAGGGATCTTTTCTGTACCCCATAGTACTTTATGTATTTTGTTAGCTAATTTTTTCTCAATCATCCAATTATCTTGGATTCAGCAGAAGACAATGTGCCTCCTGTTGAGTGAACTTGGATATGCCCCATTGACATTCATTGACCTAGCTTAAATGGCGATACATGAACGAACCAAAACACAACCAAAGGAAAAAAATATGTTTAACACCATGACCTGGTATAAGTTGCTGCAATTCAATGGCTTGCTCTTGACTGGTCTTTGCTTATGGATACAGATGCTTAAAGTTCTGATTGAAACAGAGGAGTTCAGATTAACGAACATCTTCAAATACTGGTTTGATAGGAACCAACCATTTAGAAGTTTTTTTTTTTTTTAAATAGGAAGGAAGAAAGGCATGAATCAGCTGGATACTATGCTTTCATGCGTGTGTTTAAACTAAAAGTGAAGGAGAAAGGGATAATTCCCACTAAATAGTTTTCTTTTATTTGGTGGTGCCTGAGAAAGAGAAGGTGGGGGAAGCTATCCCTTCGAATATGAAAGGACCAATAGCTAGAAGAGCCCATGGGTGACTGTTGTAGAGTGAATTAATTAATATGACCCTTCTTGTCTTGGACTGTGTAGCTTTCACCAAATGACTTGATAAGACTATGCAAATGTGAGGTGTTTGTGGTCCACAAAGGATATTTAAGAGTTTGCTAATAAGGTAAGTAAAATATGAGGCAGCTTTCTAGATGCAGCAACATGCAAATCAGGTGGCTGGAGCCCTAACATGGCAATTTACCAGTTTGACCATTCTGTGATAGACTTGAGATGAGCTATACCAGAGACATAAAGAGTCCCTCATATCATCCAAGTGATGAACCAGGGATGGAGCGTGTCCTTTAGAGTTGCATCTCTGCACCAAGAACCTATCTCTTTAATACAGGAGACAGAGAGCTGTGACACCAGAGATGATGAGAGACAGTGACAAGCGGTGGCAGAAAAATGTCAGCAACAGAAGCAACTGACCAGAACAAGATAGAAGGGGGAGCATTCCTGAAGTGAGAGCCTGAGTGTCTTTGAATAAGGCCCCTGGGCACTTAATGGACAGAACCAAAAGAACTTTATAACAATTTCCCAACCAGGACATGAGTCAGGCTGAGATGACCAGAGGAGGCTGAGAATCAGAATGTCCTGGCCATGGGCATGGCTGAGAAGAGCTTGTCCTTACAGAAGTACTATTCTGAGTAATTTCTGATCCTGAATTATAACCTGTTAACAACCCCAACTAACCCCATAATTATGAGTATCATTGATGAGTTCTGCATTGCCATTGCACCATATCAAACTCAGCAAAGAAGCAAAGAGTGCTGTGGAAGAGACAGTGGGTGTCAGAACTGATAAAAATTAGAAAAACAAAGAAAGATTAGAGTAGAGACAGGTCTGAAGGTCTGAATTCTACCTCATAGAAATTAGCCTTTGTCTGATGCTGATGGTGATTATTTTTTCATCTGGTGAAATTAGAGGTAAGATGCTACCACCATGTCATTCTTACACTGGGAGACACACAGATGGTCAAGAGACATCTGGACTCTGTTCTTTTGAAACATTCAGACCTATTGACTTACCCCTCATTTTGGGGTTTCTCTGCCTGGTATCTTCAGGTAACAAGGACAATGTGAATGCCTCCCAACAGCGGGGTTCAGTCACTATTTAGTATGGGCTGAGCTTGTGGACTGGGTATTGTTCTTGGCATTGGAGACCCAAGAGTCAGCACTCAGCCTGTTCTTTCCCAGGGTGGCTTTAAGCATGCAAAACCTGTCCCCCCATCCCACCCCCCACCACAGTCCTGGTCTGTTTTAACACTATGCTGTGATTCTCCTGGAATTCTTATTGATTTCCATTAAAGGCCCCCGTTTTCATTTTACACTGCAAATCTGGTAGCAAGACCTGGTCCCCTTTTTCAAGGACTTGCATTTAGTTGGAGGAAGAGACAATGAACAGAAAATTAATAAAGTATCTGAAACAGTTACACATGTTAAGAAGAGTTTTGAGAAGGAGAGGAGAGGCTCCTTCCAGCAGAACATCACAGCAGCTGGTTTGAAGTCATGAAGAGTGGGAGAGTTGGACCACAAGCAAGATTAAATAGACCAACGAATATGATTCATTATGTATGCCAGCCAGCCCCATGGGTGCTTAGGCAAGTCCTTCAAGTTTTGGTTAGGATCTGGATGTATTTGTTGGTGGATACGTTGCCCACCTCTTAACCCAGAGGGAACTCAGAAAAATGCATGGAGGGGCTAGGTCCTTCTCCTGGCAACAGCAGGACGACCACGTAGAAACACTTCTCCAGTGACCAGAACCACAACCTCATGTGGCATCATGGCACTTGTGCATTTTGGTCATCACTTTTAACTGCTCTCTGCCCTGAACTGACTGCCTGTGTTGTTCAGTGAGTATTCTTGTGCTTGAGCGCAGGTTTCTTGAAAGGTTCTGGAGAGAAGTAAGATGTGGTGACCATTGCCAGATGCTTTGGTATCCAATGGACCACTCACTGTCCTGACTTTGGAACTCTCTGCTGCCTCCTGAGGAAGACAGAGGATTCTGACCCCTCTGTGGACTGTGGTAAAGATGACACGACTGACAAACTGATTCACACTGTGCACAGGAGGGTATCTGCACACTGTGGACCCTGCACCCCAGAGTACATTCCTTCTCTCATCATCCAACTCCTCTGATAAGCACCTCATAAACACCAGCATGTATCAAGTGTGCCTGATGGGTGCCAGAACGTTTCCGGAGGGCCAAGCTCTAACTTTCTGTGAATCCCTCTACCAGGGGTTAGGTCAAGAGTGCCTTTGGGACCCGACCTCCAGCAGGTGCGCATAAAAGGTGGCCTGGAGGGTGTGGGCCAGTGCCTCGGCCAGGGAAGCAGGAGGGGAGTGAGGCTGAAGAAGGAAGCGTAGCAACAGAACAAGGAATGATGCTAAGCACTGTGCAGTTGAAAGCAAATTCTAGCCGCAATGTAATTATCCACTGAGGAGAAGAGAGGGCCCCCTCTCTTGGGACAGTCATCCACGTGAGAAGCAGAAAGATAAACTCATTCTAGGTCAATTTAAAGGTTAAAGGGAGGTCAGCGAGTAGGAACTAAAGCCCTTCCCATCCACTGATGCCACCTTCGGTCACACGCTTGGGACTCTAACCTTTGCCTCTCATATTTATCTGGGAAAAACAAACGATGAAGCAGTTAATTGGGTATTAGGAGAGATACCATTTTAGTAATCTTAGAAAATAAAAATAAGAGTGATTGCAAATCCAGTGGCAGTTACTTTAGAAAGATAGTAACGTGTAATTCCCAGTTTCTCAGACTGTAACTTTTGCACTTAGCCACTAATTTCTCCACTGCTCCAAATGCAGTGTATACATTTAGTGCAGAATTTATCGTCACCGTTTGTGTATATTATGCCAGCCGCATCATCCATCCTCATGAAACGAATGCTCAGCATTGGGAGAATGGACTCGGCCTGGATCCTGCCAGGCGCTGGTCTCAGGCAGAGCCTGGATGACACTGCAGGGTGGTGTCCCCAGGTCCCTCCCCCAGGGTCTCTGAGGCTGCAGGTTCTGTGCAAAAATGGCCTGGTCTGCTGTCTGCCAATTGCTGGTGTCCATTGTCTGTGGATGTAAAAATCAATGACCTACATAAGATTTTGATTTTGCTCTGAGAAGAGCGACAGAAGGGGCTGGGGGTGGAGGTGGAGAGAGAGAGAGAGAGAGAGAGAGAGAAGAAAGAAAGGGGAGAAAGAGGGAAGTGGGAGAGGGGAATGAAAGAGAGAGAGAGAAACTGAGATGCAGATAGAAAATAAAGAAATAGTCATGCTAAGCAACATTGGCATGTGGGGCTCAGTCATGTTGCAGTCATTGTGTGAAGCTCATCCCCATTGCCTATGTGTGATAATGAGCCGAGGGTGCTGGTCAGTGGAAGGTGGACACTCACTCCAGTGCTGAGAGCAAAACCTCCAGACCCCATGGCTGCTTGGAGGGGGTAGAAGTGGGATCGGCTGTGCAAACCTCTCCGTGGATCTTCAATGCTTGTTTTTGATTTTTTAAAAGAGAAAAGCAAAACAACAACAACAACACACTCAAACTGCTGATTTCTGCAGAAAAATCTTCAAATTAACTGTTCTATTAGCACAACCCTACCCAACTCTTTAGAACCCCTCTCTTCAAAAGCATAATTAGGTATTTATTTCAGACATACTAACATCTTTGCAGTAGCTAATAAGATGCAGCCTATTTGAATATTAATATAATAAATGATTAAATTAAACAGCAAGATTCAGACTCAGAAATAGCCTTTATAGGTCCCAGGGGGTCAGTAAAACTGTTTCCATTTCTTCCTACAGTTAACATAGTGCAAGGGACACGAATGCATAGAGCAATATTTGTCTTATGAAATGCGGAGTTTTATATGGTGCTATTCCGTTTTATTACTCCACAGTTTGAATCTGGGGCCCAGAGTGAAGCCACCATGCTGAGGCTGACAGCCCCTCTTCCTGTTCCGCAGCTCACTGCCACTTCTGAGAGGCGCCACTACTTGGCACACGGTCCTTGCCAGACCAACAGGCACCCTCGCGGCGGATGGGAAAGAGAAAAGAAAAGCTCACGATGAGATATAAAATCCAAACTACACACACAAAGGAGGGCAGAAAAATGGCTCCGTGCAGCCAGCCACACGGGGTTCCTATAGCAGGTGTGTCTCAGGACACCACACGGAGCCCGTGTGTCGCCGCAATGCCATGCCTAGTGAGAGGGCACCCGCTCCATCCCTGCTGCCCCAGGATGCAGCCAGGGCGGGTCCTCCCCAGGCTTTGAGGCGCCGCCCCCACCACCCCAGCCCCACCGGCACAAGAAAGAATAGGCAAAGTCGGCAATTATAATTGGCCATTATTCCAATAAAGGTGTTTCCCTTTTTAAATTAGCCCATGAAAACTGCACACTCTCCAAATCCCATGAACCCGAGAAGTGTTAATAAACATCTGGCCATGGTTTTTGCTTAATTAGCATTTCTTCGTTTGGACAGAAGTCTGTTTATGTAAAGCAAAACACACACATGCAGAGATTCTGTTTTGTGAGCCACAGCCCTTCAGAAATCCAAAGCCAGCCTCCCCTAAACGGTTGGTGAGAGATTTGGGTCTTTCCAAACCTCCGATTCGCCAACTAGCAGCAGAACATAAAAACTCTGCGGCTCTGCATGCTGGCTCCTGTTTAGCACGTCTCCCATACAATAGCCAATAACCTGATGTAGTCAGGCTGTGGGAAAATATTCCACCCACCCACCCCCTTTTTTTTAAATAGGAAAGATATTGAAGCTTCCAGGTCAGCTTGAATAAAACAGAAAACAACACAAACCCACCTCAAGCATGTCCACAGGCCACATTATTATTATCCACAGCCCCAAATCTCCTAGCCCCATCTCTCTGAGGAGCAGCTTCAGCAGGGAGGTAATGGATAAACCGGAACCCGCCGTGCAAGACTCCACTGTCTAAATTAGATAAAAGAAAAGTAGGAGGAAAACTCAAAGATAAGTGGTGCAAAGTAAATCAAAACAAATCATCGTACCAAACTTTATTCACATCTGATACCATTTTTAGAAATTAAGGTCAGTTTTGTGGAACTAATAAGGAGTTATACCTATATATCTTGGGCACCATGACAATGCCGGAGTGGAAGATTTATACGCCATGGTTGCAGATGCAGAAGAAAGATAGGAGAGATCAAATGGAAGTGCATGATAACAAATGAAAAATGGTCCCCACAGCCCATAAATTAATTGAGAAAAGAAGGTTGTCATTATTTGAACATGCTTTAAAATAAGGTATGGGGTCCAGATGGTTGAGGATAGATAGGCCTACAAAGTTTGAGTAATTGATGACTTAAAAATAAAACAAGATCTCAACAAAATGAATCATATCGAGCAAGTTAGAGGAGGAATATTATAAAAGAACAGATTAAAAAGCACACAAAGCAGAAGACGAACTTCCAATCTCTGGGGCCATGAAAGCCCAAACGGAGGCACGGATACAAAGAGGGCTTTAGTGAGGATTCAAACCGAAAACAAAAAGATCGGGGCCAGAAAGGGGGTAAAACAGAGTGCAAATAAAGTGACATTTCAGACGTTACTTCATTAACTTCTTCAGCTGCATTTGGGGACTTCTGCCCCAAACACGGTGTTTCCGTTGCTGTTCATTTTCTCTCTGACTTTTAAAATTTTTATTTATAATGATATCAAAAAAGAGCAGGGCTGAGGTGACCCACCAACATTGCAAGTACTGGTTTGAGAATTGTCCCCTCTTGAGTTAATGCCCTGCTAGAAAATTCCAAAAACCTTTGCCTTTGGTGCACATGTGGGGGGCAGGTGGCAGCTGAGAAATCCTCTTGTGAAGGTAGTAGCTAGTCAAGGCCCCCCCCCCAAGGAACCAAAGGGGTGGATAGCCCACAGCCACAAAACAACTTTCCTTGAAAAGGTGCTGTCTGTTCCCTCCGCTTCTGGCTGACCAGGGGAAGATGACGCTTCCCTGTAAATGCCCTGTGTGCTCTTGTTCTCCTGCTCCCTTCCCTGGCCCTGGCCCGCCTTGCTCGTTCTCTTCCCTCTTTTACCAGACTCCCTTTCCTTCCTCATTTTTACATCTCTTTCTCTCCTTTTCGTTTTAAATCACTACTTATACTACCATCTGTAATTTCACCCAGATCCTTGAAATACAGGAAATGGAAGCAGCGGTGCAGTATATTCCATATTTATGACTTCTCAGTACATTAGAGCATTGACTGACTTTGGAGAGACCCCATCTGAGCACAGCTCGGGAGAAACGCTCTGTGTACAAGCCAAGGGGGCTGGAGGGGCTGGAGGACTGCCGGCCTTCCACATGGTTTTTTTTTTTTTTGTATCATCATCATCATCATCACCATCGTTCTCATCATCTTTCTAAATTTCCTTGACTTCATTCCATATGTATATATGTTTGCCCTTAAAATCACATATTTGCTCAATGTGCTAAAAGAGCATTATGAATATTCTGAGTGAGAACAGAGCCCAGGAGAGGGTTCCCATGAGACACAATGGGTGGTGGCTGAGTTCGGGCCCTTGTTTACAAAGGGCGAGCTTGTCTGCACCCGCTCAGTGTTCGCTTCCCCAGGAGACGTGTTGGCAACTGGTTGGTGGTGACAAATGTGTGCATCTATACATACAGTGGTGGAATTCCACTGACCTCAGACCCCCTTTCCACAAAGATGTTCACAACCACCCTGAAGGTAAGGTGTCCCGTTGGTGCAGCAGGCACCTGTGTGTATGCACACAGGCATGTGCATGCATGCACCCAGGTGGGTGGCATGGGAGCAAACAGCAAGGTACTCGTGTGACAACAATGGGCAAATGAAGACATCTCTTCCCACTTCTCTTGCGTGCTATTTAGGGACATGAATCTTCCAAGAAAGAGACAAACTGAAGAAGTCAAAATATGACCCTCGGCACTAAAGGCAAGCCAAGGGACTGGAAAAGAATCTGAAGACAGAAATATCTAGGCAGCAGACACTTCAAGAGAAGGAAACTTTGCCAGGAGGAGGGATTTGAAGACTGTGACTGCTGGCGATTTATTTTGCCCTATCCTCATAAAAGGTGACGGTCCCCCATGGCCCCCACTCCCACACCCACCCTCGAGACTGCAGAGGAGACAGGAGAAAAATCTCTTTGCCCTGGTGGCAATGGCTGTGTCTTAAGAGAGGCTGAAAAGGGATGCGGAGTACGGAAGAAATGAACTTGCGCGGCTTTCAGAAAGCCGTTCAAACGGATGAGCCAAGTCCATTACACGTTCAAAGAAAGAAGGAACAATTTTGTGAAATGCTCAGGCGGTGCAAAGTGAATGTTAAATAGTTTTTATCCACACACAAAAAAATAGACTTATTCAAATGCATGTCTTGCTTGTCGTTAACTAAAGTGAAATTTCTTAAATCCAGCTGTAGTCTTTTGGGTGGGGGCGTGGGGCTGGAGGGGGACCAGAGGAGGGGACCACCGACGCTGGTAACAGCTTCCCTCAAATGAACACGGTGTCATTTGAAAGCAGAGGCACATGCGATTGATTTTTTTTTAAAATACAAATTTGGCAGATTTCACATGATCCATTACAATTCTCAGGACGGTTAAGATGCAGCTTGCATGATTTATTCAGAATAAGGTCCATTTTTAGCTATATTTAAGTCTCCTATTTGTTATTTAACATGTGTTTAATGTTTTCTGTCCCTGCTGTGCACAGCTGCAAGCTGCTATTTTTTGGCAATTTTTTGTGACTGTGAAGTGATTTGTGTCTTTGCATCTCACCTTTCTATTCTATGGCCTGCTGTTTTGATTCCCCCCACCCCTCAAACTTTGAGAAATAAGTTCCTGTATGTGGTGACCTCTGCTTCACTTTGCTGGGCAAATAGGAAGGCTTAGAAGCCAAACCTGACCAGACAAGGGATGGACACCCTGGGTGCTTTAAACACGACACTGAGGGCTGCCAGGAACGGGCACCTGGCATTCAGAAAGGAAGTTGTCTGCACTGGCCTTCTTCAGGAAGCACTGAAGCCTGAGCTTGGGAAAACTGGCTAAATGCCCTTTGTGACGGGCTTTGATGCTGACAGCCTGCAGATCCCATGTTTTATCGGTCACCTGGAGATACAGAAAGGGGGATCCCCAGGTGCTTCAATGGTTAAAGCGCTCAGCTGCATCCCTGAAGTTTGGAGCTTGGAGACACCTGGGGGGAAAAGTCTGCAGATTTACTTCCTCCAAATCGGTCTCTGCAAAACTGGTGGTGCTCCAGCCAACTCTGACACGGGGGTGGGGGTGGGGTGGGGGTGGGGCGGGGGAGAATACGGGGAATAGGGCCACGTGCAATGCAGTCTGTTCGATCACAATTGGATTAGAGTGGGAGAGAAGTCAGTGTGCCACACCTGCCTTAGAAAATGCCTTCCTTGTTCCTGGTGCCATGAGTGCACCACTGCCCTGAGGATGACTCCCTCAAAAGGGAACATCTTTCCCTCAAGAAGGTATATTTTCCAGCGGTGACTCTAGGCCAATGGCTCTCAACCTTCCTAATGCCATGACCCTTTCATACAGTTCCTCATGCTGTAGAGACACCCCCCCCACACACACCATAAAGATATTTTCATTGCTACTTCCTAACTGCCATTTGCTACTGCTATGGATTGGGCCAGTCACCTCCCCCAAAGAAGTCGTGACCTCCAGGTTGAGACCTGCTGCCTTAGGTCGTCCCAGGTCAAAGACAGCACCTCGCCACTTCTCCCCCCTCCACACCTGCCAAGAAGGACACAGCAGGTTGGCACCTGACACCCACTTTGCAGTGAGGAGTGTGTGGCCGGGACGACGCGGGCTGCTCACCAGCCCAGTCTGGCTCTATCACAGAGAAGGAAGACGTCTGTAACGGTTTATCTGATGGGGGCAAACATGGCGATGGCATCAGAACGCTTGGTGATTTATTTTTTCTGAAGCCTAAAGGATCCTGCTTAATATTGCTTGATATATGCTAACCTTCCCTTTATAGGGTCTGCAATTGAAAGCCATGTTGCAGTAGTTTAATCCTGGCCTCTTACTTATCTAAAACACACTCCCTGACTGTGCTGTGAAAATTGAATCTTTTCCTCACAATCTTACTGACATGAAAAATATATAATACAGTAAATGATTAATGCAGTTATAAACTATACCTGAGATAAGATTTAAGTATTCATATTTCTATCATGTTAATACAACACGATAAACCCATGAAGCAAACTTGACCAGGGCATTTGTTATTCTGTCCAGTGTTCAATTATTCTTTGTCCAAATACAATTTAGGGGCTTGCAGTAATGCAGTCACTGGGTGCAACACATTATGTGCTGGAAGATAATAAGCCGCCTCTCTGGTCAGGCGCGGAGACCCCGTTCTGAACGTTGGGAATTGCTCAGACAAGTGGCATGCTCCTAGGCCCTGGGACAGACCTCTGGAAGAGATCATTGGCACCAGAATGCCAGGTTCTTCTATTCACGTTTTCCCTTTGATAAGAAAAGTCTCCCATCACAAGGAAACTTATTCGCCATAATCAAAAGGAAACTGAACAATAAGTGAAACTGCTTAAAAACTGCCTTCCTCATGCTGAATATCATTTTGTATTGGTGACGCTAGAGAAGCCATTTCTTAGCTGCCTCTAAATGGCCCCCCCTCCTCCATTGTGCAAATCGCCACTGTGCTATCTCCCACCCACCTCATTATTTTTATACTTCCGATGATGTTGATTTTGATTTTCAAATGCCAGCCACTTATAGCTTATTTTAAAACACACGCACATGTACATACACAATGAAGTGCTTCACAATCTCTGCTATTAACTGGAATTTGAGGACCTGTCTCTAAATTGAGGACAGGACAGTCCCAGATCAGTCCAGTCTGAGCTGGGAGACCACAAACACTTTACTCACGCTAGCAAGTCTCAAATTCCCAGTTATAAAGATGGGGATAGTCCTTATGACCCCTTTGGGTTGATAGGAAAGCACTGACACAGGACATAAGCATTGTCGAAAGATGTTAACTATTACTATGCTGTCATCATTCCCTGATCTCTTGTGACAGCCATATCACTGTCAGTACTTATATCACCAGGGGTTTGGTGTGAATGTAAGCGGAAAGTACAGGGGGACAAGGAGGAGCAGTTGGCTATGCCCACAGACATGATACAGTACAGAATATGAACCCTTTGGGGCTGTCTGCACATGGGTCTCAATGGCCATTTCAAGGACCAGGGTATCCTGTCACAAAGTCCTGTCCTCTAATGCAATCAGAGATTTCATCTGAGCATGTCAGTTAAGAAGGCTGGGAGAACCCTCTGGGGTGGGTACAGAATTCATTCTTCAGATTTGACCTGACAGAAAAGAAACTACAGGGACAAGTTGCAATGGGGAAAGGGCAGCATGGGATGGGCCATTGAGCTGGGTTTGGTGGCTCAGGGAAAACATGGTGACCATAGTCTCCTGGTCTAGGGGCAGGAAGGGACCTCAAGAGGTTATTTGTTATATTGAGACAGCCCATCGATACTGGGACACAACTACCTCAGGAAGGAGACTTGACCGGGAGAGGCTTCTTCATCCTTACCTTACCAATAGATATTGCTACTTCTCTCGCAGAGCTTAATATATATAACTAGGTATTTTCTCATCTGCCTTTTGGGAACAAAACAGCTTCATGCCCGGAGCCTGGTTTGCATTGGATGCTCAATATATATTCCCTTCTGTCAGAGTTACTTTTTTGTTTTTTAGTTGCAGGATAATGTGTATTTTGGAAAGATGGTCCCCTGTATCGTTTTCTTGGATGGATCAGTCTTAAGGAGAGTCCCGAAGGGGAGCATGCTGTGACACCTCAGGAGTCAGATCACAACCTGTGTCCAGCCCCTCCCTCACACCCCCTCCACCCTGAAACCTAAGCTCTCCCTCTCTGCTTGGAGCACTCCCTGCTTTGCTCATACTGGGATGTGCTTTCTTTCAGCCAGGTTAGTTGGCCATTTCCACAGTACATGGATTGCCAGTGGATATGATTCCACAGTCCCTGGATGGGGCAAAAATTAAGCTCTCAACTACTAACAAAAAGGTTAGAAGTTAAAATTCAAATAGAGGTGTTTCAGAAGAAAGGCCTGGAAATGTACTTCCCAAAGTCATGGCCCTGGAAAACCCAGCAGGCAGCAATTGTCCTCTGCAGCACCTGGGGCTTCCAGGAGTCAGAAAGGACTTGACAGCCACAGGTCCGATTTTAGTTTTTAGTCTGGACACGAGGGTCTTCCAAATCCCAAAGTCTCCTCTCCTGATCATAGGGGAGAAAGATGTGTCTGACTCCTCAGTCTGGTACTTAGATCTGATCAGACTCTCAGTTGAGGCCACTGAGTAGATCCTGAATCTTAATGACCCTGTCAGATAGAGCAGAACTGCCCTATGGATTTCCAAAGTGGCGACCCTTTATAAGAGCAGAGTCTCATCTTTCTCCCTAGGAGCCACTGGTGGTTTTGAACTGCTGACTGCGGTTACCAGTTTAACATGTCACCACTAGGCCACCAGGGATCGCTTTCAAATAATGTGACCAGATTTTAAGCGGAACACCATTGACCGGGGACTGGGGGTGGGGGTCCTTGATTGGGTCTATATGGAGCAACAAAAATTTTCATAGAATGCAAAAATAGCATTGTAACATATTTATCTTAATTTTAAAATGTCGCGGGACATTGTTAAATTGCTAAAATGCGGCATGTCTCATCACTTTACTTTAAAACTAAAGGCTTTGATGACCATATGGAAGCCGGCGAATGGGGTCGGGGTGGGGGAACAAAAAGAGGAGAGAGATGGAGTGAGGGTGAGGGGAAAATTTTTAAATGGAGGATTTAACACAAAAATAAATTGATTAATTAAGTTTAAAGTGTTTATAGCGTAAAATAAAACAAAATCTTCCAGATTTCTTACTCCTCAGATCTAAATATTGGTCTGCATGGCTCAAAATGGAGGAAAAGTAAAACTGAAGGAAACGTGGAGTTTCAGTCACATACAAGTTCATTTCAAATATTAGAAAAAGGTGGGGTTGGTATGTTACTCATCAAGACTAGGAACAGATTTTCTCATAAGGATATTTTCAAAAGGGAAAAGAAGAAGGCTGTATATTCTAGGAAGGCTACACTATCCCTGGTACCAGTAAATAGTTTCTTTAAAAAATATTTGAAGATAATATAAAAGCTCTGATATCTGGCAAAGTGGGGTCTTTTAGAACATGGATAGTCCCCTCTCAGGGTTCTCTATGTCCTTGCTCCACCCCAAGCACCTAGCATCTGAGTGGATGAAAAGGGGTGTTCAGCATGGTAGACAAAGAGTCTGCCACTTTGCTGATTTTAAAATTGAAGGAGGTCTTTCTTCATATCAACTTCCATTACGTTTCCCTGTCTAGTCCATGCTGCCTGGCTCTCTTCTGATTCCAATTTTACGACATTTTTACCTTGCCAGGAAGACCCTCCTCATATTCAGAGGGCCCTAAGCTTTTCTTGTCTCCCCTATCAGGTCCCTAGACAGTGGCATCCGATTGGAAGCATCTAATACCCCCATTGTAGTCATAGGGACACAGAGTGAGAACATTGTGTTTGGGCCATCTGGAAAGACCACCTTCTGTTTCTCCCTCACTTTTATAGCGAATCATCAACCCAATCCTAAAGAGAGGCACAATCAGCAGAACATTTCAGTATATAATATCCACAAAATTCCCTTGTGGCCCTACCATTCTGATTTACCTGGCAATGTCTGAGATTAGTATGGAGCTCCCCATATCTAGTCTTGGACAAATCTGCCCAGTCCTAAATAAATCTGCCTGATTGAGGTGGGATTTATTCTACCTGAACAATTCAGTCTTTGTGTCTGGTTCCTGGAAGATACTCTGTAAGCCTAAGGCCATTTCCCCACTGGCTGGATGCTTGTTTTTCTTTTTCCTATTAGTTAAAAAACAACAACAACAAACAACTCTATCAGGAATTAGGCAAAGGTTACAAAGTCTATCTTTTTTTTTTTTTTGCTTATTTGTTTGTTTTTAATTATTTGCTGGGCTGGCTCATACAACTCATTGCAATCCATACATGCATCCACTGTGTCAAGCACATTTGCACATTTGTTGCCATCATCATTCTCAAAACATTTTCTTTCTACTTGAGCCCTTGGTATCAGCTCCTCATTTTATTCCCCTCTCTCCCCGCCCTCCTACCCTCAAGAACCCTTGATAATCTACTAATCATTATTATTTTGTCATGTTTTAAACTGTCCAATATCTCCCTCCATCCATTTTCTGTTGTGTGTCCCTAGGGCAGAGGTTATATTTAGAACCTTGTGATCCATTCCCTCTTTCTAGCCCATGTCTAATCAGATCACACAGTGCAAATGAAGAGAGAGAAAGAGAGAATGGAGCACATCCTGGCCCACCAAGCCTTGAAAACAATATCCCTGCTCAGATCAGCAATGCACAGAGAGGACTATATGGCTGGCCCCACTATGAAACAAAATATCCCTCATTGGCCCATAGCCCTGACAAACCAGAGGAGGACATCACTGGAGACACAGTGCTGGAATTGCACCCAATCTGACCCCACCACACCAAGGCAAAATACTGAGGGTATGCAACAGAATAGCAAGGGAACAAAGCAGAAATTCCCCAGGGAAATACCAAAAACAGACTTTGGGCCAGGGCATGGCACCCCATCAGATTCAACCGTAAAACACTCCTGAAGGTCAAAAAAAGACCTCGAATTATTTACAGACCTTTCTCTCTTTCTTTCTGTTATTGGTTTTGGTGTTGTTGTTTTGTTTTGTTTCTTTTATTGCTTTTTTTTGCTCTGTCTTGTTTTTTGTGCATATTGTTATCTCTGCAGATTTATCTAGATAAGATAGGCAAGATAAACAATCTGTAAGAGAAAACAACAGTATGGGCTGGTCAAAAGGGGACATGAGAAAAGGAGAGGCTGGGGAAAGGAAGTGAGTGCTAGCAAACCCAGGAACAAGGGAACAACAAGCAATCCAAAACCGATGGCAAGGAGGGTGTAGGAGGCCTCATAGGACTTGATCTAGGGCAATGTGACCTAGAAGAATTGCTGAAACCCAAAGGAAGGCTGAACATGATAGTGGGACAAGAGGAAAGGAAAAAGAAATTGAGGAAAGGACTAGGAGGCAAAGAACTTTTATAGAGGTCTAATTATGGGCATGCACATATGTATATATTTATATAGGATGATGGGGAACTAGATCTATGTCCATATATTTATAGGTTTAGTATTAAGCAGATAGACATTGGGCCTCTACTCAAATATTCCCTCAATGCTAGAACACTTTTTTCTATTAAACTGACATTCCATGAGGCTCACCTTCACAACACGATTGACAAAGCTGATGCATAAGCAAATGTGGTGAATAAAACTGATTGTGCCTGGCTATCAAAAGATATAGCACCTGGGATCTTAAATGCTTGAAGATAAAAAAGCAGCTATCTAGCTGAAAAGCAACAAAGTTCACATGGAAAAAGCACACCAACCTGTGTGACCACAAGGTGTCAATGGGATCAGCTATTGGGGATCAAAGAACAAAAACTCTTATCATTGCGAATGAGGGGGAGTGTGGATTGGAGATCCAAAGCCCATCTGTAGGCAACTTGACATCCCCTTACAGAAGGGTTGTGAGGAGGTGATGAGCCAGCCAGGAACAATGATGAGATATACAACTTTCCTCTAGTTCTTTACTGCTCTCCTCCACACACTCACTGTCATGATCCCAATTCTGTCTTACAAATACAGCTAGACCAGAGGATGCACACTGGTACTGATAGTAAGTGGAAGCACAGGAAATTTAGAACAGATAAATCTCTCAGGACCAACAATGAAAGCAGCAATACCAGGAGGGACTCTTGTTTCCCATGGAAGGATCCCAGAACACACATACCTGAAAAATTATATTAATAAAATGGCTCTTGGGTGGGGGGATGGACAAACCAGAAAGACCCACTGCCTGAAATCTGCCCAACACTGAGGGCTAAAAGGCTGAGGGTGGAATTTTGTTGTGTGGATAATAAAATTCAACCAATTATGATTATATCATTAAAAAATAATGAATGAAACTGGACATATGAGCTCAGAAGTGTAAATGGTGTTCAAACACACTGATGTTGAAATGGAGGATGTGACCTTTTGGGGACAGGAAGCTTCATGCTGAGGACTCTTCTAGAACTGCTCTCTGCTATTTCTTCTCTTATGTCCTTTTTTGCTATAATAAAAGTGTAATCAGTGGAAGTCCAATGCCCATCTGCTGTTCTACTACTAAGCCTATATGTATAAGCTCATTGATCTATTTCCCCCATTGTAACATATAGATATATGTACCTATTTACATGTCTGTATTTAAACCTCTATAAATGCTCGTTACCCCCAGTACGTTCCTCTATTTCCTTTTACTTCCCTCTTGTCCTACTGTAAAAAAAAAAAGTTTGCAAATCTAGTTACCTCAAGCTAAGCATTGACCTCTAGAGGATTTAGGACTTAGCGTCAAAGACATCTCTAAAGTGATTAACCCCACCTTGAGCTTAGATGGGGTTAGAGCACACCTGGAAAAACTTCTCTGAAGAAAGTAGCCCCACCCAGTCTTTCAGAGTACTCAGGATACTTGTAGTCTGAGAGGTCAGACTGACCGATAAAGAAGGATAGAGTCAATTTCCTTGGACAATCCTGACTAGTGATTGTCTTCAAAAGTGAAGGAATCTGGAACCATGAAGATAACTCCTCTCTGGGTCTGAATGTTAAAGGAAACGTGTGGCAGGCTGAAATGCTTGTTAGGTGACCACTCAGATTTACTGCTTGTGGGTGAAAGCAGGAGAAATGCGGCAATAAAGAGCCGGTTGACTTTGACCACTGACACCCGGGGACTTTGTTCACAAGAAATAGAGGAGATGAGAGTGGGTTGACTGGTCTGAAGTTCATGACCTAGCATGAGAGAGCTAGGCATGTTGAGAATTTGTTGGAACCTTGGTCTAAAGGAAGGTGACCAATGGCTACTGTGGTGAGGCTAAGTGGAAAAGCCCACCTTGAGTTGACCAGAACCCGACCAGAGGAAGAGAAGCGATTTAAGTCTGTGAACGGATGCATATCGTTGCTGACTATGGATGGCCTGTCCTGATTTGACTTTGCTAATGGACGCACACTTCACGAGTTTCAAACTGGAATGAAGATTCTTCACGTTAAAAGATATGATTGTTTCTTTAGAGCACTGGGTTGGTATAAGTGGGCAACACAGAAATTAAATACCCAAAATGGGGGAATGAAGGCATAAGGTGGTTTGGCTTGCAAACTCTTATAGGTAGTGGAATATATATCATAGGATTATAGGATCAAGGTATAGACATTTTGTAACTATAGTTGTAAGGCACAGGATATCTTTTGTTCACTTATAGAATGTTATTTTTAAATGATGGTGACACATGTTGAATTGTATGCATTTTAGTTTTATCCTGTTAGGTATAGATATGATTTTATTGTTTATTTGAAGGTTACGTATGGTTACATAGTTACGTGAAAGTATAAAATTAACAAGGGGTGGTCTGTGGCAGTCATGTGCTTATGTTAATTTTATGATTGCAATGTTGGGGTGGAGTCTAGCCTGTTAATCTGGAGATAGCCATTGAGTAGCCAATGAGGCCTCTGTGTGGGCATGTCCTTTTATGCTTGGCTAACTTCACTTAGCATAATTCCCTCCAGTTCTTCCCCATGTGGTGATGTGCTTCTTGCGTTCATCAGTGTTTTTCAGCGATGCATAGTACTCCATTGTATGTATGTATCACAGCTTTTTAATCCATTTGTCAGTTGATGGAAATTTGGGCTGTTTCCAACTCCTTGCAATTGTGAACTGTGCTGCGATGAACATTGGAGCACAGATGTCTGGTCGTGATTCATTGCTTGCCTCTTCTGGGTATATGCCCAGTAGGGGGATTGCAGGATCACATGGTAGCTCAATTTCCATCTGTTTTAGATATCCCTAAATTGATTTCCATAGTGGCTGTACATACCTACAGGTTCACCAACAGTGGATAAGTGTTCCTATCTCCCCACAACCTCTCCAACACTTACTGCTTTCTGATTTTTTGAATTGGGCTATCCTTGAGGGTGTTAGGTGGTATCTCATTGTTTTGATTTGCATTTCTCTTATGGCTAATGATCAGAAACATTTTCTCATATGTTTATTGGCCATTCTGATTTCTGCCTCTGTGAAACTTCTGTTCATGTCCTTTGTCCACCTCCTCAGTGGGCAGTAGTAGTTTTGCTTTTTTGGGAAGCTATCAGGTATTGTAGATTTTAGTAATAAGGCCTTTATCTGATTTGTCATTGCTAAAAATGTTTTCCCAGTCTGTGGATTCTTTTATTACTCTTTTGGAGAATTCTTTCGATGAACATAGGTGTTTAATCTTCAGTATATCCCACCTATTTGTGCCTCCTCTGTATTTATGTCCTTCCCTATTTCTGATAGCCTATGTAATCCCTGTGCCAATGTTCTCAGCTTGGTCCCAATTTTCTCATTGACAGCCATAATAGTTTGGGGTTTTATTTTGAGGTCTGTGATCCACCTCGAGTTTACTCTAGGGCATGGAGTGAGGTAAGGGTCTTGCTTCATTTTTCTACAAGTAAATAACTATTTTTTCCAGCACCACTTGTTGAAAAGGGCATCTCCTTCCCATTTGATTTTTTTGGACCCTTATCAAAGATCAGTTGTCTGTATGCTGGTATTTTTATTTCTGGGTTTTCAATTCTTTTCCATTGGTCTGAGTATCTATCATTATGCCAATACCATACTGTTTTGACCACTGTGGCTGTATAGTATGTGCTAAAGTCAGGTAAAGCAAGCCCTCCCATGGTGTCCTTCTTCTTAAGGAGATCTCGGCTAATTCTGGGCTTCTTCCCTCTCCCTATGAAGTTGGTAATAATTTTTTCCACTTCTTTGAAGAAAGATGAGGGTACTTGTATTGGTATTGCTTTAAACTTATACAGAGCCTTGGGTAGAACTGACATCTTTACTATATTGAGTCTTCCGATCCACGAGCATGGAATATTCTTCCATTTGTTGAAGTCACTCTTGGTCTCTTGTAATAGTGTCTTGTAGTTTTCATCATATAGATCTTTTGTTCTTTTAGTCAGGTATATTCCTAGATATTTCAATTTGTGCATGGCTATTGTGAAGGGTACCTCTTTTTTTATCTCTTCTTCTGTGGTCTTATCTGATGTGTACAGCAGAGGTGCTGAAGGGATCCAGTGTCAGGCATCAAAGAACTAAAATTATATCATTATAAATAGGGGATAGTACAGATTTGTGACCCAACGCCCATCAATAGGTGAAGCGACATCCTCTTATAGAGGGGTTGCAGGGAGGAGATGAGCCAGTTAAAGTACAGTGTAGTAACAATGAAATATGCATCTTTCCTCTAGTTCTCAAATGCTTCCTCACACCCACTATCATGCTCCTGGTTCTACCGGACAAGACCAACTAGAACAGGGGATATACACTGGAGTTGGGAATGTGGGGAATTTAGGATAGATATTCCCTCAGGACCAGTGATGGGAGTGGTGAAACTGGGAGGGTGGAGGGATGGTGGAGTAGAAAGGGAAAACTAATTTCATGGATCTACATATAACCTCCTTTCTGGGACATGGCCAACAGGGAAGTGAGTGAAGGGACACATTAGACACTGTAAGATATGAAATAGCAATTTGTAAATTATTAAAGGTTCATGGGGTGGAGGGAGGAAGGGAAATATGGGGAGGTGAAACTAGAGACGTTAGTGGAGGGAGGATGTATTGAGAGTGATGATGGCAACAAGTGTGCAAATGAGATCTGCATACAATTGATGTATGTATGGATCGTGAGGGGAGGTATATGAGTACCCAATAAAATGATTCATTTTTTTAAAAAGGGGGGGGAGGGGAAAGAGAAGCTTTTTTTTTTTTTTTTTAAAGAGGAGCTTATACCAAGGGCTCAAATGGAAAATGTTTGGAAATGTATGTGGCAATATGTGTGCAAATGTGTTTGATACAGATGATGTACTGAATGTTATAATAGCTGTAAGAGCCCCCAATAAAGTTATTTTTTAAAAAGTCATCTAGAAAAAAAAGTGTTATCAGAAACAGCATTTCCCCAAGTTGTTCTAGTAAGTTATCAAACTCAGGATGTGGGAGAGCAGAAACTCTCAAATGTGAGGCAGCAGTCCTGTAGTAAGGATCACAGAGAACTCTTAGATTGCAGCTCAAGGCAGAAATATTGGAAAGATGTGGGAGCCTAGAGGACTGTACCCTTTATAGGTTCTGATCTAGCTCTGGTGGTTAGGGTCAGAGGGTGAAGAACTGTTCATGTACTTGGAGTCAGAATGAGAATGTGTTGGTGGATGTCCAAGAAAACAAGCACACAGAGACATCAAAAGAGTTGGTCATCCTACACAGTAATTCCATTTGCTGTCGTTTACTCTAAGAAAGTAATCAAAGAGATAAGTCAAGTTTTAGCTAGTGAGCTTTTCCAATAGCATTATGTATAATGCTGAAACATTGCAAATGAGCTAAAGCTTCAGCAATAAGGAGGCATTATGTACACAGCGTTGCTGCCATGACAAAGGGTGTGTTACAGGAACTTGTCGAGACATGGGGAAGATGGAAAGGGATGTGTGATGTAAAGACATATTTATGCAAATATACATATATTCTACATAGGGAGAATATGCATAGCACTAAGGGCTCTGGAGCAAAGCCACCTGGTTAAATTCAGTCTTCACTACTTAGAATCTATGAAAATCTGCACAAATTATTTAACTCTTCTAATGTTTTAGCGTCCTCATCTGAAAATGTAGATAACAGCAGTAGCTACCCTTTCCCGTGTGTGTTTCAAAGTTGGATAACTAATATGAGAGACCATAGAAAATTTGATTTCTTTGAATTATGGTGTTAGTAAAGAATATGAAAGTACTGTTGACTGCCAGAAGAACAAGCAAATCTGTTTTGGAGGAAGTACAGCCAGAATGCTCCTTGGACTCAAGGATGTTGACACTTTGTCTTTGAGATATTATCAAGAGAAATCAGTGCCTGGAAAGGACATCCTGCTTGCTAAAGTAGAGAGTGAGAGAAAAAGAGGGAGACCCTCAAGGAGAGGGATTGACACAGTGCTACAACAACAGGTTCACACACAGCAATTGTGAGGATGGTGCAGGACCAGGCAAGTCTTTTGTTCTATTGTATAGAGGGTCTCTGTGAGTCAGGACTGAGTTCAGGACACCTTCTGATCTCAGATTGGATGAGTATCCATTTATTTGAATCTCACCTCTGTAGAAAGTTATTAGTACTGGGGAAGCCTAGGTGAGAGGATTTTAAAATCAATTTGGACCTCTGATGACCTATTAAAATGTCTTTATAAAGATGCTACCATGATTTAGGGTGGCCCAATCTATTAAATGGACCGAGAAAGCCAACATCATACATCTGGCAATGCAATGAAAAGTGTTGGGAACAACCAAGACCCTGGGAAGAGAAAAGGAATCCCACAGAGAGAAGAGGCCTGTGTATCTAATCCATGAAGAACTTCTGCTCTGGTATTGTATTGCCTTAGTGTTTCCTACTGACTTTCAAGAGAAAGCTCTAATCTTGAAAGAATGTGAAGTAAATAAAAATGCTCAAAATGACTGAATCAGTAGTGGCAGCCTTGAGGTCTGGAGCTCAACTCACCCCTATGTTAGAATAACCAAGCAACCATTTAAGAATCAAAAGGGAAGGTAGCATGGACTCAAGGAAGAGGGCTAGGATAGAAGAAGGAATGAAAACAGAAAACACTGGAAGGAAATGGGCTAAAGGATAGTGGTTTGAGGCGATTGAAATAGGCAAGTTAAATTGTTAACTGTAAAACTGTTTATTGACTCTGAAAATATTCCTCTAAATCATAATAAAAAGCTTTTAAAAATATGTTTGTGATTTTAATGTAATAGAAAATGCAAGCCAAACCCTAATATGCTTTTCTGTGTCTTAAGGTGGCATGTCCTCTAGTAGAACACCATCTTCCACTTCACCCAAGTTCATACCCATCAAAGAGTGGGTAAACTCTTTCAGGGGCTGATTGGTAGCTTAAACTGTTGAGTACAAAGTTGACTATCTGAAATGTCAACCACCACCTAATTTACAAAAATATAAACAAAGGCAGTATGTCCATCAGACAACTATTTAAGTACTTTGAAATCAAAATTTCTGATTTATGCTTTGAAAGACCAGCATTCTAAAGCAGGCTGGTTTCCAATTTCAAGATCAAAAGTAATTAAACATGAAGAATGCATAAATTCAAACTTGCATAACTTTGTGATTCAGCTTGACAAACTAGAGTGCAGTTGAATGAATAAATGAAAGATTTTATTGCTAAACAAACTATTTCTTCATTTAATATAGTAAAGAAATGTTGTTTAACTTGATGCTGTGTCTTATAATTAATGGAATCATTAAATTTAGGAACAATATTGTGTATATGTATAAAATACTGTGTGACCAGTGTATTAGACTATACATTGGTGGCATAGTGGGTTAAGTTTGGGGCTGTTAACCCCAGATCAAGTGATTGAAACCCACCAGCTATTCTGAGGGAGAAAGACGAGATGCTCTGCTCTTAAAGATGTACACCCTCAGAAACTCTTCAGACATGTTCTACTCTCTCCTAAAGGGTCACTGTGAATTGGAATTGATTTGAGTGCAATGGGTTTGGGGTTTTAGTTTATTCTAACGTGTGTGTGTGTGCATGTATACATACTGTCACTTTTTGCCATGGAGTCAAATCTAACTCATTAGGACTCTATAGGGTAGAATTACTGCTGTGAATTTCAAAATGATAACTCTTCATGAGAGTTGAAAGCCCCATCTTTCTCCCAAAGATCAGGATCATGGTTTCAAGCTGCTGATCTTGTGATCAGCAGCCCAGTTTGTAACTCCCTCCGCTACCACGACTCCTGTTTTTATACAGACATATATAGCACATTACATATAACTGTATATTATATATATGAAAGAACCTACAACAAATTAATAGCGATAAAATTTATATGAGGAGACTATGATGTATAAATGTTTCCTTTGTCTCTTTAAACTGAATTTTCTACACTGTCTTTAATGGGAGTCCTATTTTAGCTATAAGAAAACTCACACAGAAGAATGCAAAAATATTTGAAGCCAAACCTAGACAGTCCAAAGCTGTCTGCTGTCTAGTTTCTATGCTAAGCCCAGCTCACACAGTCACATAAACACTTACACGCATGCAGTAATGTTTCATCAAAATTGCATCTGGAGTTGCATCCCTGGACACTGGGCTGTCAGGGATTAAGATGGGTGCTTCTAAATTCTGGGGGACAGGCTACCTATTGAGCCGTAGGTAGTGCCTGCATTTTGTTACCCATGGTGACAGCTGCCAATGTGTGAGTGAATGTGAAATGTCAAGTTCTCTGGCACCATTCCTGGAAGAATCTGTAATTTACTGGCTCCGTCATGTCACTCTCTGAAGCATTGCCTGGGAGACAGGCTATGACCTACTCCTGATCTTGGCAGAGTTTCCTTTGGGGTCTTCTGAAGGCCACTTTCCCATCAGGGTCCTTTGATGGAGACCTTCCCATCCATCTCCCTCTTGCTGCAGATATATCCAGGGCAAACAAATGGGGTCTCTGGCCCCCACCTGCTTTTCTTCCTGGAGTTCTGGGTGGAATTCACAGAGGTACAGAAGATTGAGCAGAGTTGCTGTCCATGCCATCTTATTTTAAACCATGGGAAGATGGCAGGAACCTTCCCAGGATCAAGAAGAGAGAGATGGCTGGGGCGTGGCGAGAGAGACTCCATCATGGCCCTGATATTTTGAGGGGATGCCTGCCAGTGACTCTCTTAATTTTTAATACCAATTCAGTCATCTGTGCTAACCTAAGGCAGTGAGCAGATCACTTTTTTTAATTGCTGCAAATGAAATGCATAATTAAATGTCGTAAATTAAAAACCGATACAGGAATGAGCTCACTAAGCCTGATCAAACAAAACAACTCATCCCAAAATGAGGAGGAAATAGCAGATTCCTTTGACAAATGAAGAAGACTGAGCTCTGGCTCCAAGGTGTGAGTTCTTACCCAGAGTCTGATGGGAAACTTTGCAAGAGCACATAGGCATGGGTTCTCCATGGCCCTGGGACAGTGACAAAAAGAACACCTTTTTTGTCCTGGGAGCTGAGGTATGTGGGTAGGATGGTCAGATGCTACAGATGGACTGGTCACAAGCCATGAGTCACCCTGGCCATGAATACATAACTGGTTAAACAACCAGGAAAGATAAGAAGAGGAAGTTCTGCTTCAGGAACCTAAAGGACGGAGGAGAGCTGCCCCTGAGGTGTTTGAGACTTTAAATCTTTAGTGGAGTAGAAAGCCTAATCTTTCTTCCTGGGATCATCTGATGGGTTGGAGCCTCTGACTTGGTGATTAGCAGCTCCATGCATACCCCATTACACCACCAGGGCGCAACATACCCTCTCTGAAAATGGGGTGCCAACTCATGTGTGCTAGGTGGATTTGCATAGTTCCATTTTGAATAATCAATTCTTCATTGATATGGAAGCATCTTCAGCACTCACCTTTCTTTTTTTTGGGGGGGGGGCATCACTGTCATCTGGTGGTCATGGGAGCTACTCAGTGCTGCTCCTGAGAGCCACCGCTGCCTTTGAACTGCCAAGACCGCGGTCCACAGTCATGCACTCAACCACTTACACCATCGGGACTCAGCCTCTCACCTTTCTTTTATGCAGCAAATCTACATTTTTATTTTCTATACCTCCTTGAATTCTCCACCAACACTTACATTTTCTACACCCCCTTGAATGCTCCACCAATACCTTAGCCACTATGAACACACACAATCTTCTAGTCTGGTTGATAGAAGAAATAAACCAGTGTCTTTCCTGAGACCTCTTCCTTCTCCACCTCGAATACCATCCAACTACAAGTTCACAGGGCCCTGTGTGCCATCCAGTGACCTGTTGTAGGCAAATCATTATCTGCATTGAAATCTCTCTTGTCATCATCCTGCCTTTAATTTTCCTCCTTTCCAATCTATCATCCATGTCACTACCAGAGATGGTGTTCCAAACATTAGCTGGCACACATACACATCACCACCTCCTTTCTTGGACATACTCATGTCCCACAGTCTGTGGTATAAACCCTAAATATCAATGCAGACCTCTGGAGGACTTTCCTGAAACTTTCACATCCCATCTCTGAAGCCTCTGAGCAGTGGCATCCCCTTCTAGATAACGACTCCTGGGTGTTCAGACTTCTTCATGAATGAACTATATGCTTTGACTTTGAAGTGCTCCTTGGATAGAGGCACAATGGGACAAGATTTCACTCTTCCAGGATCGATTCCATTAGCAGCACCTTCTTTGGGGCACAGAAATTAGCAATTGACAGGAGCCCTGGCTTCTACAGCTGCTGATCACCTAGATCTGTTTACCTGGCAAGACTGAGTTCCTTGAGGCTAAAACCAATTGTCCCCAAGTCTACTCTCACTCATAATGGCCCAAGCAGAACTGTGCTGTGATCTTCTAGAAGATCTGAGGTGACTGAGTGAATATGAACCACCAACCTAGTGATAAGTGCTTTTACCATTTCTATGTCCAGGGATTCTTCCTTGAGGGCCTGGGCTATTTTTAATGAACGTTGTTTCTTTGTTATCATGTAGGACACAAATACTAGAAATTAAAAAAAAAATTGTTGCACACTCCAGACTCTAATGTAACTCTTTGGGAAGGTCGAGGGGAACTAGTGGTTACTCTGGAGACTGGCCAGGACTTTGGGTTCTCTCCATCAACGAGAGCAAAGTGCCTGGATATTGGACTCAGCTCTCATGCTTGCTCTCTGGCACTGGGACAGACTGCCTCCACCCTGAGCCTGGGGAGGGATTTGACGCTATCAGTCTATGGCACTGTCAATCACATGCCATCGCAAAGATTCAAATTCATTAGGTGGGTGAAAAAAAGAAGACTTTAAGAAAATGTTGTCAGAGAGAATCAATCAATTTAAAGATTTAAAAGTAAAATGTGCATCAGTGTACACAGCAAGCTTTCCATAATGCAGGGGTTCCCTCTGGACAGGAATCAGTGCGCAGGAATGTGAGGCGTTCCTTTCAAGACATGGCTGCTACAGGGAGTGGAGCAGGGAGAATGGTAGGAGCGGAGGCAGGGGTGGGGAGAGCGAGTCTCCTCATTTTCTAGTTGTGGCACATCATTATATAATGGGATGGTGTTTCAGACACTTCATACATGATGGCTTAGTAGTAATCATGTGGCTGAAATTAAAGTTGTTCTATTGTGTCTCATGAAATGAAGGAAGAAGGAAGGAAGGAAGGAAGGAAAGAAAGAAGGAAGGAAAGAAGGAAGGGTGGAACCTTCTTTAAAGGCATGCATATGAGCTAGAGGCATAGTTACTTTTATCTCTTCTCTGTCCCTTATTCTCCACTCATCTGTTAACTTGTCATCCTGCTGTGGCCTATGTGTGACTGTGATACTGGAAGCTATACCCTGATATTTCAAATAATCAGCAGGTCACCTAGGATGGCCAGATTTCAATGGAGTTTCCAGAAATATGGGCATAGCATCCTACTTCAAAAGAGAAAGAAAGAAAGAAAGAAAGAAAGAAAGAAAGAAAGAAAGAAAGAAAGAAAGAAAGAAAAGAATAGTGCAAATCTTATTTGTAACGGTAGAGCATTATATGAAATACTGCTGAAACAGAAACCCACCAGGCTGGAGGACACAGATATGTTTGGGAAAGCACTGGCACCTCAAAGTAGAGTAGACCTGAATGATGAGAATGGAGTATGCATCTCAGGACCTTTATTTGCTGATGTGGTATGACTCCAAAGGAGAAGAAATGCCCATTAGTAATCAGAACGTAGAATATACAAAGTATGAAGCTAGGAAAATTGAAAATTGTCAGAAATGAGCAAATAAAATCATTATCCTGAGCACTAATGAGCTGAAATGGACTGGTATTAGCTGCCTGGGATAGAATAATATCCATATTCTTATAAGAATATCGAGGACACTTGGTGGTACAGTTAGCTATACATTGGACTGTCAATCCCACATTCAATGCATCAAACTTGCCAGCCACTCTGAGTGAGAAAGATGAGACTCCCTATTTCTGGAGAACCCAAAAGGTCCTTTCTACCATCTTCTACAGGATCACTATGAATTGGAATGAACTTGATGATGATGATTTCTTTATAATTACAAGGAAGACCAGTTAATACAATAATTATTCAAATATATCCACTAACAACTAAAAACAAAATATTGAAAAATTTGACCAAGTTCTGCAATTTGATAATAATCAAGCATACAATTAACATGCATGAATAATTGCTGGCCTTGGAATGTACAAATTGGAAAATATGACCTTGGTGATAGAAATGATGCCAGAGATTGGATGTTCAAATTTTGCAAGAGCATGACCTACTCATTGATAATAACTTTGCACAACGACTAACATGACAACTGTACCCACGAGTCTTGCCAGATGCCATACACTGGGATCAAATTAACTACCTCTGTGGAAACAAACAAGGGAAGCTTTCAATATTATCAGTCAGAACAAGACCGGGGCCAGCTGCAAAATAGACTATTGGTTGTTCATATGCAAATTCAAGTTAAAACTGATGAAAATTAAATAACTCCTTGAAAGCCAAAATACAAAGTTGAGTCTATTCCTCTGAAGTTATAGGCCATTTTGAGATATTTTGAGCACTACCAAGCAAACAACAGATAAGTTGTGGACTGACATTAAGGACAGACATGAAGAATGCAAATGATCATTTAAAAAACAAAATACCTCCCCATGTGAAAAATCAAACTCAAGGTGCATTAAAGACCTAAATATAATTCCTATCGCTATCAACTATCTATTGCTAATGAGAAACCTGAGACATATGTGCCCAATTTCAGGATATGCATAGACTACAGAGTATAATAAAGAAAGCATACAGAGTAGAGGACACAAAAGATGACTGGGACATGCTGAAATGACATAATTATGTACATCAAAAGAGTGAAACAAGCATGATAAATACATTATTTTTTACAATTTAAAAATTTTACCAATGACACTTTGGTCAAGGATCTTATTACCAAAATCTACAGAAATCTGCAATAGCTTAATAAGAAAATAACAAGTGATCCAGTTAATAAGTGGGAAAAATATATGAACAGACAGTTCACCAAAAAGGAAGTACAAATACTGAACAAACACATGAAAAAATGTTCACGATCACTAGGTATTAGGGGGATGCAAATTAAAACCACAAAGAAATAGCATCTCATATTCACAATGGCTATCCCAATTCAAACAAACAGAAAACAACAGACGCTGGAGATGTTGTGGAGGAAGTGGAACTAAATACATACAACCACTAGTACTAAATATGACAACAATATGGTGATACTTAAAGGATCTAGGATTGAAATCCCATATAATCCAGCCATACTTCTGTTAAGCACATTTACCCCAAAGAAGTAAGAAACACAACAAAAGTGGAAGCATGTCCCTCCATATTTATAGCAGCACAGTTCACAATAACAAAAGACTGGAAGTAGCCCATATGTCCAACAGTGGAAAAATGGTTAAAGAAACTATGGTACATACACACAATGAAAAACTATGCATTCCTAAAAAACAGTGATGAAAGCATGAAACACCACATGACATAGAGGGATCTGGAAGCTATTTTGCTGAGTGAAATCACTCAATCATGAAAGGACAAATATTATATAAGTCCACTACTATAAGGAGAAACACCAATTAAACAAAAATCTTAGCAGATAATTCAAAAACAAAGGATTAGAAAGTCTGCCTCCTGACCACCATCCCTGTACCACCTCCTTTATATGCACTTCATAAGAATCACCTCAAAAGAGTAGGACTCATATCAACTGGGGTCACTTTTGGGGAGGAGGGGAAAGGAAAAAGACCATCTACTTAATGCCATATAACACTGAAACAAGGTAGTGACAAATCAATAAACACTCCAAAGGAATGAGAAGAAAACTTTACTGGAAAATCAAGCCAAGACCAGGGAAGGGGACTTCTACATTTCAGAGGAGGTACAGATATTGTTGTTGCTGGGTACAGTGGGTACATGGAGAGGAGCAATCTCACATCAGGAAAAGATGCTAAATAATAATTATAGGGAACCTAAGAGGAGAATAGACCAAGTTATATGTTTCTCAGTAGACACTTTGAATCAGTGAACCATGTCATGGACTAAACACTATGATGACCTTAGATGTTGAGCTTATAGGAATATGCCATCCCTGAAGGGCCACAACAGAAGGACTCAATTGGAATCCTGACTGAACAAAGTGGGCCCTACCCCCAAAACTACCTGTAGCGCTTGCCCTTAGGACTAAAATTTCCTGATAGAGGAGGAAGGAAAGGATGGACACCCCAAGACTGTGGCAAAGGAGGTTATTGGACCTTGGGTAGGGACCCCAGGATTTGGGGAGTTCAATGAAAGGGGATACAATATATTTAGTACCTTGAGGCTCCTCTTGCTTTAATATGACAGATATTAATTTATCTAATAGGCAAGGATAATATTCCAGGAAAGTCTCCCTTAGCACCAACACCAAGCTCAATGTAAGCAGAGCTTAATCAATTAAGAAATCAATCTGTACAAAGCAACAACTTCTGGATTACAGCTGGCAGTTGAACTATACTCACATAAACTCCTCATCAACCTTAAGTACTATGTCATTGGATAAGTTATTGATGTTATTTTTGCAATTGCCTTATACCCCAGGGGATGATCAACAATGCTTTGCTTTTTTATATTTGTTTTCTTTGGGGAGAGAGTTTTTGTTTGATTTTTGCCTTGTTGTTTTTGTTGTTGTTTACCATTAAAGCAAATCAGAGTCAGTCATATCCCATGAGCAAGCAAGAATAGCTAACTATTATAACTTGGCCCTGTTTGATACTTGTTTTCATGAAAAGATCACTGAAGATTGGGGTGCTACAGCAAAGTGTGCTGAAGCAAGCAGATGGTGCCTTTCAATTGGAATAGTATCTCAGGTCTTAAAGGCTTTTATTCAAACCAACAGCCATCTAAGTGAGGTGTCAAGTAAGTTCACATGGAAAAAGCATACTGGCTGGTGTGAACCATAGATGACAACAACAAAATTCAAATATGATTAAGAGAATAATATCAGAGCTTAAATTGTGAATACCTGATTTGTAGAAGGATATGGAGGACAGGGGGAGCCCAAAGTCCATCTGCAGAAGCTGCCATCAGATCCCCTCTGGCCAGTGTGAGGGATTTTAGTATCTTTCCCATCAGGTCAAAATTATTGCAAACTTGATTATGGTGGCTTGAGCTACACCATAATATGGTATTTGTTTCATCACAGAAATTTCTTCTCTGACTTTTTAATATTATGAGTGGTCTCATTCTTACTATTTATTTTTATTTTGTGTTATTATAATTATCTTCTTCTTACTATTTCATTTTTTTACTGTTTCTGTTAGGTTTCCAGTTTATGCATCACAGAGGCGTGGATGCACAGAAGCAATTAGCCTTCCTGATGGCTAATCAGGAAGGGGCGGGATGGTTAATTGGGGAGAAAACAATGAATATGGGAGGGTAAAAGAGCCCTAGAACTGTTTGTGTGTATACAGCTTTTTCTAGAAGCTAATTTAACTATGGAAGTATAAGCTCTTTTTAAAAACTGATTTAATAATGGAAATATATGATATATGTATTTCATATCAATCAGATTATTTTAAAACATAAATGACAAAAAATCAAGCTAAATGTTGAAGAGGCTCTGAAACTTGCTCTAGAACATAGAGAAGCTAAAGTGAATAACAGAAATGATGGAAGAAAAGAGCTGAACAGGAGATGTCTCGGAATAGCTCAAGAAGATAAAGTAGAGCATTAAAATGAAATGGGCCTGGAACTAGAAAATCAGAAGGAAAGCACATGCTTCTCATTCCTTAAGCTGAAAAAGCTAAAGAAAAAAAATCAAGCCTCCACTTGAAATATTGGAGGCTTCTATGTGCAGAACCTACCACTTACTTTTCAGTATGTGATTGTGTCATGCATGACTTGTAGGTTGCAGTGGTGCTGAAAGCTATGTCCCTGGTAGCTCAAATATCCGGAGGGCCACCCTCAGTAAGAATGACCCAGCTTCCAAACTAAGAATATCCTACAAAGAAGAAATAGGCTGCTCCCTTCTGAGGGATTAGCCATTTACAACCTTAAGAACAGCAGTAGAACTTTGTCAGATAGTGTGCTGAAAGAAAACCCTTCAGGTTGGAAAGAATTTCTTGCCTTTTCAAAGTAGAGTCAACCATAATGATGTGGATGGGGTCAAGCTTTGGGGACTTGAGTGTGATATGGGGGACACAACTCAAAACAAGAAGTGAAAGCAGTTACAGAGCAAAGCTATCACATTAAGGACTAAAGTGACCCTGACACAGTCATGGTATTTCCAATCACTTCGTATGCATGTAAAAGATGGATAAAAGATAAGGAAGAATGGAGAATTGATGCATTTGAATAATGATCTTGGTGAAGAATACTGAAAGGCCCATAAACAGAAAAACAAGCAAATTTGACTTGAGATAAAATATTCTGTAGAAGCAAGGATGATGAGACTTCTTTAAATATACTTAGTACATGCTACCAGCAGAAACCAGCGCTGGAGATGAACATCATTCTTGGTAAAACAGAAGGTCAGAAAAAAGAGGAAGACCCTCAATGGGATAGATTGACACAGTGGCTGCAACATTGGGTTCAACCATAGCGATGATTGACAGGATGATTGACAGGATGATCGACAGGATGGCAGGACGGGCAACATTCCATTTTGTTTTACATAGGGTCACTCTGACTCAGATCTGACTCCAGAGCACCTAACAACAACAATTACTGACCATAATCACATTAAGGAAGAAAAAAGACAATTAAATAAAAGTGGAAATGCTTTCTTTAACCCGGGTGGAGGGCTGTTTTTAGATAATGAGTCATACTGGCCTGCCTTTCCAATCAAGTTTGTGGATAAAGGCAATGGGAAAGAAGGAAGTGCTGAGAGAAGGTGGATTATGGGGGTGGAGAGAGATGTTGGCTGTGGATTCACTCCAACACACTACTAGTCTAGCAAGATTCGATGACCCAGGAGTCTCCAGGATGGCTCTTCTTGAATGGTGCTAATAATTTCAAAACCAAATAATAATTTCAAAACCAAATTGCATATTGTGTGAACTAAAAGTAAAATTTACTAAAACTTCAGAGTAAACAACTAATCAATGCAATCAAAAAGTGTTCAACATTTTCATCATATATGATTAATCTCTTGGTCCTTCCAGTCTATGTTGTTATTTTTTCTTAGTACCATCAATTCAGTTCTGTCCACAGCAGAAGGAAACACTGCCTGCTCTGAGCAATCCTCATGAGTGTTCCTATGCTTCAGCTCATTGTTGCAGCCACTTGAAGGTGGCCATCTCAGTCCATCTCGTCGAAGGCCTTCTTCTTTTTTACTGCCCCTCTTTCTTACAAGGCTGGAAGTCCTTTTTCAGGGACTAGCTTTCCCTGAAAATAGGGGCAAAGGAAAACAAATACCATATATACTCGAATATAAGCTGACCCGAGTATAAGCCGAAGTACCTAATTATTACCTGGCAAACCAGAAGAACTGATTGACTCGAGTATAAGCCTATGGTGGGAAATGCAGAAGCTATTGGTGAGTCTCAATAGTCAAAAAAATGAAAATAAAATTACTGAAAGTTGAGACATCAGTGAGGTAATGTATTTAGTTATTTATTTTATATAAAAAAACATAAATAAAATGACAAGTCATTTAACATTAGTAAACCAGCACAGTAAGTGGAAAATAGGTTCAACAAAAACAATAAGGTATCAACAAAGATGCCTTAAGAGTACTATTCCCTGAGGATGAGGCTGACTGAAAGCCTCTTCTCATGCTGCCACGTCTGGGTCTATCAGGTACCACTGACCGTGTATAAGCCGAACCCCAGTTTTTTCAGCACATTTTTTATGCTGAAAATTTTGGCTTATACATGGATATATACGATATTTCCATCCTTACCTATAAGGAACACTCTGGCTGTACTTCTTGAAAGATAGATCTGTTTGTCCTATTAACAGTTCACGGTGCTTTCAACATTTTTCTCTAGCAGCACAATTCAACTGCATCCATCCTTCTTCACTCTTTCTAATTCAATGTCCAACTTTCACATGCCTATGAGGCAATGGAAAATACACTGGGTAAATATACACTGGGAAAATACACTTGGGTAAAGTCAACCTCAGTCCTGAAAGTCATGTTCTTGTTTTCAATGCTCTAAAGAGGTCTTGTGCAGAAGATTTACTTAATGCAACCCAATCTTTCATCTCTTCACCACTGATTCCATGAGCAGTGACTATGGATCCGAGGAAGAAAAAAATGCATGACAACTTCAAATGTTCCTCCATTTATCATACTGCTACCTACTGTTTCATTTGTGACAATTTGGAGTTTTTTTGCTTGTTTGTTTTTTACATTAAATTATAATTCACACTTCCTTGATCTTCACCCAGGGCTTCAAATCTCCCTCACCTTCAGCAAGAAAGTTTGTGTCATCTGCATAGCACAAGTAGTTTAATAAAATTTTCTCCAATCCTGATGCCACATTCTTTTTCATATAATCCAACTCCTCTGATAATGTTCTCAGCATACTGACAGAATGAGTATGTGAGAGGATACAACACTGACATGCACACCTTTCCTGATTTTAAACCATTTAGTATCCCCTTGTTCTGTTTCTACAACTGCCCCCTGGATCTACTGTACAAGATGTGTAGGAGTGCAATGAAGGGTTCCAGAATTTCTATTCTTCTCAAGTTTATCCATAATTTTTTATGATCCAAACAGTTGAATGTCTTTTCACATACAATAAATAACAAATAAACATCTCGCTGGTATTCTCTGTTTTGAGTCAAGATCCATCCGACATTTTGAATGATATCCTTGGTCCAAGTCTTCTTCTAAATCCACGCTGAACCTCTGGTAGCTCCCTGTCCATGCATGATTGCAACCATTGTTGGATAGTCTTAAGCAAAATTTTATTTGCATGTGATATGAAATATATTGTTATATAGTTTGAACCTTTCTTTGAAATAGGTACAAATATGGAACTTTTCCAGTCAGTTAGCCAAGTGGCTATCTTCCAAATTTCCTGGCATAGGTAAGTAAATGCTTCCAATGCTTCAAAAACTTGGTGAAATATTTTCATCAATTCTTGAAGCCTTGATTTTGGCTTTGAATGCAGCTCAAACTTCTTTTGTCAACAGCATTAGTTCTTGCTCATATGCTACCTTCTGAAATGGTGGAATGTTGACTAGTTCTTTAGGGTATCGTGACTATGTATATTCCTTTCATCTTCGTTTGATGATTCCTGAATTATTCTTTCTTTACATGGAGATAGCTTCCCACATGAGGTCCAAAGGCTTTATAAAGTACCTGTTCTGCTTTCCTTTCCCAATTAACTCCTATACACATCTTTCCCTACTTAGCCAGAAATTTTACCTAAGATTTTTATTTTTGTTCACATGAAAATATCTTTAGCAACAAATAATCTACATGTTTTCAACTATTTACATCTAAGTGTCAATGGATTCCTTAAAGCAGGCTTCCAGAAAGTCAAACTCACTGCCATTGAGTTTATTCCAAGTCATAGTGACTTTATAGGACCAAGTAGAACCGTTCCTCTCCATGCCCAAGAATGTGAATCTTTACGGGTGCAGAAAGTTCTGTCTTTGTCCCAAGGAGTGGTGGGTTATATTAAACTGCTGAACTTGCAATCAACAGCCCAAAGAATAGCCACTGCACCCTCATAACCAGAGAAACAAATCTATTCCCAAAGAGTTGACTCTGACTATGATGACATTCTATTTGAAAGTAGAACCATGCACCTAGGGTGTTCCGTGGCTGTGATCCTTTGAAAGTAGCCTGCCAGGACTTTCTTCCACGGTGCATCCACATGGATTGGAATTATCAACCATTCAGCTAATGGGAAAGAAGAAACGAGAGTATCAACATTTTTAGGAGTGTCCTAAAAGTCTGACATCCTTTTTACCTTTTCTCTAAAATTAAATTTATCCTTCTCTCCTATGTTATTTTCTTTTCCTGCATCACTGCCCTGGTAGGAGTAGGAAGCCCAGCCTTGCTCCTGGAGCGCTGCAGCTGGATTTGAACTGGCAACCCTGGGGCCAAAGTCCCACACCCAACCACTATGCCACCAGGGCTCAGCTTCTGCTATGTTATTTTTGATATATTGCTATTCCTTTATGGATCAGCATGAGACAATATAAGACTTCTTCAGAAAATCTTTTACAGACAATAGGTGGGGAAAGGGGCCATAAAACAAAAAAAAGTTAGAAACATGCCCTTCTTCACAACATTCTGCTCTTGTTGAAGACGGCACCTCTCCTTTTACTATCCTGATTGAGGGGTTTCAAGGTCTTTGTGTTTGCTTGATGTTATGGGATTGTGTTAGGGTGTCTGCTTGCTTTGGGAAGTCAAAGGGGCATCCAAATATGTATGCCTAATACTAATTTAAAGTTAAAGTACTTTGTGCATCTAATTAAAGTATTTACTCACTTATTTCATTAGAAAAGTTCACCATAGTTCCAAATCTCATTGGTTAATATGTGTGTTTAAGTGTGAAGACACACACACACAATACTTGACTTTCCTATCATCACTGGAGGATCTGATTCAAAAGGAAAATTAAAGACATAGAAATGTTTGTTGATCTCTAAACAGAGAAAATCTTCCCTTCCCACCAATAACCTAGTTTCTACTTGACCACTTCCAATGATAGAGAATTCATTACTTCTAAGAGGTGCACACTTCCTACTTTGGCATATGACTCTTGGTTTCTCTGACTTAAAATTAAAATGAACTTTTTGTCTCTCAATTAAAACTTTTACTGAACCCTTCTGATAATACTAGGCACTGAGCTAAGCCCTCCACACATAATACCCCCTTTAATTAATATCCGCAGTCCTCTGAAATAAGGCTCATTTTAGCCCTATATTATACAAAGGATAAAACTGAGACTCAAAGAGATAATTTGCTGAAAATCATATTATTAGTATGTGAGTAATTTAACATGATTTGAAGCTATGCATAAGGTTTTCAGTGGCTTCTTCCTCCAAAGTGGGGAGCCAGGTCCATCTTTGTTGTCTGTTCTTAGTCTGGAAGCTCCAGTGAATGCCGGTTCACTTTGGATGACCCTGTTGGCCTTTGGAATAAGGTAACATGGTGTCCAGCATCACAGCAACACACCAGCCAACACAGTACAACAAACTGACAGACAATAGCTATGTCAATGGGCTCAGGCATAGCAACAATTGGGAGGACAGTGCAGAGCTGTGCATTGTCTTGTGTTGTTGCATAAGGTCGCTCTGGTTCAGAACCAACTTGGTGGCACTTAGCAATAGCAAGTATGAGGGTACATTAGTGTTGGAGTCTAGTTATGCTGACTTCCAAGTCAGTCCTGGACACCGAACCATCCTGGACACTGAGCTGAAGCTCCCACTTCCTGGGTATCATGATCAGAGGTGGAATGGTGTGATCAGGGAAAGGACAATTCTTCTTCCCTGGGAATGCCTTACGGAAGGGTGCTGGCAGTTCTCAGAACCTTTTCTTGAGCCTCATATTTTAATATCTCTTTCCCCAAACTACACAACTCTTTCCTAAGCACAATCTCAGTGGCCTGTAGCTATAAGTGAACATCTATGTTGAGTAAACAAATGTCACTTGTACACTGTCCTTGGTGTCTAGTCTCTCTTGCCAACTGACCTCTGAGATCTTCAAGGAAGAACTATTCATTCTTTCTATCAATGTTATAAAACAAAATGGTACAGGGATTATGAAGTTAGACCTCCTCTAACTTCACAAAGAGAAGAATCAAGTTCCACATCAGATTTGACTAAGACCAGTTCCTATGAGGGTATGATCAGACATGCCTCCACTCTTCATCCTGCTTAGTCATCCTACATCCTTCTCTTTCAAAGTACTTTTCTGCTGGGTTTGGTAATTCACTGCAATGGTCACACAGAACTCATAGAATACACTCCATTATTATAAGGCATGTTTAATTAGGGAAGTCGACAGGTTACAAACTGCTCAGATTATTTACACAGGACAGGTTTTTTTCCCAGCCATGACTGTTGGCAGATCAGCCTCTTTCCTATGGCTTCTTAGGCACATGGTCATTGAGTTCTTTTAAAAAGTTCTTTTAGGGCTATCAATAAATGTCCCCAAAGGGTACATCTCTCAGATATAAGCCTCAGTCCAAAGGAACTCAGCTCCAGTTCCATGAGTCAGCATATCTAATGCCCCCAGTTAAGGGTCTAGAGGCACCCTAAGCCACAAGCCAACCTCCTGACCAAAGCACTCAGGTTTCTTGCTATGTGGGCTGGCAATTTCACTGCTCTGTCGCATACCCTGGCTCTTGGTTTTGCTGCTTCCACTGCTCTTCTCTTGTTCTTCTGGTGTCTCGGCTGTCTTTCCTGCATCAAGGAGGTTCAATTGCAGGGATCTTGGGCCCCAAAGCATATACTCCACTCCTGGCTTTTCGATCTTGCCAGTAGTGAAAGCTCTGCTTCATCTTCTGCCTCATTCTGTACTAGCAGGGTAGCAATCCAAGTACCCTGATAACATCCGCCCACAGCTAGGTCATACAGGCCTATCAATGTAAGATCCATCAGGAAAACGTTATTTTGTGGGGATTGCCAAAACTAAGGCTTATCAGAGCCATATTAAATAATTCACAACACTGCAAAAGCCTTGCATGACTCATGAACACAGCAGAAACTCAGCAAATCTGTTGAATGAATGAATGAAAGGCTCATCCAGGGATAAAAATTATGAAATCTGTATGAAAGGAAATAATTCATGGGATAGAAGTTATGCTCTCTTAGGAAAAGGGAAATTGTTTCAGATCAATTACTGACCAGAGGTAGAGAAATAATCTCATTCTCTTTTATTATTATTATTATTCCCACTATTTGGGAATCCCCGTTCTTTTAATTGGCAATGTATTAAGCCAGGAGACCACAGAATAGTCATTTTATTTCATTGCTTAAAAATTCTGAGTTAGCGACCAAAATTTAAAAATAGATACTTAAACTGTCTTTTAATAAAAGTTTCTATGTGTTTTGAGAAACGGTGTGATAGGACCACCTATTATTTCTGCTCAGAATTGGTTGGAACCAAGTGGCAGCAGCTGCCTGAAGCAGGCTTCCCAGTCTCAAGTCTCCAGTGCACCTGCCCGGCAGCACTTCCTACAGTTCCGGTCTGGTGCAGGAGAGATGTGCATTTGTGTCCCCTGGTGACATAGTGTGGGACATGTGTTTATGAATAGTGCTGCTAACTGAAGGTCAGAGGTTCCAAACCACCAGCTGGCTGCTCCACAAGAGAAAGACAGAATTTCTATGCACATACAAAATGACAGCCTGGGAAACCGCCGATATGAGTTTTCTCCTGTTGTATAAGGTCACTACTAGTCAGCGTCAGCGGCCATAGCAGCACGTTTGGTTTTGAGTCATGGTCTGTGAGCACCATTTAATATAGACTGGAAGTGAACCAGGTTTGTTTATTCCTTAGGCTCACGAGTCCACATGAGAAGGCTGTATCTCTGAAATCTCTTAGTTTCATGTTTGGTCCTTGCAATGGCCAGGAGAAATCAACTTATGTCAGCAGCACAGGTGAACAGTAAGGTAACAACTGATTAAATGTTGTGCCCTGCACTTATCTGATCCATTTTTGCATAATGATGTTTGTTTTGGGTGGGAGGGCAAGTTTGGTCATTTAAAAATAAATCATTGCACACAGAATTCAGTTTTGTTGTGAGAAGTTTTAAGAGTGTCTCAAGACTAGTTCCTTCAATGAAGAGTCAAATTACAAGACCCAAAGCACCACGGACTTCCATTTTCCTGGATCCCCTAAAATGACTGTGTAAAGTAAAGAATCCTGCATTATAAAATCTTTCTTCTGCCCAGTGCCCCACCTGCCAAGCTTGGTCAAATATCATAGAGCTTAACTCTTCAGGAAACACAGAAGAGCACCCACCCCAGATAATGAGTGAGCACGCAGACCTTGCCTTTGTGATGTGACCATCCTTGTGCAGGCCAAGCCCCAGGAAAGTCCACAGTGCCCACCACCTCTGTGGGCAATGAGGGCCTCATCTCTGGAGCAAGGGAGGCACCCCCCTGGTCTTTGTCCGTGACCCGCAGTCTGTGGATGCCGGAGACATGAGATGACCAAGTCCACAGTGATTCGCTTGAGGTTGCTAAACTGCAAGCGGATGTCTTTGAGTTCCCTTCCCTTGCTCATTGAGCAGAGGGGGTAAGTCAGGGAAAGCTTTTATGTAGCTGCTGCGTTTCCAAATGTTCCTCTGTGATTGACAGCTTCTGCATTCAGCTTCCCATTATGGCACCTGCAGATAATGAGATATCTTGAAAACCGGAATTTCCAGCGCCTGAGCCTGCCAGGAATATTATCATCAATGTTCTAGCAAGCCATTCCCGCTGCACACATGACCTCTACAAATTTGAAATGTCAAAACACAGCCAGGAGCTGAAACCAATGCCACTCCAGTCCAAGTGCCTATTGGCTCTTGAATGTACAGGAAGGAGTCCTTTATCTTAGGAGAATTATGGATTACCAGAAAATAGTGATCTTTTCATTAACCTATATGTATTTAGAATGTAGATAATGTCTGTCTTTTATCATCCTACAGTCTGTGTGTGGAGAGACAAGAGGAATGGAGTCCCCAGCATTTCCCCAGTGACTCCAGGCCTGCTTGGGGGCTAACTCCAGCTGTCAAAGCTCTTTGACCTCAGTTACAATGTGGGCCCTCCGTGTTGGCGATAGTGCAGCCACCTCAGTCTGTGGTGGAGAAGAATCTAAAGGGAGAGGTCCTAAAGTGGGAATTGCTTTGCCCTGCTGGGTTTTGGGTTTGGGTTAGCTTCTGTTGATCCCATTCTAATTCATCGTGAAGCCCTGGATGACAGAAGGAGACTCTGCCTGCTCCAGCACCCTCTCACAGCTGTAGCTGTGTCTGAGCCCATTGTTACAGCCATCGCACCAACCCATCTCATGTGAGGGTCTCCAAGACTTTCCTTTTTACATCTGCTTTTCTTCCACTTAAGCTATGAACTTAGAGTCCATAAGCCAAGATGCTTATGAACTCAGCTTGTGCATCCATTTTCCCTTCTACTCTGCACCAGTCCTACATCACATGCTGGGTATAAGATGAATCAGGCTGTCCAGCAATGTGCAGTGTGCAAAGTGTGACTCTGGGCTTCCACTATGTTGTCACTGTGAACATGAGAAAGCAAAAGGGGGTGACTACTGGGGAGACAGCGGTAGAAGAAGGCTTTTCAGAGAAGGCGCTATTGGCGTTGGGCCTCCCAGGAGGGAACTGCGGTTGCTGTTTGGGTTTTGTTTTTCTAGCCTTGATGTATAGGAGTGCAGGTCATGGACGAGTAGCTTTTACATCCAGAAAGATTGGCCTGAGCAACGTTCCTGGTTTCGGAGTGCAGAGCATATCGGGGGGGTCAGTCAGAGGTGTGGTGCCTCTACGCACAGGGAGTCTGGGAGATCTGCTAGGCCATCCTGGGAATGCTGTTAGGCCACGACCAGGAGGCTTTCTCCCTGAACAATCAGGATTTGGAATCTGTAGGAACAATTTTTCTATCATTTCCCTCCCTGCTTCCCCTGTTGGGTGAGCCAATTCTTTCTTATTCTCAATCTACACTTAAATTCCAGGGGCAGATGTGTGAGCCAGTTTTGACCGTCTTTTAGTTACAATGATTTGTTCAGGCTGAGCTGTGGATGAGCTATTAGCCAATGAGAGTCAGCTGTGATAGTGTCGGCGGTGGGCTGGTGAGCAAGGTGTGCTATTTGCTGTGGGATTCCAAGCAGGTAGAATTTAAACCTGACATCGTTTGTGGTCACTTGGGCCCTGTTGGGAAGAGACTGCCTGTGAATAATGGTCAGACAAAAAAATTAGAGAGAGAAACTCACTTCCATTAAATCCTTTCAGATTCCTAAGGACCCTGTGGATTTCTGAGACTGTACCTCTTTACTGGCATTGAAGGCCTCATCTTTCTCTCCTGGGGGACTGCTTCCTAACTGCCCACCTTGCAGTTAGCAGCCGACTGTACAACTCATCATCGGTGAAAGGAAGTCAGGATGAGACGTTGGACGGCTCTTCTGGTTAGCCAAGGAGCCCCGGTAGTGCTCTCGGGTAAATGTTGGACTACCAGTCATAAGGTTGGTGAGTCAAGCCCACTAGCTTCACTGTGGAAGAAAGATGAGACAATCTGCTACCATAAAGATGCACCAATTTGGAAGCCCTATATACAGTCCTGGAAAACCAATACTCCTCCCCACCACACACATATGCACACACAAGTCCCACCCCCACCCCACCCCCAAAGAAGCCCAAAGCATTCACTGACGTTGAGTCTATGCAGACTCATAACTACCCTCTAGGGCCAGCGTAGAACTGCCTCTGTGGCTTCTGTAAAACTCTACTCTTTCTGGGAGTAGAAAGTCCGGTCTCTCTCTGAGGAGTGGGTGGTAGTTTTGAACAGCTGATCTTGCAATCTGCAGTCCGCTTCCTAAACACTTGGACCCAGGGTTCTACCTGTCTCACACATGCACTGTAGCAGGAGGAGCAGTAAGGATGCAGAGGAATCAGTGGAGAAAAGACACTCCACATGGTACCCAGCTCAGCTAAGCTTAACAATGGGGATGTGCATCCCCGCTACATTACTGATGTGACTTTTCTTCTCCTTTCCCTCCTCCTCTCCCTCTCTTTCCTCCTCCTCCTCTTCCTTCTCCTCCTCCTTGTTCCTTTTCTTTCCTCCCAACAACATCGGAGGACAAAGGGAAACTTGCAGTAGCACAAACATGGAAAAAAGGAGTCTGTGGGAAGATGCACAAGTAAGCTTAAATACACACCACGTAATTGATCATCATGTGTTTGTCCTCTTCTTAGATACCTTGCGGCCCTAGACAGTCCACGCCAGATCGGAAACTGCGTATGTCTTGTCTGCGGACCTGCCCAGCCAGGCACAGAGGAGCCGGCATGGCTGTGTGTGGCAGCGTGGGCAGGGCTCTGGGAGAGAAAATGGCCGCCCTGTCGCCAGTCCCTTCTGTGTGGCCCTGTCAAAAGGAGGCCGTGTTCGGCCGGGGCTGGCTGGCTCACGCTAAGTACTAATGCCGTGGTGGCGGTGGGGGACAGGAGATGAGAGACAGAACAGGGCAGCTGCAAATGAAAATCACCCTGGGGAAGGTTACAACTAGATAAAGTTTTCGACAATAAGATTCCAGAGACTGCTGACGGGAGCAAAGCTCAATATTTTAGTCTCAGTACAAATTTGCTTCAATCTTATACAACTCCCATGCAGCATCGCCCACAGCTGCACGCTGTAAACAACAAACAAATCTATTTCCATCAGCCCTGCTGATGCCAGGAGAAAGTGCCTGAGCATAAGACATGCACAGATGCAAACCCTCACCTGAGCCTGGCGCTGCCCTCCATTTGGCCTCTCTAACTTAATATCGTTGTTACAAAGCTATTGGTCTCCTGGTAGCTAGCTGGCTCAACGCAGCGCCTCTTCTTCCAGCTAATCTGACAACTCCGATCCAAGAAGCATCAAGGGCCCAATTAAGAAGACACATCTTATCAAGGAGCTTATTTTGCATAACAGAATACAAATGACGAATAAAAATTTAATGTTTAATAACTTAGTACAAAGAGGGCTGTTGATATAGAATGCCTGGAATTTTTATGGAGGCTGTCAGACTTGTGATAAAACTGTTATATAGGAACACTTGGCAAAAAACAGCGTAGAATTTTTCAGTAATGGTGTGTGCATGATATTGCATTAATTCTTGATAGGGAACTAACTGTAAGCCTGGGAATCAGCCAGTTGAGTTTCAGTTTAAGATTGTGTGTGCATGTGTGTGCGCGCGTGTGCGAGCATGCCATCCAGAGCGTACTCAGGGTGGGGCTGGGTGTGCGTGCACACATGTTTCTCGAAGGGGGTCTAAGTGCATTTTAATAAGGAGCTTACTGAGAAGATGTTCGGTCCTTCAGAAGGCAGCTGGGTGTGTCTTCTGCAGGCCAGGGACATCAGAAAATGGCTGGTGTCTATGTGTGTAGAGCAGCCTCACGCGAAGGGACAGGCAGATGCTTCTGTTCTCTGCTCCGGTGGCTTTGAGAGTCATCTTTGCCTGTGTGAGAGTGACTCAGTAGTAGGGGGGAAGGGAATTCAGGAGAGGACAAAGAAATACAAGCCTTTTTGGTCCCAGGAAACAGCTAATGAAGATATACAATAGAATTCATGCCTGCGTATGAAATATTATTTCATGATTCTCTACTGAGTCCCCGCCATTATAGCTTTGACTAAGAGAGTGCCTGTCAATGAGACATTCATTCAAACATTTATCAAGAACCTAGACCTGCTAACGGGAAGGAAAGCCATGGTTATTAGAGGCAACTCTGGGGAGAGATGTGGGCACAGGATGGACTCCCAACCCTGCCATGTGTCACCTGTAAGACGTTGAACAAGTGACCCAACCTTTGCAAATCTCAGCAGCATCAACTGTTAAGTAGCCTCTAAAAAGTACTCCCCACTCTGACTTCTAGTGACCCCGCAGGGGAGCCATTTAGCAAGGAGGCGGGAGCATAGTAAACTCCTCTCAATGTACTTCAGCTTTCATTCATACTATTAGTAAATTTCAGATCAGTTGTACTTCCCAAGCTTTGGCCCGGCAGAGTCCCAGTGTCCGCACTCTGAGCAATGTCCAGACTCTGAGATGGAGTCACTCATTTGATATCATGTTTGTGACTCTACACAATTCCAAATGTCCATCAAGAGAAATGGAGCCTTCATCTCTTATCATGCTCTCTGGCTAACGTGTCCATTAGCTAGGGCTAAACGCATGGTGAATTAGAGTGGGGCTCTCTCAGAAGTACGTCTCACATCTCTAAGAATGCAAGATGAATTTCATACTCATCCTGTCCTGTTCTGTTAGGGTTATTACATTGAATACTAAGTGAATTTCTAATGATTGGACACTCAAAGGAAAATGTGATCCCTTTGGAGTAGTCATCAAACCCTAAAGACAAATTGGAAATTGTGGGGTGACGGGCTTGGAAGCCAAACAAAACACCGCGCACCCAAGCGCCATTGTGTGAGCTATTGAAAAAACATTATTTACTTGATGAGCCTAATATTCAACTGCAAACTTATATGAGAATTAACAGTACAGGAGGGGCTTTTACATGGAGGATTTGTTACAGAAATAAAATCTATCGGTAACACTTTCATTGTTCCATCATTATGAACTCATTTGGTATTCACTGTAATAGCACCGATCATAATGAATTTGTTTGATATTCATGTGGCTCTCCCACACATTCACAGAGTTTCTGCTATAATTCATCATCCAATAAGCATTAGTTAATGCCGACTTTGGACCAGTAAAGATTTGCCACCCACCCCTAGAGTTGCCTGGAGCTGTCAAAGAGTTAGGGGACATTCTGATATCGTAGGAGCCTTCTGGCTCCTCGGGACATCACTCAAGCTAGTGAGCTTTCCAAATGCCAAACTGGGCACAAATGAGAATGTTCTCTGCTTTGTGTTTGGAGCACAGAGTGGGCACCAGCATTTCACTCCCTTGAGGTCTAATTTGTTATGTTTCTTGCTCTAGGTCCCCCATGAACTTAGTAGGAATCAACCGGCACAATGCTACCTATGCCCGTGTGTATCCTCCTGTTGGATCTTTACGGTAATTTTCAAGCAGCCATCCCAGAGCTCTGTGTTGATGGTCCTGCCAAACAATTTCCTTTCCCTTAGTGCACCCCATCTGGAAGTGGAGCCAGCCTCTCTACAGCTCTGACTCGTTGACATTCAAATGGCCTGTTCCTACAGAAAATAAAATCTGACTGACCCTGGCCCAGCTACTCCATCACTTGTCAGGATCCTGGGTGGGAACTCTCTATTAAACTCTCTGCTAATTACACTTGCACAGTGTCCCCAGGATGCTCCCTGGCTTCCTAGTAATGCACTTACCTGATGTGGCTGCCCAAGAGGGAATGGTCCTTTGACAGGCAAATAATTGTGGGGAGAATAACCATGACTCTTTCTGCTGCTGCTTCAATTACCCAAATATTTAATACGCATTTAAAGGCTCTAGGAAACACATTAGGTAGGACCATTTTCTCTAGAGTAGCTGCTGGGCATGGTTATACTGAAAAGACTATCTGCTTCATCTTTTGGGGCAATGAGAACTTTGACTTCCAAATGTAAATCCACATACTTTATGTCTTACTTGCCTTTTGCAAAAACAGACACTTTCCCCCAGGACCGAGGTGAAGGAACTAAGAAATAGGCTTCTTTCTGCTTCTGAGGAAGGAGTTGGAGCTGGACAAGTGAGCCAGGGTCTATAGAGTTCCCCTTAGGAAGAAAAGAACATGTGGGAGAGTTTCCAACTTTGCCAAAGGAGAACCAATGAGCTACTTGCTTGCCCACTAACAGCCAAACGACCCAATGCTCCTACAAATGAACTCTTCCATCTATAAAATGGAGTTCACACGGTGGTGGCAAAAATGCAACAACACAAGAACACCACTTGTCTTGGACCCCATTGTAGAGTGTGAGCCCTGTAGAACCATTGTGGTTTTGAACTGCCCGTAGAACTCCTGAAACATGGAAGCCCCAATGACAATGGGACATGGTGTTGTCCATCCCTGAGACTGGTTGTAGAATGGACCATGAAGATGCATTAGGCTTTCAATCGGCTGGTTTTCAGAACTGGATCAGTCTCCCAGCAACACCCTAGGCTGATAAATGGGTGGTGGCTGTCTGTGGGGTGCCTGGTCGAGTAGGAAAGCATGTCTGTCACATGGGAGGGGAGAATTCTACCACGGAACCCACAGATTGGGCTTTGCATCCAAGACTGCAGTGTCCAGTGTGGAGGAGAGTCTGAGCCTGCCCCAGTTGGTCCATGTCAAGCAGGAGTGCAGACTGCATTCCTCTCCTCTGAGCAGGTTGGTCCTGCAGTTTCTGAGTTGTCCTCAAAGGCTCTGAGTAACAAGTGTCTTCAGGTAGAAAGGAGCAGCAGGATCCCCAGGAGCTCCAGGGTCACAGGGTTTTTCTCTTTGTGGGGAAATGAGTCTGAGCCATTGAGGTCTCGCTGTGGTGCTCGTGGGGAGGTGAGGCACTGTGAATAGCAAGGGCAGTGGTTCGGGAGAGGACGATGAAGCTGTCAGCTCCTGTGAGACCTTACAGTCCTGGAGACCTTCCGGAGGCAGGATTTCACTATGAGGGGGAGTTGACCCAATGGCAGAATGCATTTGGGGGGGGGGGAGGGGGGGTTGGTATGCAACATGAAGTTGTAATGTAAATACCTGCTATATAAGACCTCTTTAAATAATTGAAAAGCAAGCAGATTACTTTGAGGACTGGTGTGCACCTGATCCAAGCCATGGTATTTTTCCACTTGCCTCATATGTATATGAAAGTTGGACATTGAATAAATAGGACCACAGACAACTCCATGTATTTGAAATGTGGTGCCGGAGAAGAATATAGAAAGTACCACAAACTGCCAAAAGTGCCCATAGATCTGGCTTGGAAGATGGGCAACCTGCATGCTCCTTAGAAGCCAAGCTATCCAGACTTGGTCTAGGTACTTTGGACATGTGGTCTGGCGAGACCAGGCCCTGGGGTAGGACACTGGGCTTGGTCGAGGAGAAGGGCGTGGAAGAGAGCATGGCCCTCAAGGAGACGACTGACACAGCAGCTGCACCTATGGGCCAGGCCACGTAGGGCTGCTATGAATTGCAACCGACTGGCCACCACCAAACTTAACTGGGTCTTTTAAACATTTAATCAGGAGAGGGCAAAATGTGACATCATCCTATGCTGCATTATCCTGAGAGAGATTCAGGTGCTCGGGGTGCCAGGTGTTCTTCATAGCGGGACCCCAACAGGCACAGTGGAGGGAAGGGCAGGCTGGCGGAGCACTGTCCTTGTGGTCACTGGGCTGGTCCATGGGATGAATGAGAGTAGGCACCAGAGGCCCCACGCCTAGCCTGCCCTAGTTTTGTAGATTCCTGTCAGATCCTCCGAGTTTCTCGGCATGGTTTTGAGTGCAGTCTACACAAGGGAGCACAGTCTACATACCCTCCCATGTTCCAAGAATTCTTCCGGAGCTGCGCCCCCAGCGGGTGCCTCTGCTGTGAGCTGCATCTTCCCTGAGGTGGTGAGCATGGCTTGATGCAGATCCTTCAAGTGCACCCTCTAATTTATGATTTTATTTTTTTATTTTTTATTTTGGGAGATACGCCTTGTTGAGAGAATTCCTCTCTGGAATTTAAGAAGTAATGGATGCAGACCTCATCAGCCCCTGGCCTTTCCGTAGTTCATAATGAAAACGAATGTTCATTTTTCCTTTAAAACTGTCTCCAGCTAAATGATACTGACGCTTTCAATTTTTAACATCATAATCAATAAAGGCTGCTTATGCACACTTTGCAAAACCATCAGTTTAGAAGTTTGAAAAAAAATCTGCATATGGCTGCAGCTTGCTGGCTGGAACGCTCTCACACTAAATCTTCTGAGTTAAAGTTTTACTGGTGTGTTATGAGTAAAAATGCCTTGTCAGCCATCTGCCAGTTTTTCTCCTAACATCCATATTTCCACCCCTTGCTAAACATTGGGAGCATGCGGCCACAAGAGGCCACCTCTACAATTAAACAGGCGAGTGCAGCAGCAGGAGGGAGGGCATGTCAGGAGAGAACTGTCTAGTATTCATTTTAAAGGTCCATGAAGACCAACTCTGCCCCCCTCTCCCCCCGCAGGATAAGAGACTGGTGGTGAACTGTATTCGAAACCGTTTGCCCCAGGGGACAGAGGCAGGAGGCAGGGGGCGGGGTGTGTGGAGGACAAGGGGGTAAGAGCAGACCGAGGGGAAGGAGACGGGAAAGAAGAAAAGGCCCCAAACAATGGCCGGCCTCAGAAGCTTCAACACATGCTCATCATGGCGGACGCATCAGTCTGGCACTGCACAGACCCAACAAGGTTACCCAGTGGGTTGCATGAAATGAGCTGCGGCGCCAGGGTCCCTCTCGCGTCTCCCAGCTCTCCCGGGGCGTTGGTTGAACCCTCTGCCAATGCTGGGTGAGAAGGCCGTTCGTTAGCACTGCAGGTTCACGTCAGAAATGGGGGGTGGGGTGGGAGCCCGCCTCTGCATTTTCTCGCTGAGAACTGTACATCAAACAACTAGCATCACTTCCTCAAACATTTATAATTTAAGCTAAACGGTATTAATGACTGGAAATCTCCTATGTGAGGGGAGAAAGGGGGAGAGGGAGGAAAGTAGGAATTTAAAAAGTAGATGGAAAAACCTCAGGAAGAGCAAGAAGTGCCCAAGCTTTGTGTCAGGGGACTCAGCTCCCCTCCACTGTCCCGTGGTGTTGGGGCCCAAGTGTTTCATCTCAGAACTCCCTGCAAGTGACTGGCAGGAGAGCTAACGAGCTTGCTGCAAGAAGCCTGGCGAACTTTTCATACGGCAGCGTTTTGCAAAGCTCAGAAGCAGAAGGTTGCTTTTTGAAAGCCCTTATTAAAAAGCGATCCCTGCTGCATCTGTGGAAGCTGTCCTGGGAAAGACCTGTGTTTGAACGTCTTGAAACCTGCCAAAGAGAAGTGGAAAGGGGGCGCTCTGCTGGGCCCAGCAGGCTGCCCACCTCAGGGAGCTGGGTGGGAGCAACAGGATGGGGCAGGGCAGTTCCTGGGTGTTTTGCAGAAGCTCACCTGCAGGTGTGTGTGTCAGAGAAGGTAGGTGAGTGCATGGAGAAGGGAAGCCACGAGAGCGAGTCAAGGCAGCAAGGGCCATATGGAGCGGTCTTTGAGACTCTCATGGAAAAGTTTCATGGTCTCTTAGCTTTATTTTCCCATGAGCTTGTTGGCACTCCCTCAGACAATGAGATCTTCCCCCTCAAAAATGTGCCACGCTCCTGGCCTGGACGTCCTTGACATTGTCGATGCTAAGAGTATCTCACCCACCTGCCTTTGGAGTTTTACAGGTGAGAATAAAAAAAAAAAAAAACAGAGTGAACCAAAAACCAGCTGCCACTTCCGGATCCCTGGTGGTGATAACTGGGAAGCATTGGATTACTGATCACAAGGTCGGCCGTTCAAATCCATCAGCTTCTCTGTGAGAGAACCACAAGGCTGCCTGCTCCTATAAAGACCTATCATCTCAGGAAACTTGGGGAGGGTCAGACTAGGCTCATGGGCCCTGGGCCTGGGTGTCTTCTCCTTGCGAGGTCCCATGACCTCATGAGGTACTCACAACACAACTGCAGGAGTGAACTGAGACGCACATTGGATGTGCTTCCCAAATCACAGTACCTACTATCTGCATACCTGCTGGTTCTGGGAATATGTCAGCCTCAACATCGGCTGCCACTCCCTGCCTGCAGTGTCACTGGAGCCCACCTGTCCAGGTAGAGACACCCAGGATGGGGAGCAGGAGAGGCTTAGTCAGCACTGATAACGTGAGTGAGCGGCCTCCAAGACTCTCCTGTAACTGCCTGATCCTCTCACGCGCACACCCTGGTGGGCTCCGAGGCAGGGCTCAGATGAGCTCCTCCAGGGACTGTCAGGGCGGGAGGCCCATGACAGGACCTTCATTCTGCCCCAGCCTCCTGACTCATTGGTTTGTTTGTTTTTTACTTTTATTGTTATTACTAGTTCTCTTTTCCCTGATAAACCTTCGCAGAAGAAGAGCACTTGGAAACAGCTGGAACAAGTCCCTCAGCAGGTGGAGTTTGGCAGGCTGGTTCCCAGATCCAACCGTCGGATCAATCGACTGCCCACTGAAACAAGGGGAAAAGGAAGAGGTCCCCTAAAAGCAGTCCCTGTGTCCTGCCTCCCGGTTTCCTTCCCAGGTCAGAGCCAGCAGCAGAGGCAGTGGGCACACTGGGGAGAAGGCTCCCTTCTTCCAGATGTATATGAGTCTCTTCTGCCGGAGCTGTTATTGTTTGTTTGTTTTTGTAAACAATAGCAGCAGCAATTCTGCAGCCCTCTTACTTCCTGGGCTGTTGAGTTTCTGTTCTTTTGCGTTCATTGATGAGGGAGTTGGGATCTGTTGTGGCACAGATCCCCTTCCTGCTCTCTCTCTCCCCCTTTCCCCACTGCCTTTGCGGGCCTCCATTTCTGTAGGGCTCAGTCTGGGGGCAAAGGCAGCAACCAACAGAAACAGGGAAACCAAGGCACTCCTTTTTCTTTTTAAAACAAAACTGTATTCGCTTTGTTTTCATTGATAACACACACACACACACACACACACACACACACACACACACCTTGTTACCTGCCGATGTGGGGGTGAGGGGGGGGTGGCCAGGGATGATACTTTTCCAGTGAGGCAGTCATTCTTACTCTCCTTATCTGAGTTGTTTCTCCTCATTAGCATAAACCCACTGCCTCCGAAGTTTCCAAGGAATTTTGAAGTGGCTGCTATCCATTTGACCTAAGACTTTTACTTTTTATTGTTGGTGGAATCTTTTTAAGCATTTTCCTGTGAGCCAAACTGGAGAAGGTATTTCTCCACTAGTCCTACCTGGTTTGGACACCTCATGAGCGTAGACTCTCACAGGGTTGGTCAAGGTCTCTGCATGCGTTCAAGAGAACAGGCACTCAAGACCCAAAGACCTTGCTTTGGTTCCCTGGGCCAGACAACCTGTGGACTTTGGTCTCTTGTTCCTCCCTGCTTAGAGGACTGGTGGACCTGACTGGGATGGGGCCAGGTTTCCTATTAGTGGCAGTGAGGAAGATGGAGATACCGCTTCCCAACTTGGTTCCTGGCCTGGAAGCAGCTTCCCCAGTAGACCCAGGGTGGGTATCCTAAGGATTTGTGAGTGACCATAGGAGGGGCTTCCTACAACTCCAGCATATGAGTCTTGCTCTAGGAAGGGAACTGGATCTCCCTTTGCTTGTAAGTTGATAACGCATCATCACAGCCACTCAGAATGCTAATTGCAGAAGTCACCCCTGGATACAGAGGCCGAGGGCCTACTTACTGTAGGATTCTGGTCCATACTTCTCCATCCTGGGTCTAGAATCTCTAAGCTCCCTTCAAAGTCCATGGAACAAGAATCAGAAATCAAGATGGGCCTATTAAATCCCCACAGGCCTAGAAAAAGCATGGGGGTGTGGGTGTGGAGTCACCAACAGAACCACGTGAGCTATTGCTTATGGCAACACTTTTCAATGGGGCTGGCACGTGGGAGCAGTGAGGTGTTCCCATCAAATGGACGGGTAAGCAAGAGGAGGTGGTGCACAGCCCACGGAACAGGACTTAACTACAAAAAGAAATGAGCTCCGGCGTGTGCTCACCCCAGCATGGTGAGCTCAGAAGCGCTCTACCAACAGTGAAATAAAGCCGGCCACAAAAGGTCCAACACGGAGTGATCACATGCTTATGACATAAGGAGACACATAAAACCCAAACCCACGAGGGGTTCCCAGAGGCTGCAGGGAGGGAGAAAGAAGTGTGGAATTTACATTAATAGGGGAGGACAACAAGACTGGATGTATAATATCAAGGAGAGGTGTCAGCATATTACATCAGTGATTTACAGGGGGAGATGCTGGATCATCCAGTGTTGTTCAATGCCTAATTACACCATGATTTTTTTTAAAAAAGTCCACATTACTGAGTGAGTCCACTAGCGTGCTTTTCTAGGATCCATGTCTTGGGAAACTGAACAACCTCTGAAAGGGTGTCTGCTGCTGGTTCCCCTTCCACCCCCACCCCACCCCGCACCCCTCCCCTACGCCCACGGGGGCCTCTCTGGGATGTGGAGTGTCGTGAAGGGAGCAGCCAGGTGTATGACTCTGTCTTGTGGCCTCGGGGGGCGTAGAGTCAACCCCACCAATGGCCATGGCTGCATTTTCTTCGACGTATTTGGAACTGCAATATCCATTCTCGCCACCCTTGTATCCAAGTTCAAAAAAAGGAAAAAAGGTAAAGATGATGAGATGTAGTTCCTGTAATATTTAATGATCACACTGAAACACTGACATAAATTGCGCTGAATTTACAAATCTCTGTTTCCTTTGAAAATTACACCCCAGCATTTAATTCACCAAAATAACTCATTTTATACAGCACAACAATGTAGTAAAATAACTCATCTTGAATATGTGGATATGAATAGATTTAACACATCTGCATTGAACAAAATGAATTCATCTAAAAGCCGAGAAACGGCTGTTCTCTTCTGAGAGTTACCGATCATTTTACCATTCCCTCCAGTTTACTCGGTGGGTTTTGTTAAATTACTTTAGGAATTAGGAAATGAGGAAAACAGAAACACCAGGTAGGTTTTGTCCTAGTTGGAGGAGGGGGTGGGGAGAAGGGGCATAAATAATCATTTGTATGATACCTTATTTCATTAAAACGTCTATTTACAAGTCGCAGAGCCCAGGGAGGGCCCTCCACGCACTGCAGGTGGTTTGCTTTAGTCCTTGGGAAATACGACATTTCCATGACATCATTTCCCCAACAGAAGTCTGGGTAGTAAAATTATTTTTGAGGCTGAGTTTAAAGTGTTAAAAACAAATCACAGATCAAGTGTGTTGCAGGGCGCCCTGCCGGCAGGAGAAAGTCACTTTCAGCAGACACGGCCTTGGCAGTGCTGTGCTTAGCGGCCTTAGACTGGCCCCGGCCTCTGTCAGTCCCTGACTCAGAAGCACTGCAGACCCTGAGCACCCACCCCTGCCGTCCAGTGGTTTTTCACTCCCGTGGACCCTACAGGACAGAGAGAGGGCACAACTGCCCCCTTTGGGTTTCTGAAGCTGTACATTTTAAGGAATAGAAACTCTTATCTTCCTTTCAAAGGTCAATGAGTGGATTCAAACTGCTGGATCCTGCTCTTTGCAGCTCCACGATACCCCCTACACCACCAGAACCGGACAATCCCCTTGGTGATGTGTGCACCGCGCCTTTCTTCCTTGTCCATCGTGCTCTGGAAGGCTGCTCCAGCAGTTCAGGGTCACAGCAACACCTAAGCCACCACGGACAGATGGATGGGGTCTGCTGTGTCTGAGAGTCACTGGCCAGGTATCCCACCTGGGCCTTGGAGTGTAGGGGAGGCTAGGATTCCACCTGCCAGAGGTGTTTTTAATCATAGGGTCTCACATGGGTAGATATGTATTGGTCTGGCACTCACCATGATTCCGTGGTGGATTCTCCCCAAAGCAGAGCTTCTATAAAGATGCAACGCTCCCTCTCCAAAAGACCCCATTTTTTGTCAATGCTATGTATTTAAATATTTTTACAAAACAGTCTTATCACCTTCAAAGTAGTCTTCATTACCCTTAATACATTTGTCAAATCTGCGATTTTACGTAGTTAAATCACTGTCTTTTCATGTCCCTCTGCACTCTCAGAAACAAAAAGAAGTCATATGAAGTAGGGTCAGGTGAATAAAGTGCATTGGGCAAGAGAGGCATGCTGTTCTGTTGCCCAGAACTGGTGCACTGAGATGGCTCTGTCAACAGGAGCATTGTGGCGGGGGCAAAACCAGGCAAGACTTTTTTGCCACACACTTTCATGCAATCTTTTCAGAATCTCTAAATACAAAACCTGACTAACAATCTGACCTGGTGGAATGAACTCCAAATGCCTTCACATTAAAAAAAAAAAAAAAAAGCATGATCTTGATCTTTGATTTCACTTGACAAGCTTTTTTTGGGTGAGGTGACAATGGCATCTTCCATTGGCTTGATTGATATTTGCTTTCAGAATCATAAAAATAGAACCATGTCTTCTCACCAGTAATGACATAGGGTGAGGGGGAAGTCTGCTTCACTTTGGAGCTGTTCTTTCAAAACATGACATGTTTCCACTTGACACTTTGTCTGATCACTCAGAACCTAAGGCACACATTTCACAATGACCCTTCTCATTCTCAACTTTTCCATTAAAATTCACTGAACTGAGCTCCAAGGTAGTAGAGATGACTTCCCCATCTCTTCAATGGTCAGTCTTTGAGCACAAGTTCAATAATTTTGTTGACATTTTTGTCACTTGGGGAAGTTCATGGATGTCAGAATATGATGGTTTGTCACCTTTTTTGAATTGAGGAAAATACTCATACACTTGAGTTTTTCCCATAGTGCTGTCCTTGTACGTTGTGTTCAACATCACAACAGTTTCTGTGGCATTGTTCCTGAGCAGGAAACAAAATTTCACAGCCACACACTGTTCTCTTAAATCAGCCACCACAAAAAAAATAAGGATCAAACAAAAAACTGCTTTTATGAAAAATTTCACTGTGACCGAAGAGAACATTTCCAGGATATGCCACTTGGTCCACTAACTCAGAGTGAGTTGCTAGATACCTGCATAGCAGGAAAGTGCATACAGTGATAGCTCTGCTCCACCCAGAAGAGAATTTCCGGTTTTTGGTGGCATCTCTTATACAAAAGAGCCTTCACGTCATAATGGTTACATGTTGGGCTGGTAACCATAAGGTCAGCAGTTCAAAGCACTAGCTGCTCCTCAGGAGAAATACGGGCTTGCTGCTCCGATAAAGAGTGACTCTCAGAAATGTTTCTTGCCTGGCTCATAGAGTCCCTGCAGTCAGAATCAACTCAATGGCAAAGAGTAAGCCCTTATACATGTGCAGTAACATCCCAGGAAGCAGATCCCTTCCACCACAGGCGGCTGGGAATGACTTAATAAGTGTGATACATGTGGGATTAATTGAAGGGCAGGGAGATGAATGACTTGGCGAGTCTCGCCTTTCTTGTCTCTTGCTCTTTGATCATCAGACCAGTGTGCAGCTGCCTTAGCTGTTTCTCTGTCTCAATTTGTAAGCTACACTACTTGTAGGACACCTAACACCTGGACTGTGTCGCGGCAGTTTGATGTTCCTGCCTTGCCACACTACTGGCATATAGATGTTGGACCCTGTCATCTGGCTGTTGGTGACCTGCTCTGCTGTTTGCTGCCTGTGGCCAGATAGTCTGAATTGCTCCACAGAGGACTCAGCTTCCCTGACTTGCCCTAGGGGCCCTCAAGACTTGAAGGACAGCCAGTGTATTAGCTGTCTCACAGAATTGAGTTGAACTGAATCATTTGTCCTGCTCTATAATTTGCTGTTTATTTTTATGTTATATCTATCTATATAAAGGTATATAAAATCATAAGTGTCCTGGTTTTGTTTCTCTAGAGAACCTTATATAACATAGTAAGAAAGGTATGCCATGAGAAGCAACTGCAAGTACACCTGGTGTAAAGAAATTTAGGAACAGATTCATCTGACTAGTGATGAACTTTAACCCAGCCATGAGTCCCCATCCATGTGCACCCCACAGGGCTCAGGTTGCTGTGGACCGTAGCAGATAGACTTCCGGAAGGACCAAGCAGCTCTTGCTTACAGCATTGCCTGAGGGTAGGTTAGTTAAGGCCTTTGAGCTATTGTTAGCATTCACAGAGAAATGCTCCCTGATCCAGCACAACCCCTGTGACTGATGGCAAGTGAGTTCTTCATGATCCATGGCTGGCTGGTTTTGAGAAGTTGATCACTTACCTTTTCTTCCGAAACTTCTTAGTCGGGAAGTTCCACAACCACTGAGTCGGCATCATAGCAAAAGGCAAGGTCTCCCTGCCAGGTACGTGGTCGCTGTTTTTGAACTTCTCAGGCCAGGAATCAAACCAGCCTCTCCCACCCACCAGACTTCTACCACCAGCCCTTCCTGACTCAATGGAATAAAAAGGCTAGATTGGGTATGGCGTAGGAGGCAGTCAGAGGATGGCTAAATACAGCAAGAAGCACAGGTTGAGCCCAAAAGAAAGGCCACCTTCCTGAGGAGGATAGAGTTCACCTGAGAGAAACAGGTAGCACTGACTGTTGTCAAGCAGAACAAGGACCCCGTGTACTCAGTTTGCCTTTCAGAAGGACATGGCGTATTACCCTTCTCCCTTCCTTCCATGGGATTACATGGCCACAGCCTTTGTCGTGTCACCATAAGAGTAGGTGTCCTGCTGTCTTTGGGCTGAGCCACAGGGACTTGCTTCGGGGTAGCAATGCGTGCTTGGGCCGGATGCAATCATAAGTCTTAATCATGCAGCCCTCTCCCCTGCCTGTAGTATTTCATGAGAGAGCTTACCGGGGGAGGGGCAGCCGCTCCCCTCTGTTGGGACCTCTTCCCAGCTGAACCCAGTCTGACCTGCAGTCTGGACAAAGCTGTCCCAGCCTTCAGTGCACAGTGTGGGCTGCCTGCTGGCTGATGTCGCGGCCCCCAGGCTCAGGCTCTGTGCTACAAGGAATGTTGCTGAAATGCTGGCTACCAGAGCCCGGAGAGGAGGGTGCAGCAGGACAGGGGCTGGTCTGCACCTGGATAGGTTTCTGTCCCTCACTGGGCTTCATGTCCTCGTCAGGCAGGTGGAAAGGTTGTAGTAGATGTGCCCTCGGGGCCACGTTTGCTGCCACACGAGGGAGCACAGCTGGGTTTGGTCAGCTAAAGCCGCAGAGAGCGTGCCATTATTGTCAGGAAATGGCCCAGGGGCTCACAGAACTTGTGCTCCCCTCAAAGTCTAGTCCAGCTTTGCAAACACAAGAGGTAGGTCGCTGTGTCCTAATGTCAGGGCAAGTCTGTGGGTCCTACCCACGGGAGATGTGGGGTACACACGGTGTGAACGCTTTGCCCGATGTCCCCCTGGAGCTGAGACACTGCCTGTCGCGTCTCACTCCCAGGGCACCGAAGGCTTTCACAGGGGCCAGAGGCTGGAAAGGCTCCGTGAGGCCTGAGCTAGGGGTGGGTTTCCAAGGAAGGGTGATTACCCTGGAATCAGTACTAAGGATGGGATGCTCTCGGGAGAGCAATTGGGGTGCCTTCTGGTGCGGTCACCTCCAGGTATGCCACCTTCTTCCACGCCAGGGCCACTGTCAGAAAGGCAACTTCATCGAACTAATTAGCAGGGTCTGCCACTTTACAAATCTGTCGTGGCTTTCCTGGCATGAAACAGCTGCTCAGGCAAAGAGCTGTAGGAACCTATTAAAAATCACAAGCCTGGAAGAAATGACGGGAAGGGGGGATGCCAAAGGGGGAGAGAGGGTGGCAACTTCCCTCCCACAGGTCAGCGACCCGCTGCCCACCTCTGTGTGTGTCCACCTCCGAGCAAGAAACGGTTAACACGGTTAACACGGTGGTGGCAGCGAAGGCGAGGGGCCCCCCTGCCTCTCGGGGCTTCAGCTGTTCACTTGGTTTTTCCTCCTGAAATGCTCAGTTTCTAACTCGGCTTTGAAGGAATGCTCTCCGGTGGACTGCAACCTGTCACCGCACCCTGTCATCCGTCCAGTAATTAAAATCTGACTGATTTACTGACTGGCACCAACCATCATAGCTCAGGAGTTAGCCGATGTTCATCTTTCCCAAGGCTAAATTTACTTTGTGAAAAGAGACTGCTTGCTCCCAAGCTGAGCTGTCATTCAGCTGCTGTGGAAACCATAAAGATACCTAACAGAGCCCTCACCAGCCATCTTTAGTTTATCTTACTCTAATATTTATCACCAGCCACAAATGAACATAATGCAGGCGAGTTCGCGAGAGCACGAGCAGGCGGATTTGTGGGCTGCAGGGGGCCGAGGGGAAGGGGCACAGGGCCATCTCCCAGAAGGGTCACAGGCAGGCCTGCTCCAGGGAAGCAGAGGAATGCCGTTTGTTATCCACTTAGAAGCAGCTATGGACTCGGACGTGGAAAAGCAGACCTGGCTGGGTCTGCATATTCACCAAGCAAAAAGCTGTGTGAAGGCTGTTCGGGTTTATGGGGACCCCGGAGTGGACCCATGCACCAACGCCAAGGCAAAGGATGTCGATCTGAAGCAGCTCAGGCACCAGATCTTTCTTGCCAGTGAGTATGATGAACTTGAACCTCCAATCCCCGCTGACAAGTGGAACATGGCAACGACTCACACAGCTCAGGGACTCCCACGCCTGGCAAAGGCAACTTCCAGGGCCACCAGCAAAGGGCTGACTTACTAAGTAAAAGTCCAGTCTTACAGGAAACTGAACAAGCCCTGGGGCGCCTCCTTTCAGGTAGGCTGCTGGCAGCGGCCACTAGACCCTGATTTTAGGTTTCCTGAGTCACCCTGTTGCCTATGGGCCAAGCCAGCTTCTCTGTTTCCCCTGTCTTCACAGGGGTACCGCTCACCCAGAGGCATGACCTTTTCCGATCCTTCTCTAATGCTCTCCTTGGAAGCAGCTTCTGCTGAGTGTGTAATGCTCTTTGCCCTGCTGGCTTCTGCCCTGAGGGGGAGCCCGCGCTCACTGCCCCTTGTCTGGCTCTGTGACCGGGCACTCCTGGATCATTCTCCCAGCATGGGTGCTCAGCTCTCTGCTGAGTGACAAGGTGTCCCTGCAGTGGCAGACCTGACCCTGACGCTTCAGGGAGCTCACAGTGAAGAGGGAACCCAGTTGGCAATGAGGTTCAGAGATCAGGTAACAATCCCTCTCTACCTGAAGGACCCCCCAAAAACAATCCCCGCTGCTGCTGACTGGAATCCAGCACAGAGCGACCCTCCAGAGGGCTTCTATAAGGTTCTATAGGAACAGACAGCCTCATTTTCCTACCAGGAAGTCGCTGGCAGGTTTGAAGCACCAACCTGAGCAGTCTGATACCTAACGCACAGCACCCCTAAGGCTTGTTAGTGATGAATCCAGGACACACAACTGAAGGAAGCTCTGGCTGGCAGGGTCAGTAACTGAGAAGGAGCGTTCCTTAAAATCTGGTGTCCCACTTGTCTGGCCTCATGCTGGTCTTCGTCCTGCTATAATAATAAATCTCTAGTTCTTTATGAGGCGCAAAGGCTTGGGGATACCCTGCAACAGTCAGGGTCATCTGCTCATGTGACCTAGAACTAACAGGACCCTTACGTGAAGACCAGGCCTCAGTGAACCCCCACTCTTCCCTGGCAGTGGCATTGATTGCCCCCCAGAGTCACAGTACAAAACAACACTCAGTGTGACCTCAGGTGGTGGTGCTGGCTGCCATCCAGTAGGCTGGCTGCCATCCCCAACTTCATGGACAACAGAACAAAGGCAGATGGTGCCTTTGTGACCCTGACAGTCTTCATCGACTGATTTTCGGAAGTGGGTTGCCAGGTCTTTCTTCACACTCTGCCCTTCGCCTGTAAATTCCCATTCCACATCATAGTAACTGGTAAGTCCTCACTGATCAATGAGTGGTCACTGCATGAGGCTCATTGGGCAAGAGCCAAACCTAGGTCTCCTCCTCACCAAACAAATTCGCCGACTCCTTGCCACCCGCAGAGCAGAGGAGAACTGCCCCGCCGGGTCTTGGAGGCTGTCAGGCTTGACCGGAGGAGAGCAACCAACCTCATCTTTCCCTCCAAGTGTCCTGCATGGGCAGTGAGCACCCATGGGACCACCACTGCCCTCACTACTGGGGGTATAAACACATCCTTTGCAAAAGAAACACAGAGGCTGTTCTGACAACAAAAAGGAGCCACAAGCAGAGGCTTCAGGAGGTCCTCCAAGTGTGTGCCCAGGGTTTCTTTGCTCTCCCAGCACTCCTCACCCTCCTTGGTTGTTGGAACAGGCTGTTTTTGGTGGAAAGACTTAGTGTAGGAGCTTCCTGAGAGGCCTGTAAAGTGACCAGATTTTAAGCGGGACACCATTGACTGGGGTGGGGGGGGGAGGGGGGCTCTTGATTAAAAATTTCATAGAGACTGAACCTCGATGGCGTAGTGGTTGTGCGCGGGACTGCGGCCCACTGGGATGGAGGTTCAATTCCAGCAGCGGCTCCATAGGAGCAAAGGCTGGGCCTCCTACTCCCACCACCAGAGGACAGTGATGCCCAAAAAACAAAAAAAAATTTTCATAGAATGCAAAAATAGTATTTTAATATATTTATTTAATTTTAAAACACCATGGGATACAAGACACATTGTTAAAAAGTGGTACATCTGGTTACCTTATGAAAGGGGAACCTGGTCAGAGGAATGTGTCTGAGGATTTCTAGAGGGAGGATTCTATGGAGAGCTCAGAGCAACCAGGAGCCTGGTTTGACCTTTTCTTGGGCTTCCCCTACCACCCTCCCAAGGGAAGGCTACTGGGGTCAGCTACTGGGACCAAGAAGTTCTGGGTCCCAGGGACATTGCATCTCATATGGAAGATAGCTTTCAAATGTAGACCAAAGTATTTCCCCAGGGGCTGAGGATCCCACCTACCTCCCCAAAGGCTAGCATGTGGATTGGGGTGTTCACGCCCCACGGGCCACCCTCACAGTGCAGCTCAACCGAACACTCTGCACGCAAATCAAGGACTCTTACAAGATGAAGAGGGGAGAGCTGTGCAGGACCCGCCATTAGCAGACAGCCCAGGATGTGCTCCTGGTTTTGTCTCAAGTGTCCCAAGGGAGTGACCTCCTGCAGTGAAGCACTGTCCTTGCTGTGTTAGGAAACCCTCCAGGAACCAAGAGGAGTCCAGTCTAGAGTTACAGATCCATCTGCACTTCACCTTCATGCTACACAAGCTGCGGAGGGCAGCAGGAGGACAGAGAGTTCGTATTTTTATTTTGAGTAAATCAATTGGTTAATCGGGTTGGGATTTTCCATCTGGGAGTTGAAAGTGCGAAAGAAGAACAGTTCATGCTTCAAGCCATCACTTTAAAATACAACCCCCTGTTCACAAGCTGCCTTGATGCAGGGTCCAATGGGCCATAATGAAGTGGTATCAAGGCCAGGGCAGACATATTTTAAAGTAACAGCAAATAAATTTAGCTAATTAGGCATTCTTAATGCCCAAGAATCTTTTTGTTCTTTTTTCTTTCTCTTTTTTAACCCATTTAATCTTCCTACTTTCTAGACAGAATTTCTTCCTCTGTCCTATTCTTTTTACCTTCATTTCCTTGGCTTTTCTCCCCTGCTTCTCCTTTGCACCTCCTTTGCTTCATCGTGCCCTGACAAGTTCAGATGCTGACTGTCCTGCAGCTGGGAAGCTGGTCTGTTGGTTCTAAATCTAAGGTGAAGTGACCAGATTTTAAGCAAGACACTATTGATTGGGGGTAGGGGGGTTCTTGATTAAAAATTTGGACTATATGGAGTAACAAAAATTTCATAGAACACAAAAATAGTATTATAATATATTTATTTTAATTTTGGGGGGCATCATTGCTCTGGTGGGAGTAGGAAGCCCAGCCTTGCTCCTGGAGAGCTGCCGCTGGAATTAAACTGTCAACTCTGTGAGCCGCAGTCCCACACACAACCACTAGCCACCAGGGCTCAACCTATTTATTTTAATTTTAAAACATCATGGGACATTGTTAAATTGTTAAAAAGCAGGACATCTGGTCACCTTATTCTAAGGGACTACAGGACCTGAAACATTGTGGTCTTTATGAAGGAGCTAGCTCCAGTAAATTTTGAAAACTCCACATTATACCTGCCTGGGAAGAAGCCAGTAAGGTGAAGAGAGACACAGAAGTGACTTCTGCAAACTTTCTCAGGAAGAAATGAAGTGTTAGGTGAAATCAGCCTGTATGTCTGTCTAGATCAGTGGTTCTCAGCCTTCCTAATGCCTCGACCCTTTAATACAGTTCCTCATGTTGTGGTGACCCCTCAACCATAATTTTTTTTGGTACTTCATAATGACAATTTTGCTGCTGATTTGCTACATAATTTCATAATGATAATTTTATGAATTCGGTAACCCTTGTGAAAGAGTGATTTGACCCACAAAGGGGTCTTGACCCTCTTGTTGATCCTCAGTCTACGTTGATGGATCAGCTTGTGGTATCAGATGTGCTCACTACATGAGGTCTCTTGCATTCTGCTCGTATTGCTCATGGTACTGAGATTCAAAACTCTTTCTAGGCTTTGGAGGAAACAGGGCTGGCCACTTCACTAGTAAGACATAGAAGCCATTGGCAAGCAGGAGGCTGGTTGAGGCCTCCAATAATCATAAGTGTGCCTTTCTGAGTTTTTTGATAGTTGTCCAGTTTGACTTTGTCATGCCCTCAGTCCCGTCGTTCCCACCTTTCTGTGGCATAGACCTGGTAACGACGAAAAGCCGAAGAGTGGCAAAGCAAGCAACCAACTGTCGACAGACATCAACTGTGCACTATTTACTCGACCAGAGTTGAATAGGAGCACGTGCACACCTGGTTTTATTTTATAAAACAATGCCTCATAAACTAAATGCAAAACCAGCAATTTTATTACATTTATCTTGGTAATATGTTGCAAGCCATTTCAACAGAACAAATTCCCTGGCAGATCCTTGCCTCTCCCACCCCACCCCCCACACACACTCTCATGAAGTATGGTTGCCCAAGAAGAAGAGTCGGGGGCTGGTGCATATAGTGGTCTTAGCATTCGGGCTAGAGGAGCCACGTGGAAGGCTAGACCTTGAAGCCCACTCAGATGCACCATGAGTAAAATGACCAGATTTTAAGTGAGACACCACTGACCAGGGCAGAGGGCGGGGGCGCGATTGGGGCGATGTTCTTGATTAAAAATTTGGTCTATATGAAAACAAAAATTTTCATAGAGTGCAAAAATAGTATTGCAATATATTTATTTTAATTTTGGAATTCCAAGGGGTGTTGTTAAATTGTTAACAAGTGGGATGTCAGTCACTTTAACCAAGGGGGAACGCCCCCAGGGTCTGCTTCAGAACGGGGGGCCCTTGGAGCACCTGATTGAGCTCACCGGATACTAGTGTGGCCCTTTGTAGCAAGCCCATCTGAAAGTTGGTTTAATCCACCTGTAAGAGCTAGCTGCTGTTGTAACCGCTGAAACGACGGCCAGGATCACCATTCAGATCTGGAAATGAACTCCCTGCCATGGCTCAACTTGCAGCCAAACCGTTGACAGGTCTCTATGGGGATTGCAACGAGTTGGAATTTTCTCAATGGCAGGAGTGGTCTAAGTGAAACTGCAGCATGAGAGAGAAATAGCAAACCAAGGCAGACCCACTGCAGCTGTGCTGATCCCCCCCCCCCCCAGGAACCCTGCCGAGGGTTTCCAAGGCTCTGAGGCTCAAGGCCTCCTGCTGCTCACGAGGAGCAACTGGTGAGGTGGAACCGCTGAGCTTGCCCGGAGCAGCCCAGTTTATAGCCGGAGCCACCACGGTGCCTGGGCGAGGAACTTGCACCATAGAATAATCAACCACCTGATGATATCCAAACGGCAGCAACCAATGTCTGCCCAAGGACAGAGCTCAGGGGGTTCGGAGAGGAGGAGCAGAGGAGACAGGAAACATCAGGAGGAAGGACGATAAGTGGTGGTGATGGCAGGGATTGCAATCACAGATAAGAAACAAAAAGAGTGTATGAATTCTTGTATGGCAACCTGACCTCCTCTGTAAACCTTTACCCAGTTTGCAATAAATAGTAAAAAGATGCTCAGAACTAAGAAATAGCTGAAGGTAGGATTCACTGTTTTTGCCTCCTTTCTGATGGCTTTAGGAAAAGGTAGAATGAGAGAGAGAGAGAGAGAGAGAGAGAGAGAGAGAGAGAGAGAGAGAGAAGCATCAGCTAAGGGTTATGATAATGCAGAAGAATGAGGTCACTTGAGGTTGGGGGTGAAGGTGGGGAGCAAGGACCCACTAGGATAAGCTTGTAAGAGGAGTTTCTAAGGAGGAGAAGCCCACAGAGCTCTGCTCCAGCAGTGAAGTGAGGCCTGCTTGATGGGAGCAGAGTATGTGCAAAAGGTGGTATGAGGTAGAAGATTTATCATTCCCTAGTTGTGATGGAAATCTGACTAAATGATAGATCTGCCACATGTCTTCTGCAGAAACAGAGGCTAGGGACTGCCTTCACATTGCAGTGGGTGCACTGGTGAATACAGCATCCCAGACGTAACCACCCCAGACAGATGTGTGGTGCCGAATAAGGCATCACTGAACAAAGAGGGGGATTTGGAGCAAGAGCCCAACAGGCATCTTTAAAGATCCTGGCTCAGGCCTCAGGGTTGTTGGGGAGGGCAAACCTTGGGTATGGATCTGTCAGAACTGTGGCTTTGGGGGCTTCAACAATCTCCAGTCACACAACCTGGGCTGGGCCCAGTCTCAGAGATGTGGGTGGGAACTCAAGGGCTTCTTTAAAGGCTAGTTCAGCATAGACAAATGTTTCAGGAACCAGTGCCACTCAACCCAGAATCAAGAACTCTGAATCCAGGCCTGGCTGCACCTGCCGGGGCAAGTCACTAACCCTAGTGGAGACTCTGCTCCTTTTACTAGGAGCCTACAACACTGTTGTGAAGAACAGAAAGAGCTGGAGCTGTGGACATCCTTAGCAAACCCAAGGCATCCAGTATCTGATGGAACTATGACTTCATGCCAATCTCAAGAACCCTCTGTGGATAGAGAAAGGAAGAAGAGCCACCAAGGGCCTTTAAAGCACCCACCGGATCTATAGGCCTATCCAAAGGTCTTGGGAAAGGTCATATCCAAGTGGTCTCGGAGATTCTGGTTAGCTAAGCCCCAACCCCTACCTTCAGGCTGATGCTGCCACTATGCAGTCACAGATAGCCCTCCACGTCTGACTCAAGAAGAACATATTTTTGGTGTGGCGGTGTTGGTGGTGGTAAGGAGGAGAAGTCCTGGTAACATACTGGGTTAGGAGATGGGCTGCTAATCCCAAAGTCAACAGTTCAAAACCATCAACCCAGAGTCAACAGTTCAAAACCACCAGTGACTCTCAGAGAAAGGAGGCTTTCCACTTCAGTCTCTGAACCATGGGGGCAATTCTACCCTGGGCTCTCAGGCCACTATGAGTTAGAATTGACTCAAGGTCAGTGAAGTGAGCATTGGTGTGTGTGTGTGTGTTTCCTGCGTTCTTAGACTAGCATTTTTCCAAATTGCTGACACTGCTTAATCAACACCACACATGTGTTCTAAAAGCATTTAGCACGAAGCAGTAAAGAGTTCTCAGCCACCATTTGGCTTCCATCTCTGTGTCTAACCCAGGCCCATGTGTCTTCTCCTGTCTGTCAACATGAGTCCCCAGGCGTCCTGCTAGATGGCTTCTCACATTGCCCACCTCCGGAGTGAGGGAGTGAGGAGACAGGAGAGGAGAAGGGAGGCAGAGAAAGCAGAGGAAGCAGAGGAGAGAAAGGAAGGATGAAAGGAGAGAATAGAGAAGTGGGAGGAGAAGGAAAAAGGAGAGAGGGAGGAAAAAAGAGAGAGGAAGTGGGAGGGAGGAGGTACGCTAAAGGGAAGCAGGAAGTCGGGCAGGCAGAGGACCCTGGTCCTAGTGACAGAGTACAGGCAGGTTGAGTGCAGCCTGGCCCCTCCAAGGGCCAGAGACAACCTGGGGCAGCCCCCATGGCCCTCCTCCCCTGCTGGCACGCACCTGAGGGTCAGGCCCTCACATCTAATTGGACAGCTGGGCTGGTGGTGGTGGCCTGACTGCCAGCTGCCTCCCCGGCCACAGTGACAGCAACATCAGGTCTCTGAAGTGCGTGGGAAGTGAGGGGCGCTGACACATGATCAGCCTCCCTCTGATACCCCTCAACCAACCTGACAGTTGTCCCGCAGCAACTCGTCAACCCTCCAGCCGGCCCTGGCGAGGCATTGTGGGTCGCATCCCGAAGAAAAACAGTCTGTAGAGGCTTCAAAAGAAGCTTTGGTTTTGCCCAGCTTCATTTCCCAGAAAGGAAGTCTGTCAAGGCAGGTGCGGAAGCCAGGTGAGGGAATAGTCCACGTCGGAAGGACGGCCCTGGCTGGGAGGTGAGCACCCTGGGGAGGTGGCAGGCCAAGCAGAAAGGGGACTGCACTGTCTTCCTTTCTGCTGTTCTGGACAGCACACCTCGTTGTCCCTCCTTTCGTCTCACATGACTTTCCAGGACAACGGTGATGGTAGACGGACGGCGCTCTGGCCCCCGAGTTAGGACTCTTCTTAACCACCGGTGGAGAGTGGGAACAGCAGATGGGGCCGCCTTGTTTTGCTACCAGATCGGGTCCACTCTCTGGTCAAGCCTCCTGCTTCAGGGAGCCCTCGCTCACCCTGGGCCTGTGTCCCAGTGCGGGAGGGGTGGGGTGCAGAGGTTTTTCCTAGAAGAGAGGAAGTATTGGTCAGATGAAGACATCTCACTCACTCACCGCTAGTAATGTCATTCCGACCCGTAGGGACCCCGTGAGGAAGGGTGGAGCTGCCCCTGAGGGTTTCTGCAAAGGAAAACCTCATCATCTCCTGAGGAGCAGCTGGTGGTCCCGAACTGCTGTCTGTGTGGTCGGCAGCCCAGTTTGTGACCCACGATGGCCCCGGCTGGCCCCAGGTAAATGACCCCGCTGCAGGAGGAGAGGATGCAAGAAAGTTGGCTGAGGACAATGCTCCATGCGCCGCACTTCCACAGGGACTTGAATTGAAGTGACCTGAATTAGAGTTTGAGGCTGGGGTTGTTTGCTTTGAAAATATGTTCCTGTTGCTTTACCTATGAAAAATAATGCAGAATTATTGCTCTCCCTAAGATGCAGCTGGTCCCTCAGTGGGAAGAGCAGGCACCACTGCTAGGAGATTGTACAGCAGAGCTAGCTCCTTACTACATGTGCTGGGTTTCCAGGCACGCAGGGAGTCCCTCTTCTCTGTGACCTGGGGTGCCAGCCTGAGTTCTGTGCTGCCCTGTTCTTCTTGGGGACCCTGGGAGGACAGCCCAGCAGAGTGAAAAAGTCTTGGGCCCCTGAGAGCCTACAAATTGGGTAGGAACCAGTCCTGAGCATGCTGGTGTTTAGCTGGGGCCTCTGGGGACTTTGATGACATCGTGGAAAGGCCAGCTCAGATAATCAACATGACCAGCCATTCCCTGCAGGTTCCAGACCTATCTCCAGCAGCATTGTGCAGAAATGAGAGAGCGGAGTGGGACTGGGGACAGAGGTGGTGCACCAAATATTTGACTTCCTGCCAGAGGTTGCTGATCAGAGAGGGTGTGGCCCAGCAGGTCTGAGGGCTTATTTTGAACCCAGCCTGCACATCTGAGGCCTGCTGGAGCCCCCTAGACTCTAAATTGGACACCTCCCTAGAGAAGAGTTTGAAAAATGAGAACTTCCCATAGAAACTGGCCTTATGAACAATTGTTGGACTCTAGTAGTTATCCACATCCCTCCATCTACCTGAAGAGGAAGAGGGGCCTTCCTTCTGACCCACCCAGTCTGTCTGGGGCCTGCTCCCTTCCCTCCATGGAAAGAAATGTCTGCACTGAATCAAAGCACACAGAGGGGCTGCCAAGCGAGCAAGGGAGCCCACACTTCCTTCTGTCACACTCGGGCTGGGCTTGTGCCTCTGCCTGATGCAGGTCCCTTCCTTCCAGCCAGACAGGGCCTGGCAAAGGGAAATTACAGGTGCTAAACAAAAGACTTCTCAGATGTTCCTGTGAGGGCGGAAGTTGTTGCTGAGAGGGCTGCGGGACACTCGAGGAGGTCCACACCACAACATTCTGAGGCCTGTCCCAGCAGTAGTGCAGGACTCTGCCTACTCCCTATGCATGAGGCTGCTCCACGTTCATTTTCCACTCTCCTCTGAGGACCCACAGCCTCCTCTCTCCCTCCCATTCCCTTCCACCACCCACTTTCCCAGCTTTGCGACTTTCGTCTCCAGCCCTGACCATGTCTCTTGTCAGTCACCCTTTAAGGCCTGGCCTTCCCCCTACTCGGCTGACCCCAGACCTAGACTGCTGACAGCTCTGTGATTCTCTGTGCCCGGTGGCTGCAGAGAACACAGGGCTGCCAAAGGCCCTCTGAACAGGCAGACAGCTAGCACCGGCAGGCCACCCACCCACTGACTGCCCCAGCTGGATGTCAGGGTTAGGGTTCCTGTGGCCCCCTTCTCCCTTTCTCTCCTCCCCACACCAGTCATCTCTCCATTATTGGGCTTGAATTAGAATCATGTGTAGTGCACCCCTTCTCAGCATACTCCACGGTCAATAGGCTCCTCCTTGGATTGGCTTATTACCCACCTCTGAGCTTCTGGGCTCTCCCAGCTCTCAGTAAGTGTGTTGAGTCAGAAGCAATGTGTGGTTTTTCAGTGGTTGTTGTGGTTGTTATTTCCATTGTCTGCCTTCCACATGTGTACAAAGCAGTGTACATGATTGGTGTGGTGTCAGTGGGTGCAGGCAGACATTCCAAATCCCCTCTGCCACATCCTGGTCCTGTGGCCTTACATACAAAACTTCCTCTGTGTGCATGTTGAGTGTAAAATAGGGATCGTCACCTTTGCACTTACTATGAGGATGGGAATGGCCAAGTGGGAAAATAATTTAGAGCTGGAGCTGGTCTACAGCAACTGCTCTTTCAGCAGCAATTCTTCTTTCTCTTAGGTAGAGTCAAGCTTGCCTTCTCCCTGATTTAGTACAAGAACTCTGTGAACTGGTGTGGCTGCTTCCACCCAATAGATGAAGACACCAACAGCAGAGAAGCTATTCACATTGTCCAAATCCGCACAGTTAATGATCATCAGATTGTCACCCACGTTTGGGTGATAAAGCCAGACTGTGGATTTCCAATGCCAAAAATCCAAACCCATTGCTGCCGGGTGGATTCTGACTTGTGGTGAGTCTGTATGTTGCAGAGCAGTCGTCCTTGCATGGGTCACAGAAACAGGCTGTCAGCCCTTTCTTTCACAGTGCCTCATCAACCCACAGGCTAGTTGTTGAGTATAACCCTCTGTGCCACCCAGAGCAGTGGGGATTCCAGAACACTGCTCCAGCCAATAGTGCACTGGGCTGAAAGTACAGGTGGCACGCATGCTAAGTGTGTGTTTGTCAAATGTTGTAGCTTCATCTCTTCTCGTTAACAAAACCCCACAGACCTCTAGTGGGAACCAGGAAGGGTATGTAGCAGGGGGATGACAGATTTGAAGTCATCAGTCTTGGCCAGCTGGGAATGTTTCAGGACTGGAAGGAAAAAAGGGGAGGAAGGAAAAGGAATGAGAAGTCTTCAGAGGGGTAATTCGAAGTAGTGTGGGATGGAAGGACAAGGACCCACTGGGCAGCTCAGAGGGATTCTCAAGGAACCAGCTTACATAACAGATCCTAAACCCATCTTCTCTCCATCACACTGCTGCCACCCTGCACATTGCCACATGTGCTGGCTCATAGCAACAGGCTAGAACAGCCTTGTGAGTTTCCAAGATGGCAACTCTTCAACGTTTAAAGGAATAGGAAGCCTCATCTTTCTCCCCAGAAGAAGTTAGTAGTTTTTAACTGCTGACCTTGTAGCTCAGAGCCTCATTCATAACTACAAGGGCCACCCAACACAGACCAGCATCTGCCCTTGAACAGAGCCCTCTCCTGGCCTCCTGGTGCACATTTTGCTCCATAGCAGCCACGATCTCCTCTGAAGGCCAACCAGGCCATATCATCTTCTCTACACTACACCCCTTTCTCAAGCCCTCAGAACCTCCCAGGATGAATCCAGCCTCTTTCCACTCCTGCCCACCTACCTTACTTTCTGTTTTGTCTTCTAAGTGGGTTGTAGCTGTCTGTCTCCTGCTGCACCTAAAGGTCATACAATGCCTCCTGCTCCAGCAGGAGCACTACTGCTCTCTCTGCCTGGAACCCTCAGTGCTACTATTTCCTCAGTTCTAAGTCTCAGAGGAAGGGCTGTACCTTTTCAATGATGCCTTCATGTTAATGGGTCTCCAAGACTACCAGTCTGTTTCACCTGCTCCATTGTGTCTATATCAACATCTGAATTGGTCTTTCTTTAAAATGTGTGTATATAAACTCCATAGGAGCCTTTTCGTCCTGGTCCATTTGTGACATACTGCACCAACATAGAGTTGGGATATAAGGGTCAACAAACCTATGCTAATAAATGACTAAAACCTTATTCTGGGCCCTGGGTGCTCAACCCTTGATCATATTTGTGGGATTAGAAATGCACATGTAAGCTCTGATCCTAGTATGGTCTTTTGGAGGTTCACAAAAGAAGACGTCCACCAGAGAATGGTGAAATTTGAAGATACTGAGACAGAGGGTAAAGCACATGTAGTCAGATGTGCAGGGAAAGAGTGGGTGAGGATTACCTCTGGACATGCTCCAAGGAGAAGCAGGCTGGCAGTGAGATTAGCAAAAGATGGAATTGAGACCTGTAGAAAAATGCTTCTGAGAAGGGAATGGCCCAAACTAAGATCTTGTTGTGGGAGTAGGGACATGGGGGTATTTGAAAAGATTACCTGGTGGTGAAGAAGGCCATTTCATAGATGCTGCCAGATATTCAGCTGGACTCAGAGGAAGATGTGAAACTGGGGACATCAGTGCTCATGTCAGATGGATCTTGGCTGAAAGCAGAGACTACCAGAAAGATGTGTTTCATTGACTATGCAAAGTCATCAGATGATGTGGATCATTAAAGAAAATGATTGATATCCTTGAAAAGAATGGAAATTCCATGAGAATACATTGAGCTCCTCTGAAATCTGTACATGGATAAAGAGGTGGTTGTGCAAACAGGAGAAGGGTTGCATGGTTTAAAATCAGGAACAGAGTGTGTTGGGTTGTATCCTCTCACTATGCTTATTCAATCTTTGTGTTGAGCAAATCATCAGAGAGGCTCAATTATATAGGGGGACATGCAGCATCAGGATTGGAAGGCTTATTAACAATCTATGAGATGCAGATTATCCAGCCTTGCTTGCTCAAAGTGAGGAGGACTTAAAATACTTGCTGAAAAACATCAAGGATTGCAGCCTTCAGTATGGATCACAATTCAATGTAAATACAATTCAATGTAAATATAACAAAACCTCTCAAAACTCCTCATAGGTAACATCATGATAAATGGAGAAAAGAATGACGCTGTCAGGAATTTCATCTTGCTGGACCCACAATCAATACTTATGGAAGCAGCAGTTGAGAGATCAAATGGCACATTGAATTGGGTAAATCTGCTGCACATAACCTCTTTAAATCTCTGAAAAGCAAGGATTTTATTTTGAGGACTAAGGTACACCTGATCAATCTATGGTTTTTTCCAGTTGCCTCATCTGCATGTGAAAGTTGGACATTGAATAAGGAAAACCAAAGAAGAATTGGTGTGTTTGAATTGTGGCACTGGAGAAGAATATTGAAAGTACCATGGACTGCCAAAAGCAGAAACAAATTTGTCTTAGAAATATAGCCAGAATTATTCTTAGAGGCAAGAATGACAAGACTTCTTACTTCCTTTGGACATGTTGTCAAGAGTGACAAGTCCCTGGAGAAATACATTGTGCTTTGTAACATAGAGGGGCAGTGAGTGAGAGGAAGGCCCTCAACAAGATGGTCTGACACAATGGTTGCAACAAGGGACATGTTTTAACATTGTGAGGATAGCGCCAGAATGAGAAATGCCTGGATCTGTGGTAAGTGGTGTCACTATAAGTTGGAATGACTCCATGACTGCTAACAGCAACAAATATAGTTCTCTTGATGTTTCCTCATTGAATAGGTTTCAGCAGAGCTTCCAAACAAAGGTGGGCTAGAAAGGAAGGCTGTCCACCTTCTCCCCCAATTCAGCCAATGAAAACCTATGGCTCACAATAATTTGTGAGTGACTGCGGACCATTGAGACTAGGGCAGCCAGAACTGGGGGCCAACTCAATGGAAGCTAACAGCAATGACAACAGTCTGGTTGGGGATTCACAACATCTGGGATTTCTCTTCTTCTTTTCTCTCATCACAGGTACTTTTATAATTGTCTGCTATCTGTAGAAGGCCCAGGGATCTACTGCAAGCTTTGGAGGTTCCTTGGAGTCATAGCAGCAACCCATGATCTCCTGTGGACCATCCCATGAGGGCTGAATTTTTCTCTCTGGCATTGAGAAGCCTGAGGATTCTAGAGGAACTGGGGTTTCAGTACTCACTGCCATCCCCATGTTCCAGAGGGAGAACCACCATTTGGAGAGGTCACACTTTGTGGTCGGTATTTAAAATATCCCCATTTGCCTGGCTATATAGACCATAAGTGCTCTTTCTGGGTGGTTTGTCTTCCCAAATCCTGAGTCTTTTGCTTACATTATTTTGTTCTTGTTCCTTGGTGCCATCAGCCTTTTCTTGGCCAGATTTAGGTTTTGGGATTAAATTCTCTTCAAAATTATGAGAGTCTATTTTTTCAAAAATTCATCAACCCCAGATTGCCAGGGTAATCACATTCCAGGGAACACCAGGTCTGTCCCACAGTGACAAGGCCAGCATCCCCCTGGCTGCCCAGGGATACTGCTCCTCAGTAAGAAGCCAAAAACATATGATTGTGGGATCATTCCATCCTAAGACTATGCGCCAGCCTCTGTAGAGCACTTTCAGAGATGAAGTTCTCTGGAGGTTCCCCTCCCATGGATTTCTCTCAAAAATACAGCAGCAAGCATCTCGACAGATCAGAAAAAAAAATGTTTCCAATGTTCATGTTGGGAATGAACAAGCCCAGTCAGTTGACATATCCCTGCCCAGTATATACCTCCCCATCTCTAGCCCAATAGCCAATCAGCTCCCTGGGAGGATGACCCGAGCCCCTCCCAATGCTTCCTGCTCCCGGTGGAAACCACCTGGAACAAGTACCCAGACCTGCGGGTTTGTCCCAGCTCTATCACCCACTGGAAGCGTCTGAGAAAGTTCCATTCTAGAATATAAAGCTTGGGCTAGAACAGAATTGGTAAGTGACCCCTGGACACCCAACCTGGCCCACCATTAAGGTCTAGAGATAGAATTTCCTTGGAACATGGCCATGCCCTTGCAGAGGGGCTCCTGTCCTGTTAGGCTGGCAGAGTGACTGTGCCAGAGACAGAGATGGAGTGAACCACAGAGGCAAAGATATTTACTCTCTAGACATTTACAGCTTAAAACCTGTGGGTTAGTGGTGATGCCTTGGGCCTCAATCCACAAAATAGGCAATTCAAGACCAGTAGCAGCTCTTCAGGGAAAGGTCGGGCTTTTGTGTCCTGTAAACAGTTACTGTCTCAGAAGCCACATGCTGTAAGTCAGCATGGACTCACAGGCAGCGAGAGGTTTTCCAGGAAAAGTTTTTAGGCCCTGTATAACATAAGGATCTCTAGAGGCGACTGCTTCCTGAGATTCCAACTTGAGGCCAGAGCGAGGCATTCTGTGGCAGCTCCCTAGAGTGTGATGGTGCTGCGGAGGAAACGACAAGACTGAAGCAAGGCCCTGCCAGCTTCATGATGCCAGCACTGTCCCCTCCCGCCCCGGCCCTGCCAGCCAGCATGCTTCCCACATGGGAATGCAAAGCCCAAACCCCAAACAGGAAGGCCATCTTCCAGGCTGTGCTCCACTGACCCCACATGGAGCCTATCCCGCTGGAACAGTCAGGGAAGGCAGAGAGCCAAAAGATTTGTGGTTTCTCTGTAAGACTGAGACGTAGGCGTGTGTGTGTGTGTGTGTGTGTGTGTGTGTGTGTCCTCTGGGGTTTCCTGGCATAGGATGAATGACAGCCGTCCACCACATTTCCGGGCTGAGTCATCCTTTGTTGTTGTTCTTTCTGCCACTGCCTGAATGCAAGCGGATGAAACCCTCTCACCATCAAATGCCTATCTGCTTCCTTCATGTTCCCATCTTATTTGCTAAACAAATCCTGATCTGCCTTTTTAGGCTGCTCTTGAATTTTACGGCAGCATATAATAAACATCTGACTGCTTTTATTTCTATTTAACTTTTATTTTGAATGTCTCCGCTGTTTCAAATATTTATAGCCGCTCACAGCCACGTCTGTTTCAATTTTTACTGACTCTGTCACTCCTTCTTGCTTGTGTTCAGTGGCCCTCTGAGAGGTCCGGAATCTTAGGGGGAGTGGTCCCTTTTGTCCCCTACAGCTCCTAGTCTTAAATTCTGAGGGTCTGGGGACCCGGTGAGCAGCCGGCTTCCCAGCAGCTCTGGCCCCTAACTCCGAGGCAGTTTGTCCTTAGGTAGCTCCAGTGGCTTATCCGCACTTAGCACCTTCTCAGTCAGCTAGGACTTAGGCAGATCCAGGGTGTAGGAAGGAGCCCAGGTCATGCCCAGGGCCTGGGACTCCACTCCTCTGGTCTACCTTTGTTTGCCTTCTGCTTTCAAACACACACACACACACACACACACACAGAAGAAGGAGAAGAAGAAGGAGATGAAGAAGAAGAAGAGCTCTAACAACCTTCTCTTAGTCTGGGGCGCTCTGGTTTCTACTCAGGGACTAGTGTGTTAGATCTATGTCCCATCACCAAATGCCCATCCAAGTCTGGGACCTCAGAGTCAATAGCCTTATATATTGGAGGAAGACATTCGACACTCAGGGCCTGGAAATTGAAGACTTTGCTTGGCTTCTCTGAACCTCAGTTTCTTCTTCTGTAAAATGCCTGATCTTGAAGACCCTTAACATCAAATGAGCAAGGGCTTTGTGAACTCCTGTTCTCTGTACATGTATGGAAAAGGTGTTTGTGTTAGTCTGGGTAGACTAGGGAAACAAATCCACAAAAACTCATATGTATAAACAGAGTTTTATATAAAGGGTAAGTGCACATTAAGAAAGCATTCCAACCCAATGCTGCCCAAGTCCATAAGTCCAGCATTAGCCCATATGTCTGACATCGGTCTACAAAGTCCTCCTCAATCTCACAAAACACATGCAATGACTCCAAAAGCAGGAGGAAAGCCAAATCAGTGAGCATGTAAGCATCTCAGGACTGGCAGGGGGCTCCACACAGCTGCTCCAGCACCCAGGGCTGCATCAGGGTAGGTTCATATGGCTTCTCCTCAGGTATGTCTTCCAGGAAATGAGCCTTGCAATCTGAAGCAGGGAACTGGCTAAGGCAGCTGCACCCTGGTCCAACCATTAGAGAGCAAGAGACCCAAGAACTAGAAGGTGAGGTTCACTGAGCCATTTTTTCTCTCCGCCCTTCAATTAATCCCACATGTGTTTATTGACCAGGGTGATACAATAAACCTAAGTACCTCAGTGCTCTAGCCTACACTGGCTTAGGCCTTAGTCCCAAATGGGAACCGGCCAGGTGCCAATTCTCCTCCTTCATTTCTTGAGCCTTGAGCTGAAGAGGCCTCCCAGGCTGCGTTTCTGCATCCTGTCTGTCTCAACCTGCACAAATCCCACCGGTTCTGCCCATGGCTCAGTGGTGATGAATCAGCCTATCCCAGACCTCCTCCTCACTCCTCAGGAGACTAATTACCCCCTGGGAGCTTGCTGGTGGTGCCTCTGAGCATGCTTGCAGACACCAGCTCCCTCTTCCTGCACTGGCATGATTCACACCTGGCCAAGACCACACACATAGCTGGCTGGTTCCCCAGGGGAAAAACCCATAGGGACCTTAGGGGGGGATTTCATTCTCCCACTTGGTTCTAGGCACCTTCTGCTGCTTTAAATGCAGTCTGGCTAAAGGATGTGCAGCTGATGCACCTCTCAAACCTCAGACTCTCAAGCCGGATGCCCCTAAAGGCTCCCATCACCCACCTTCACTTCCTCTGGGGCAATGTTTCCAGCCCTCTGCTCTGGAACTGGGCTGTCTCTCACCAAAATGTAGTTACAGAAACCCAAGGCAATCTGGTTGATGGGGAAAAGGGATGCACTTGAATGCCCATGACAGTGGTTCTCAATCTGTGGGTCGCTACCCCTTTGGGGATCACATGACCCTTTCAAAGGGGTCACCTGATTCACAATAGTCACAAAATTACATTTATAAAGTGGCAATGAAATTAATTTTATGGTTGGGGGGGTGGTGGTCACCACAACATGAGAAATTTGATTAAAGGGTCACAACATTAGGAAGGTGTAGAGTCACTGGCCTACAGTAACTGAAAAGTTCAGAGGCCATTTAGTTGCAAACACAATGGGATCCACATTTTAAATGCTGGTAACAAGGCCACAGAGCAAAAGGAATGCTTGTAGATTGCTAGTGGGAGTGTAAGCTGGCACAACCACTTTGGAAATACATCCGTGAACAAGTTGCCCAATCTCAAGCATCTGTGCACTGTACATATGCCCACCCACCAAAGGTAATTGCACTACTCACATTAGAATTCTCCCAAACTGAATTTCATCTAAATGTTCATCGACAGTACAGCAGGTAGAGAAAGCATGGTGTGTTTATGTCAGATGATACTGCACAGCATTAACAAGCAATTATTACTAACAAACATGATGGGTCTCAGAGCCTATGCGTGGAAGCAGTTTGGCAAAAATTGTTTAGGGTTTATATAGGCTATTTTATTTATGTGATATTCAAATATAAGAGCACTGCCTTGTGGTAGTTGAAGTCAGGATAGTGTTTATTCTTGGGAGTGTCCAAATTGAGAGGAGACATAAGGAATCTTCTCATTGTCAGATTTCTTCGAGGTGGTTCCAACATATAGTGACACTCTGTTCAGCGGAATCAAACACTGCCTGGTTCACCAACAGCCTCCAACCTTCTCTGCAGTGGAGATTGTAGTTGCAGCCACTTTAATCCATCTCTCTTTCGTTGAACCTCTATTTTATCAAGCATGATGTCCTTCTTTTGGGACTGGTCCTTTCTCATAACATATCTAAAGTAAATGGATGAAGTCTTGCCTGGCTCACATCTAAAGAGCATTCTGGCTATACATCTTCCAAAAACGATTTATTCTTTCTTCTGGAAATCTATGTTTAATTTTGTTCACCAACACCATCGCTCAAAGGGTCACTCCTATCTTGTCTTCCTTACTCCTGGTCCAGGTTTCCCACACATATGGAACAATTGAAAACTTCATTCTTTGGCTAAGCACATTTTAGTCCTGAAAGGAGCAACCTTGCCTTTTACTGCTTCAAAGATATATTTTTTCAGCAGCTTTTCCTTCATTTGATTTCTTGACTGTGGCTTTTATGGATATTGATTATGGATTCAAGTAAAAGGAAATATTTGACATTTCCAGTTTTTTCTTTGTTTACCACAATGTTTTCTAATTGATCCAAGTGTAAATGTACTTTATTTTCTTTGTGTTGAGGCATAATTAATAGTGAAGGTTCAGTGGGTGTGGCCTTTGGTCTCAGAAAGTGCCTCAAATTCTCTTGACTTTCAACAAACAAAGCAAACCCTCTGCATATTGCAAGTTGTTAATGAGTCATCCAATCCCAATGCTGTGCTCTTTTCCATATAGTAAATCCTCTCAGACTATGTGATCCCCCTACAGATGGAAGAATGATGGTGAAAGGGCATAATCCTGATCCACCATTCCTGATTTTAAACCATGCAGCTCTCTTCTGTTCTGTTGGAATTACTTACTGCCTCTTGGTTTTCTCTAGATTCTATATGGACGCCTTCTTTACAATGCTATCCATATCTTGTGGTGGATATACAGTTGAATGTCTTTACATAATCAATAAGATATGACTTTTATTGACTTTCTGGTATTGTCTGATATCCATCTACTGTCAATCATGACATCCTTCATTTCATGCCCTCTTCTGAATCCCACTCAAAATTCTGACAGTACTCTGTTGTTTATGTACTGTCACACCATTTTAAAATTATATTTAGCAAAATTTTACTTGTGTGTGAGTTTAATAATATTGGTTGATAATCTTCACTTGATGTTGGGTCACCTTTTTTGGAATGGGTACAAATTTGGATCTCTTCCAGTCAGTCGGCCAAACAGTTGTCTTCCAAATTTAATTGACGTAGAGAAGTGAGTAACTACAGTGTTGCAAAGATTTGTTGGAACATTTCCATTTCTTATACTATCCTTTTCAGAAGTCTTGTTTTCCATAAAATTAGTCTGGTACAGCTTGGAGTCCCCTCAGTACCATTGGTTGGTAATCATATACTACTTTCTGAAATAGTGGAGTATTGATTCATTCTATTTGGTACAATGATTTCGTGTATTCCTTCCATCTTCTTGCATCTTCAATATTTTGCAAAAAAAATCCTTGAAAATTTCAAATCTAGGTTTGAATTGTTCTCCAGTGCTTCTTGCATGAGAAGTGTGTTCTTCCCCTTTGGTTGTCTATGCTTGGGCTCCTGCGCCTCTCATTATACTACTTTATGCTCTTGAATGATGCTTTGGAGTTTACTCTTTCACTCTTCTGCTTCATTATTTATTCAAATTGTTTCAGCTCCTCTATGTTCTAGAGCAAGTTTCAATGTCTATTCTGACAGTCATTTTGGCCTTTTCCCCCATTTCTCTCTTTTTAATAATCCTTTGCTTCATATACCTACATCCAGTCTTTAGTTGCTGGTGGGTAGCAGTCATATTTTGGATCACATGACATTGTTTTAATTTTTGTAGCTTCAACTTCAGTTTGCATGTGAGGTGACTTGTTCCATGGCCATTTTATTGTCTCTTTTCACAGATATAATCAATTTGATTCTTATGCAATCTACCTGGTAAGGTCCATGTATAAAAACTACCTATTTCTGTTGTTCAAAAAAGGTATTTGCAGTGAATAAGTTATTAGTCCTACAAAATTCTATCATGACTTGTGGTACAATCTTTTTAACCAAGATCACACTTTTATCTTACTATTGATATTTCTTTGTCTATAATTTTTGTATTCTAATGATCTGTAACTATCAATGCATATTGACTGCATGTTTGATCAATTTACACTGCACAATTCAGTAGGAATGCTTAATTTCTTCAACTTTCAATTTAATGGCTCATGTGTAAATTTGAATAATATTAAATCTGAATTAATGAGTTTTGCTTGTTGTTTTCTCTCACCATACTTATTCAATCTGTATGCTGATCAAGTAATTATAGAAACTGGATTGTATGAAGACGACTGTGACATCAGGATCGGAGGAACACTTATAAATACCTTGCAGTATACAGCTGACACAACCTTGCTTGCTGAAAGTGAGAAAGACTTGAAGCACTTTCTGATGAAGATCAACCTTCAGCATGGATTACAAGCTAACGTAAAGAAAACAAAAATCTTCACAACTGGACTAATAGTTACCATCATGATAAAAGGGGAAAAGATTGATGTTGTCAATGGTTTTCTCTTGCTTGGATCCCAAACCAATGCAGATGGAAGCAGCAGTCAAGAGAGGCTTTGCGTTGGGTAACCTGCTGGACAAAACCCCTTGTAAAAAGCGAGCATGTTACTTTGAAGACCACAGTGTGCCGAATCCAAGCTGTGGTGCTTCAATTGAATGCATGTGAAAGTTGGACTTTAAATATGGAAGAATAAAGAAGAATTGATGCATTTGAATTATGATCCTGAAAAGAAGAGTAAACGTACCATGGACTGCCAAAAGAACAAGCAAATCTGTCTCAGAAGAAGTATAGCCACACCACTTCTAAGAAGCAAGGATGGCAGGGCTTTGTCTAACGATGTACTGTGGACATGTTGTCAGGAAACATTGGTCCCTGGAGAAGGGCATCATGCTCTGCTCTGTAAGTAGAGAGCAGTGAAAAAGAGGAAGGCTCTTGATAAATGGGTTGACACAGGGCCTGAAGCACTCAAACATGGGAGCACTGCGAAGATAGTAGAGCACTCGTTGTTCCATCCTATCGGCCATAGGGCCATTAGACGTTTGAATCAGCTCAATGACATCTAACATGGGGATTGTTCAGAGGCAGATGACTGGTACCCTGTCATTGACAGCTTGTTCTTCAGGAGAGATCTTAAAATGTTCTTTTTTCACTCCAGCCAGAAAACTATTGCTCTCCAATCAGATTATATAGTAAACTATATGGTTACCTGATCCAAAATGGCCAACGGTTGTGTGTCAGGAGATTAATTATTATTGAACTGATAAAACTGTATCCCATTTCATTTTTGATGACTTCCTATTTCCTTAGATTCATACTTTGTACATTCCATAATCTGACTATTAATCAATATTTGCTGCTGTTTCTTCTCATTTTGAGTTATACCATACTGGCAAGTGAAGGTGCCGAAAGCTTTGTTCCATCTACCTCCTTGAGATAAACTTGACTTTGAGGAAGCAGCTATAGTATTCTGAGTGCCTTCCTACTCAAGGAACTCACTCATCTTTTGTCAGTAGATCAGGTAACGTTCCTCTGAGACTCATAACATTGCCATTGGCTACTTTGTAAGAAGCTCACCACTTTCTCCTTATTCCTAGTCTGCCGTAGTCTGGAAGCTCTGCTGAAAGCTGTCTGCTATGGGTGTCCCTGCTGATATTTGAAAAGTTGGTGTCATAGCTTCCAGCACTGTAGCAACACACAAGCCAACACAGTACAAAAAACTTGACAGGTGAGCAGTAGGAACCTTCTGGAATGCTGAAATGTTCTATATTGTGGTCTGAGTAGTTGTTCACAGGTGTAAAATTATGTAAAAGAATCATTCAGCTGTACAAATAAGATTTGTGCACTTCCCAGTATGTAAATTTCACTATAATAAAAATATCTCAAGAATAATTATAAAAAGAAAAAATAGAGCCATGTTTCTCTATATCTCAGGTCCTCTTTCTGTATTGTCTTCACTGCTGGTTGACTGGGCTCTGTGTGGCAGCAAGAAGGCTTTTAGTAGTTTCAGACTCACACCTGGAAATAGTCCCCATGAAAAGAACTTCTTCAACAATAAGCCAGTCCTATCTTTTTCAACTTTCCTGCCTGCACTGAGTCCACCTTGTGACTAGGGTAGGCAGACTAGAGATAGAAGGAATGTTCTGACTGGTGAGCCTTGGGTTACAGAGCCTACTTAGGGGTCAGGGCTTTGGGACATTTGCATGTTCAACCCAGGTCCCTTGATGACACGTAAGTGGTGGACTGCTAACTACAAGTTCAGTGGTTCAATCCCACCAGTTTCTTCATGGGAGAAAGATGTGAGGTGATTTGCTCCTAAAAGATTTACAATCACAGTCCCTTAAGGAGAAGTTGTACTCTGTCCTATAATGGTGCGGTGAATTAGAATTGACATGAAGGCAATAGGTTGGTACTTACATTTCAATCTCATGGAGTGAGCTCCCAAAGTAAATGCATGAGATGTGGCTTTGACAAAAGTTAATAGATGCTGCAAAGTATCATTTGTAAATGAAGAGAGAAGCATAGGATAGTGCAGGGTATATGTGTGTGTGTGTATGTAAATGTATTGTCACATATACCTTTAGATATGCTGAGAGTTACTATGGCATCAGCTTTACAGCAGAACCACACAGGATCAAAGGGCATGTTCCCCTAGCTTCTGGGCAGGTTGTCAGTTGACAGCCCTCTATAGTAGTTGCCTCAACTCCTAAGAACTGCCAACTCAAGGTCATTTCCTTAAAGTAGCCCACATTGGCATACTGCTAGAAAAGTGTTTTGGGGACTCACTCTTTCCCCCTTGGATGTGCTAAAGGACCGTCCAGTTGCAGAGTGTCCTATGAGGTTGACGGAAACCTGGCTCGCTCTGCACCATGGCCCAACATCTCCCACAGTCATTTCTGCTTCCTCTTCTTTCCTGCACTGTGGGACTCTAAGACAGGGGTTCTCAGCCTCCAAAATGCTGTGACCCTTTCATACAGTTCCTCATGTGTGATGACTCCACAACTATAACATTATTTTTGTTGCTACTTCAAAACTGGATAAATCAGGCAATCCCTGTGAAAGGATCATTTGACCAAAGGGGTGGTGGCCCACAGGTTGAGAATTGCTGTTCTAAGAGCATTACTTCTGGAACCTTCTAATCTCACATCTCCATTTTCAAATCTGCTTCCTGAGAATCCAGCCTGAAATAATGACTATCTCTCCTTACAGTAGCCCAGTAGCCCAGGCTTAATTCTGAATAGATCATGGTTGCTTTGGGGGTGTAAAAACAGTCTTTCTACTAAAAATAATGGTACCATCAGCTGAGAGTTTGCCTTTGTCTTTTCCTTGGCAATAGTGATCACTGGCCACCAGAAAGTGATCCTGGACCTGCTTTGAAGCTGTGCTTGGTCTAGAATTCATAATCCAAGGACCTTCATCTAACCAGGACTTCATAGAGCATTGGTTCTTGATCTATTCCCTGCCTTGAGAGCAGCTGGATGAAGTCCACAGGCAGGTGTTCTCTTGCCTGCTTGGATAAGTTTTGGGTAACATCTAATTTCAGACTCCAGCTGCCAGTACATCATGATCTCTCTCAAAACGTTTCCAGTGGGTGTCTGCTATATGATTTTTAAGCACCCAGCATCCTTTTCTCTTTCTTTGGGTGAAACTATCTCAATTTTCATTTGCAGTCAGTCCTTTGCAGTTGTCAATCCTTGCTTTTGGGGAGGAAATTTCTGTCCTCCTTTCCCAGAACACACAATTTATCCAGCCACAGTGATTGGCTTGGAGATAGACACATCACCTGACAAGACCCCTGAGGTCTCAGTGGACATCTCAGGAAAGGGTCCCAGTGGTGGCGCATCAGGCTGAAAACTACTAGGACAGCAGTTCGACAGCACCAGCTGCTCCCTGCCCAGGAGAATGATACTTCTTTCCACTCAATTGCCTCATATGCATGTGAAAGTGGGACACTGAATAAAGAAGACCAAAAAAGAATCAATGCATTTAAATTGTGGTGCTGAAAAAGGGAATTGAACATATTATGGACTGACAAAAGGGCAAGCCACTCTGTTTTAGACGATCTACAGTCAAAGTGCTCCTTGAAGGCAAAGATGATGAGACATGCTTTGGACATGCTGTCAAGAGAGAGCAGCCTCTGAAGTAGGACGTTATGCTTGCTAAAGCAAAGGGACAGCAAAGGAGGGGAAGGTCCTCAAGGAGATGGATTGATCCTGTGGCTGCAACAATGAGTTCGAGAATAGGAACAATTGTTAGGATGGCACAGGACTGCACAGGGTTTTGTTCTGTTGGGCATAGGAAGTGACTCAATAACATCTCCCATAAAGAGTTACAGTCTCAGAAACCCACAAGGGGCAATTCTACCCTTTCCTAGAGGGTCATAATCAGAATTTACTCAAAGACGGTGAAGAAGTAAGAGTAAGAAACCCTCACTCTACTATGCTGGCCAATGGCAACGATATCTGGGAGGGGACCAGAAGTCAACATAGAGAAGAACAGAGTCAAGAGATTAAAAGAAAGGATAGTGGAGTGCTGATTGTTTGTGTTTGACATCTATATCCACTTGAATCTGAATCTATTCATACAACAACCCTGCCCATGTTGTGAGAAAATAAATTCTGTTTCGATTCCTTGAGTAAATTCATATTACATTTCGATCTCTTGTATATGAAAGGGACCCAGTTGTTATTGCATTTCTGAATATCAATGACGAGAGAAAGTAAGATCGTAAATATAAAATGTGATCGTCTGTACCCACAGAAATCTCTAACAAATCTTAAAATCCAAAGCCATTACTGAAAACTATATTTTCTAGGACAAGGGTCTCCAGTCATAACACTTTATAGCTCTTTGATTCTCTTTGGTCACAGTCTTCACAGCATGTCTGCATTCCTAAGTCCAGACTTGGTCACCATAAGGCAAGGATCAGCAAACCCATGGGCCACATATGGTCCACCAATTGTTTCAATGTAACCCGTGAGTTCAGGGTTTTTTGTTTGTTTCTTTGTTTGTTGTTTCTAGTTTCAAATAGTGGGGAGAAAGTAAGATTTTTTAGTAAGTTCACATTTCAGTGTCCCTGAAGTTTTATTGGAACACAGTCAGATCCATTTGTTTATGTATGGCTACTTTTGCACTACTGTGAAGAGTTGACTAGTTGTGACAAAGATTTTATTGTTCACAAGAAACCATTTTCTCTGGTTATATTTACTTTGTGATGGTTACAGAAAATGCTTGCTGATCCCTGTTGTAAGGAACAAGTTGAAAGCCCCAGGAGGTGTCCCTTTCACAGTCCAGCAGCCTTGGGGCATTGCATCTCAGCAGTCAGAGACCTTTTCATCCATTTAGGTTTCCAAGGCTGAACTCAAGACCAAATACAACATACGATGGCAGCACTGCCTTACTGGGGGGGGGGGGGGGGGGGGGGGGGGGGGGGGGGGGGGGGGGGGGGGGACTATGGGAGGGTGGCAGGGAAAGAATAGAAAAAACATGAAATGTTAAATTAGGCTAATGGATATTTTTAAATCAAAAACAAAAATGTAATCATGGAAAATATGAAATTGCCATGCAATTTTATTGAGATCAGTGCAGAGTTGTATGGTCCTCAAGGGAGAGAGACTGGCCACCTCATTCAGTGGCCAGTCAGGGCTGCCACATGCACCTGAAGAGATTCTGGAAGCCTAGACTTGAATTCCAGACCCTACTCTGCCACTGGAGGTCCTATGATGTCTCTGTGCCTTAGCTTCTGTGTCTGTTAATGAGGTGCTAAGAATTCAGTTCCTGTAGTGTTAGGAAGATAAAATAAGTTAATACTCAAGAAAAAGTGCTCCAAAATATTAGCTCTTACTTTATTTTCATTTGCATGTTGTCATGTCTAATGACCATTTCTCAGTCTACCTCTAACTCCACCTACCAACAGCATTTGAAAGAGGTGATGGCACTTTCCTCCTGAAAGCTTTTTTTTTCTTTTGTCTTGTGGCTTAAGGACAGCCCACACCTGTGTATTCTCCTACACCACAGGTCAGAGCTTACTTTTCTTTGCTGCCCTTTCTCCCTTCTCTTCTCAGCCTCATAATGCTGCAGTGCTCCCTGGCACTCCTCTCTCTGTCGGCTCAAGCAGCCTGGACCCTTCCCTGGGCCCTATTGTTTTCATGGGCCAGTGACACCCCAAATGTTGAACCAACTTCAATCTCTCCTCTCAGCAGCAAGCTGCCTTCTGAGTAACCTTATAAGCAGTTCAAATGTAGCATATGTATGATCTAACTCTTATTTTCTTCCCCCCAAATCAGGTTTTCCTAAGTTTGTCTCATCTTATAAAATAACCTGTGGTGTGAGTTTGAGAGAAAAGGAATAATCAGGGTGACTGTGAATATTTTAGCCTGAGCAGTGGTGGGATTTAGATGAATGAATTAAGCTCTCTTCCTAGGCCCTCTTATTGACCTTCATTAAATTAGGTAGTGATATAGACATACCTTGGGCACATATATACAAATGCACATAAAAATGGATGCATATTCATTTAATATTCTTTGGTCTTCCCTACAAGGGTGTAGAATCCATAAGAACAGGAATTGTGTATCAACTCTTGTGTTAGACTGGGTTTTCTAGAGAAACAAAATTAGTGATCATCAATATGTATTAGAAAGAACTTTATATGAAGAAGCAAGTTTATATTAGGATGATATCCCAGCCCAGACCAACACAAGTCCATGGGTGCAATGGTAGTCAGAGCCTTGTTCAGACTCATGAAACTGAAGGTGACACAGAAAGGTAATGCAGGGAGATCACAGATCAGTGGTGCAAAGTCAAATGGATCCCTGGTCAGTGGAAATATGGCAAGACACCGATAGCTCCCAGGTTGGCTCTAGGGACAGTGACATACATGAGGCTACCCCTGGAGGCAGACACAGAGCGCCAGCAAGGAGGAAGTCAAAGAGGCAAAAGAAGAAAAGAGAAGAAGAAAACTTCCCAGTTTCTTTCATATAAAATGGCTACATGCCAAGAAGGCATCACCCTGCCAGTTTGGACACCATCCTTTCCTCCACACAGATACTATCAGGTTAATATCAAGTCTAGCTGCCTCAGGTCCTAAAAAATACTCAATGAGCATAACAGACAGGTTGTTACATGTCAAGTGATTCTAAAATATTCCTTGACTGGCTAACTGATCTTGTAGGATTTGAATGCTCCTTGAGTCTACTGAATAAGCATGGTCTGTGGTATTCAACTGCAGTAGGAGTGGAACCCAAAATTCAATCTAGAATGTGATTTTAAAAGTACAGCAGTGTTAGCAATACATCTCTAGCACAAAATAATGCTCTCACACACGTTATATCAAATTCTGAAACAAATAAACAGACAAATAAATATATTCCAACAATGTTTTTAGAAATGGCCCAAAGTCAAAACCAAAATACTGCCATTGAGTTATTTCCAACTCACAATAACTCTCTATTGGGTTTCTGAGTTTGCTTATTTTTGTAGGCACAGTTAGCCTCATCTTTCTGTCCTTGAAGCAGCTGGGGAGTTTGTACTGCCAATCTTGTGATTAAGTAGTCCAACACTTACCCAATAGCACCACCAGGACTTCTTATAAAAATGAAAGTTTGGTTTAAATTATCCAAAGTGACTTTGCCTATTTGGGGGAATTTTGACTTTATAATTATTTGTTTCAGCATCAGTCAGGTGATGCAATCATGTTCTGAAGACTTACTAGGGAGGAATATGAAGAGTGCTGTGTCCCTCGCCTTAAGCTCTGCATTGTGGAATAAGTGGTAGTCACAGATGACATGATCACCCATCTAGAAAAATCTGGTGAACTCTATCAACAAAGCTCCTAGTGAGTAAGAATGCAGCATCTGAAAATATGAAATGCATTTCTACAAAGGTTCTATAGACTGTATTTCTAAAAACAAAGAGAAACTATCGCTTTAAAATGTTATTTACAAAAGGAGAAAAAGAAAAATGCTTAGAGATAAAGCCAACAAAAGATGTGATTATACACTGAGAACTACAAAACATTGCTGAAAGAAATTAAGGAAATCCAAATAAATGGATAAATACAACACCTTGTTTGTAGGTCAAAACACTGTAATATCACTCAGATGTCAAGCCAATTCTCCATAAATTGATTTAGTGCTCCTTCAATCCATCCAAGTTTAGCAGACTGTTTTTAAGAAAGTGGCGAGCCGATTCAAATAATCACGTAGAAGTGACAGGATTCAGACTAGCAAAAGCACCTCTTAGATGGAACAAAGATTTTACATTTTAGTCATTGTGAGGCTACAGGAATCAGAGTAGCAGAGTATTGGCATAAAAGTAGACAGAGAGATTGAGGGAACAAAATAAAGAATCCAGAATTAACCTACTCATATATAGAAACAAGTAGATTTGGTAAAGATATCCTAGAAACACAATAGCCTCTTTAGCAAATAAATCTACAGCATTTTAATATTTTAAATAAATAAAATTAAGGCCATGCCTTACTCCATATGCTATAATAAATCACTAAAATGTACTAGATAAAACTATGCAGTTTCTAGATGAGTATATCATTGTAGTTTTGAATTAAGCAAAGAATGTTCTATTAAAATAAAGTGATAAATTGTACATAGAAATGAAAGTTTGCTTACATAGTGATTTAAAGAATGTCTTTGTTAAAAGAAAGAAAAAAGTCTCCCTCAGACTGGGAGAAAATCTTTGTAATGTGTATTTGATAAAGACTTACTAGAGTAATAAGAATTGCTACTTAAATTCCAATCCATATGTGCATAGGTTTATTTTGAACGAAACTTTCTTAAAGACACCTGTGATCAGTGGACAGTGTCAGCAAAGGTGCCTGCAGAAAGGGGGATGGATGCTGAACATGATGCAGAGGGATCAGAAGGCTCAAAGAGCTGATCATTCCATCCCTCTTTAAGCAAAACTTAAGGGAATGAAGATGGTTTTGTAAAATAGCTTGTAACCAGAGATTAGTTGTGGATTTACCAATACAACCCAGAGAGCACGGTCCCATAAAAACAGTGCTTCCCAAGGGCACCTTCTGGATCAATTAAATTCAAGGTTGAAGGGTCAACTCAGAAAGTTGTGATGACTGTTTCTTGGGATTGCAAGGGTGTAATCTTGAAATATTTTCTCAAAGGGCTTATGGTGATTATGAAGGGATTCATACAAAGAAGTTTTAAGAAAACTTAAAAGTACATTAGTAAAAAAGAAAACCAGGAAAGTTGCATAAAGGAGGAACATTTTTATTCAAAACAATTAATTTTTAAGTATAAAAATACTGTTCTATAAGAATATCACTGGAAAATATTATGTGATCCACCCTACAGTCCTGACATTACTCCTTCTTATTTTTGTTCCCAAATTTTAAAGAACATTTAAAAATATCAGAACTTGAGCCCCTTCAGTATGCCAACACTGCAGCTTTGATGTAGTGTCAGTGAAAGAAGGAGGTATGATTTTGTGGGAAGCATTAGAGAGATAGAAACACAACTTTCAGAAGTGTATTACCTGATATTAAAGAGATGTTAAGAAAAATTGTCTTCACATTTTGATATTTGTAATTTGTAGCAACGCTTTTTAACATCCTTGTACATAAAGAACTTTCAAAACTTCAGAAATAGCCCAACAGTCCATTAAACAGTTCACACACAGACATAATACTTAAATAGACACCTCATCAAAAAAGACAATGAATGTGAAATAAGAACATGGAGGTGAGCTAAACATCGGTTATTAGAAAGACACAAATTAAAATCATAATGAGATGCCACCACATATGAGTGCCTGCTGTTATTATTATACGATGTTATCTAGGTTCTGACTTGCAATGATCCTATGTTCAACAGAAGGAAACCTTGTCCATCGCTATGCTATCCTCACAATTGTTTCTATGCTGAGCTTGCTGTTACAGTCATCGTGTCAAAACATCTAACTGAGAGTTTGCATCTTTTTACTGAGCCTCTACATTACCAACTTTGATGTCTTTTGCTAGGAATTGATTCCTCCAAAGTATATGGGCAAAGTTTCACTATCCTCCCTTCTAAAAAGCATTCCAAGATGTCAGTCTACAGTGTAGTCTATGGTCACATTTTGATATTTTTGTTCTATCAAAGTTTCTGTAATTTGATATCAGAAGAATCTGAAACTCATTTTTAAATATAGACTAGCCAAATTGATAGTAAGACATTTCTTAAGTTGAAGAGCTGGACAGAAGATTTCAAATTATGCTATAAAAAGGAAAACTAAAGTAAAAACAGAAGAAGAAGAAAAACTAAAGTATCGTGATGCAATTTGCAAAGACCTGGAGTTAGAAAACAAAAAGGGGAAAATATGGCTAGCATTTCTCAAACTGAAAGAATTGAAGAAAATTTCAAACTTTGAATTGCAAAATGAGAAAAGTCCATGGGCCAAATATTGAACAGCATCTAAAGAAGATGGAAATAATGAAGAGTACCAAAATGAAACAAAAGAACAACTAGTCAATGCTTAGTCACTTCAGGAAGTAGCATATGACTAAAAGTGGTGGTAGTTAAATTGACATTCCATCATGATCACGTTCCTTACGTGATCACTGAAGAAAATGTGTGTACATAAGAAAATGTGGTTAAGAAAGCTGATGGTGCCTGGTTATCAAAAGATATAGCATCTGGGGTCTTAAAGGCTTAAAGGTAAACAATGGGCCATCTTGTTGAGAACAAAGCCCACATGAAAAGTATACCAGCATGTGTGATTTAAGAGGTGTTGAAGGTATCAGGTATCAGGCATCAAAGAACAAAAAATCATATCATTTTGATAGAGAGGGAGTGCAGACTGGGGCCAGAACCCATCAGTAGGCAACTGGACATTTCCTTTCAGAGGGATTGTGGGGAGGAGATGAGCCAGTCAGGGTGCAATTTAGTAATGATGAGACATATAACTTTCCTTTATTTCTTCAATGCTTCCTCCCCCTCTCCTCTCCACCCACTCTCCTCCCTCTATCATGATCCTAATTCTACCTTACAAATCTGGTTAGACCAGAGCATGTGCACTGGTACAGATAGGGACTGGGAACACAGCGAATCCAGGACAGATGATCCCTTCAGGACCAATGGTGAGAGTGGTGATACAGGAGGGTAAAAGGAAGATGGAGTAAAAAGGGGGAACCTATTATAAGGGTCTACATATAACCACTCCCTGGGGGACATCAGCCAGTTTAAGATAGTACAAAATAATAATCATTTATAAATTATTAAGGGACCAGGGAGTGGAGGGGGACGATGAGGAGCTGATACCAAGGGCTCAAGTAGAAAGCAAATATTTTGAGGCTAACAAAGGCAACAAATGTGCAAATGTACTTGAAATATAATGTTTGGATGGATGGAGTGGTAAGAGTTGTATGAATCCCCAATAAAATTTCTTAAGTGGTGGTAGTGAAGGAAGATGTCCATGCTGCACTGAAGCACTGATGAAAAACATGACTCCAGGAATTGACAGAACACCAGCTGAGAAGATAAAGCACTGGGAGCACTCATTAATCTATGCCCAGGAACTCAGAAGATAGCTACCTGGCCAACACCCTGGAAGAGATGTCTATTTGTGCCATTCCAAACAAGATGGACGCCAGAATGAGGAAATTATCAAGCAATAGAATTAATATCACACACAAGTGAAATTTTGCTGAAGATAACAAAAAGATGGCTAAAGTGGTAGATCAAAAACCAGGGGCTGCCAGAAAATCAGTCCAGATTCAGAAAAGGACTTGAAAAGGAGGATGTCACTGCTAATGTCACATGGAGCTTGGCTGAAAGCAGAAGTACCAGACAGATATCTGCCTCTGTTTTATTGACTACCTTAGTCTGGGTTGAATAGAGAAATAAATTCATAGACACTCATATGTGTGTAATAGAGAATTTTATGTCAAAGAGTAATTGTATATTAAGAAAACATCCCAGTCCAGATGAAGTCCGTAGCCCACATGTCCGATGCCAGTCCATGATTTCCTCTTCAGATTCATGCAATGCATGTGATGCAAAGGCAGGAAGAGGAGGTCCAGGGGACGGAAAGCGTTGTGGATGCAGTGGCAGTGGCAGTGGCAGTGGCAGTGGCAGTGGTGCACCTCAGCACTGGCAGGGGTCTCCACACGGCTCCTCCAGCTCCAGGGCTCAGGTTCCATCAGTGGTCTCCATGTAACTTATTAGCAGGAAGATAAGCAGAGTGTGTCCGTCCCACCTCCAGAGAGGAAAACAGAAGTTCCCAGAATCTTCAGAAGAAGGCTGTGCCCATACAAAGGCCTCATTGGCTATGATCTGATTGACAGGCTAGACTCCACCCCTTCACAAGTTGAAAGATTATGTAACTACCACAGTTATGTATGGATTTTAACGAATTATAGATAAAATTGCCAAGAATGAGAATTCCAAAACTCTTAATTTTGTTCATGTGGAATATATACATGACAAAGAGGTAGAACAACGGAATAACATACTACTTAAAACCAAGAAATTGGGAACTCTGTGAATTCAGGTTTATCCTTTCACTATCGGTATCTAATCTGCATGTTGAACAGGTAACCTGAGAAGTTACTATATGAAGAAGACGTGGCATCGAGACTGGAGGAGCTCATTAGCACTGTGATATGCAGATAGTGCCACATTGCTTGTTGGATGTGAGAGGAACATTAAGCACTTGTTGGTAAAGATCCAGGAGAACCGCCTCCTTTAAGGAATGCAAGTCAAAGTAAAGACAACAGAACTCTCACAACTGAACCAAAAAGCAGCATTTCTATTAAATGACAAAATTATAATAAAAGCAATGGTTGTACCAAGTGTTATAAAGATATGGAGAAACTGAAACCCTCATTTGATTCTGGTGAATATAAAATAGTTTAACCACATTGGGAAACAAGTTAGCAGTTTCTTCAAATATTAAACATACACCTACCATATGATCCAGCCATTTCACTCATAGGCATTAACCAAGAGCAAGGAAAATACATGTCTAAAAAAGGTTTTACACAGATGTTCATAGCAGCTCTCATATAATAGTCCAAAGTGTTAGCAACTCACATGTTTGCCAACAGATGAGTGGATAAACAAATTATGGCATATGCATATGATAGAATGCTATTCATCAATAGAGAATGAACTATTGATATGTGTGACAACATGGATAAATCTTAAAAATAGTTATACTGAATGTAAGATGCCAGACAAGAAAGAGGGGAAATATAAACTGATTTATAAGGACAGATCTTGCTTAAGGAGGAGGGGGTTGGCGGGCAGTAAGAATGATGGAGGGCCATGAGTAAACTATTGGAAGTGGTGGATGTATTTACTATTTGTATTGTGGTTATGGTTTCATGGGTGTACGTGTAGGTCAAAGCTTATCAAATTGTACACTTCAAATGCTTCAAAAAAAAACCTCACAAGCATTGAGTCAAGTCTGACTCATGGAGACCCTACAAGACAGGTAGAACTGCCCTTGTGACTTTCCAAGACTGTAGCTTTTTCCTGGAATAGAAAACCTCAACTTCACCCAAAAGAGTGGCTGGTGGTTTGAACTACTAACCTCATATGTGGTTCACCTAACCCACTCGCTATGTCACCAGTCCCTTATATATGCAGCTTATTGTATGCCAAAGTTTTCACTGTGTAAAAAGATAGAGGCAGGTGAGAAGAGAAGTCCCTTCCAGAAAGAGGGGACAGTTACAAAGTTTTGAAGACCTGTAGGGTACAAATCTAAGACTTCAACACAGTAGGTCAGCTGGAATGGATGTTGTGCTCTTCAGTCCTTTCTGTGCAAAGAAGAGGGTCTTAGGTAATAAATGGCAGAAACATCCTATTCCAGATTGGTGCACTGCTTGAATGCTTTGAAGCTCAAATGCTTTAAAGCAATGTAACCTGACAGATTCAGAATCCTTTCTAGCCTCCAGTCTTGACAGTACCCAGGATCCAGTGGCCTCTGCAGAGGGGGCTGCTGTAGTAGGGACAGACTGCCACCTGTACTAGCCCATCCCTACTTCCCTTAGGCTGGTGGGCTCAGAAAGTTGGTTGACCTCCCTGAACTTCTTTGCCCTTGCCTGTAACACAGATTGTGCTTGGTAAATTCTGCCTCCTAAATCAGAGGAAAACAGATCACACACAATCATGCCAGGGGGAGTTCTTTAGGGGACGATGAGGTGATACTCAGATGCAAAGGATGCTCACTAAAATATCTTCCTAGAGGTGCCATTCGGTGCCTGCCCACTTCTTTTCTGCTGCAGAGCTGCCACCATGTGATTGTGGGCAGCAAAAGTGGCACATCTTGCCCTCTTCTGAAAGAAACCGCCTCAGAAGTGCCCAGAGGCTCTGACTTCCCATGAATAACTGAGAGGATGCCCCAGCCCCTTGTGGACCCGGGGGGAGGCCAGACACCAACTGGACCCACATTGTTGTCCAGTTTCTTGGTCCTTTCCTGTTTCCTTCCCCGAGAGCATACTCTCCACAAATCTGTTGCACAAGAAACTCCTGAGAATTCTAACTAAGACCTCCATCATCTGAGTCTTTCTGAAGGTGGTTTTAATATTCAGACCATCCAGTTGTCAGACCAGGGAAGCATGCTGAGGGTCCCCGGGTCTCCATCCACAATGCCTACCAGAAATGCTGAAGAATCCCAGGCTGAGGACCAACTCGCTCCTGGATGTTTTGTTCACACTCCTTTCAAAAAACACATTTTCAATAGCTTTAATTTAATCAAAACGCTCTTGACTGAGATCATTAAAGCCTCTGAGAGAGGCATTTAATTCTAAATTCACCATATCCACAGTATAGCAGTTGAGTAACTGAAAAATCAACTTTATGTCATAATAGTTTGTTAGAATGTTTGTTTACTCTTCATCTGAGACACGCTAATTAAAACAAGAGGCCTTCACAAGCAATCCAGTTAGCAAATGAGATTGGCTAATAGATAAGGAATGGTTGGTAATTACAGTCAAGCCCAAATCCCCACCCACATGGGCTGGATTTTAGCTAGCATGTGGGGAGGTCTCATTGCACTATTGGCTGTTCCTTGTGGTTCTACACAGTGTCTCCTTGTCCATCTCCTCCCTCATCTGCGATTTTAGTGAACAGCTCTGAGGAACACTGATCTTTGTTGGGTCTCATCTGTTCACCAGATACTTTTGAATTCGTCATTCATCAGAGTTATTGGGGACCCTGACAGCATTCTCTACAGAGTCTGAATCACTGCCATCAAGTCCATTTGATTCACAGACAATTTAACAGGACAGATCAGAACTGTGCCTGTAGGTTTCTGAGGCTCTTTCACCTTGTGGTTTTCGGCTCAACTCAGCCCACTCTGCCACCAGGGCTCCTGGGGCTGAGGCATTTCCACTTTCCCACAAACTTGACTGGAAGTGTATGGTCTTCACTCTTTCTTGCACTAGTCCATCATGGAGACCAGCCTGTGCTGTCCTGGTAGATCCACGTCTGGTGCTTCTTGCCAGCTGTGGATGAGTCAGCCAGTCCTTCTGCCTTCCCACAGTCCCCTCAAGCAGATGTACCCTTCATATTCTGAAAGTCAGCGATGGGCACCTTGCTGCTTGTTGATAATCCATCTACATCTACAAACATTGACACCTGGAGACCTGGCACGCACTCATTAGAGTGCACAATATCAGACCTCCTGTCCCAGAAGTGACCCCTTCCAATGTGTATTTCCACCCCATCTGGCTGTGTCTGCCTTTGTACGTAATTGCACATACACAAACAATTTTCTCTCACTTCCCTTGCTCACACTTCCAAGACCAATTACTCAACATCCTGTTTAGTCCTCACCAGCAAACTTTCCTTTTGGCACACTTTTTCTTCCCTCCCAGGCGCTGCATGTCCCTGCTCATCTTGCGCTTGTGCAGCTACAAATGCTGCCCTCTCCCTGCGCCCTCTAGCTTGGGCTGAGGACCTGTTCTTCCTAGCCCAGGCTCAGGATACCTCACCTGCCCTCCTGAAGGAGAAGAAATTAAAGAGTCCGCACACACAATGTCACCCTACCTCATATTTCTCATTAATTTTTTTATTGTGAATTGGATGACTTTTTACTGAGCAAATCAGTTTTGCAGTCAGCAATTCATATACATTGTTTCATGCCACTGATGGCGATCCTGGCTGTACAGCATCATTTATCCCACTTCCCCTCTGTTTCCAGTTTCCAACTCCTCTGCTTTCCTAAGCTTTTCTTCCTTCTGAACTGTGTTTCTGGGCAAATGCTGCCTTTTGATCTCAAAAGTTTGATTACTTAAAAAGTGTTTCTTAATGTTATTGTTAAGGTTATACAGTTATTTTGCTGAAAGTGGGCCTTTCTAAGGTGCCTGGATTCAGAAGAGAACATGGAATAAGGGATATAATTTCTGACACCAGATGGATCTTAACTGAAAGCAGAGGATACCAGAAAGATGTTTACTTGTGTTGCATTCATTATGCAAAGCCATTCAACTATGTGAATCCTAAAATCTATGGGTAATCTTGAGAATACTGAAAAATAAAGATCAATTCATTGTGCTCATATCGAATCTGTAATGGATGAAGAGGGAACAGAGTGAGGGTTTAAAAATCAGGATAGGGTTTAAAAATCAAGATAAGTATGTTTATCTGATTGCATCCTCTCATACTCATTCAATGTAAAAGTGCAGCAAGTAATCAAAAAAATTGGATCATATGAAGAAGAATGTGGTATCAGGATTGGAGGAAGGTTAATTAGCAACTGGCATATTGAGATGACACAATCTTGCTCGTTTAAAGTGAGGAGAACTTGAAGCACTTTTTGATGAAGATCAACGACTGAGGACTTCGATTTGGATTATAAATCAAGAAAAGGAAACAAAACCCCTTACCAATGGTTAACACCATGGCAAGTGGAGAAAAAGTTGAAGTGGTCAAGGACTTTTTCTTGCTTGGACTCGCAATCAATGCTCGTGGAAGCAGCAGTTAAGCAGTCACGCAGTGCATTGTGTTAGATAAATCTGTTGCACAAACTTCTGTTAAGTGTTGAAAAGCAAGAAAGGTATTTTGAAGACTAAAGTGCACCTGAGATTAAGCCGTACCAATTGCCTCATATGCATGTGAAAGTCGGATGGATACATTTGAACAATGATGTTAAAGAAGAATATTGAAGGTGTCAAGGACTGCCAAAAGAACGAACATCTCTCTGAAAGGAATATAGTCGGAGTGCTCCTTAGAGGCAAGGATGGTAAGACTTTGTCTCAGGTACTTTGCCATGTTATTAGAAGAGACAAGTCCTTGGAGAAAGACACACTGCTGGTACAGTGGAGGGGCAATGACAACGAAGGCCCTTGACCAGAAGGAGAGGCTCAGTGGCTGCCATAATGGGGTTGGACATGAAAATAATCGTGAGAATGGCGCAGGATCCGGTGGCATTGTACTATCCTTCCCACCCTCGGTAATCATCAAGGAACGTTTTTTAAAAATACACGACTTTTTGTAATAGTGATCTTGTACAATGTTTGTCTTTTTGTGGTGGATTACATTCGACGCAATGTCCCCAGAGGTCATGTGCATTACCCCACAGCACCACCAAGACTCACTGCTGTTGTCCACAGGGTTGCTATGAATTGGAACCAACCAGATGACACCTAACCACAATAAGTCTGGTTGTCCTGTTCAGTCCATGTTGAACTGCTATTCTGAAAGTCAGCTGCTCAAATCCGCCATCCTTTCTATGGAGGAAACATGAGGCTGTCTACAGCGTTAAATATTTACAAAGCCTCAGAAGAACTATATAGAATTGCTCAATAAAGTCAGAATCGACCCTGTGGCATTGGATTTTGGATTTTTAGTTTGAAAACAGAGTCACAGAAGGTCTGAAAGGTGAACCGGGAGCATAATCTCAGAGGCTCTACTAGTTGCTGTCTGACCAGGAAGACTGGCCATTTTAAAAAATGCCTTTTGACTTTTCTTCCATATTTTGTTCCCATAGATAAAACAAAGGAATAAAGCACAGTGAAATAGTAGGCAATGCTGAAACATAAAGGTAAATTTTTGAAATGCTTCATAACATAGAGGAACTTAGAGGGCACTGTGCCAAATGAAATCCATCACAAAAGGACAAATATTGTACAAGACCACTATAACAAAAAGTCTTACGAAAAGAGCATTCCTTGATGATTGCCAGGGGTGGGAGGGATCAATCACTGACTAGAAGGTAAATATATATTTCCGTGGCCAAAGAAAAGCAAAAATTGCTAAAGAGGGAGGTCACTAAAAAGTAATGATGAAGATAAAAGAGGGCACGAGGAGAAGTATAAGAGTTGAAGGTGGCAGAGGAAATAGTGTTCTATACACAATCATCCACCAGTGAGCATAGACATGGGCATGCAAACTGAATGCGTGTGGGAAGGCAAATGGGACTATACTCATGAATAAATAGATGTGTGTGCATGTATGCATGCGTATGTATGTATGTATATTTATAAATGTATATATATGTATAGTTTGACAAAAGTTATTTCCATGTTTGTATTTGTATGTTGTAGATATGTCCCCGAATATAGTCAGGCATATTGGGGGCAAAGTTATGAAAGTTTCATGGTCATAAATTAGCACCTTTAGGAAATAAGTGCCTGGGCCTGGGGGCTCAGGATCATAGTCTAGGGCCACACCAAGGTCAATTAACATAGTTCACAAAGAAAGGTGCTTGGCTGGTGTAATTGGTTATGCATTGAGTTGCCAAACCCAAGTTCAGCTGTTGGGAGCCACCAGCCACCTGGAGTGAGAAAGGTGAGACTTTCTACTCGCATCACGATTTACAATCTAGGAAACCCACAGCATCCAGTTCTACCCTGACCTCCAGGGTTGCTATGAGTGTGGATGTGCTCTTCTCATAAGGAGGGTCCAGGAAACCTCCTCTCTGCTTCCACCTTCCTGCTTGCTGGCCATCCTGAGAGCTGCAGGAGTCAGAGCATGTTTCCACTGACCTCGAATCCATAGGACTTTGAATGCACTAGCCTGTGATCATCTTACATTCTGCATAATTGTATGTGTCTACATGAGTCGGAAGAGGGACTTATGGACTAGAATAGGACTTACAGACTTGAGTGGGTGAGTTGGGTGTTTTTTGATATATAATTATTTCTTGAAATAAAGCTATTTCTTACACATGTATGAGTGTCACTGACTTTTTTCTCTAGTGTTTCTGTAGTTCTCAACTGGGCCTAAAATATCTACCATAACATTAGGATCCCTTTTGCAACTTTTGCTATCCTGTTCCAGGAAGCGGTACCTCCTGACCACATATTCAAAATATGTGAGGTGAAGTCTCATTGTCCTCACTTCTTTCACAGTATTCTGGCTATACTTCTTTCAAGACAGATTTGTTTGTTCTTTTGGCAGTCCACTGGGCTTCCAATATCATTTACCAGCACCATAATTCCAATGCATCAATTCTACAATTTTCCTTATTCACTGTCCAATTTTCACATGCATATGAGGCAAGTGAAAATGTGTTGGGTAGGGTAGAGATTAATCTTCAAAGTGATATCCTTGATATTCAATACCAGAAAGAGGTCTTGTGTTGTTGATTTGCTTAATGCAAAATGTCATTTGATATCTTGACTGATGCCTCCAAGATCATCAATTGTGGATCCAATTAAGATGAAACTATTGATAACTTCAATCTTTTCTCAGTTTATCATGATACTACCTATTGGTTCAGTGAGAATATTGGTTCTCTATACATTAAGTTTTCATTTATACTGAAGGCTGTAGTCCTTCATCTTCATCCCCAAGTGCTACAAGACTACCTCATTTTCAGCAAGCAATATGCATCATCTGCATAATCCAGGTTGTTAACAAGTTTTTCTCCATCCTTGATATCTCCTCCATCTTCATATAGTACAGCCTATCAGGTTATTTGATCAAGACACAAGTTAAATTAGCATGGATAAAGGATACAATTCTGATGCCCCATTCTCTCATCTTAAACTATGCAATATTCTCTTACTCTTTTTGTACTACTGCCTCTTGTTCCATGTACAGGTTCCACACGAACACAAGTGTTAGAGAATTCTCATTCTTCTCAAGTCATTTCTAGTTTGTTTTAATCCACACGGTCAAATGTCTTTACATAGTCAATAAAACATTAGTCACTGTCTTCCTGATAGTCTCTGCTTTCAGTCAAGATCCATCTGACAGCAGGAATGTTATGTTTCATTCTACACCCTCTTCTGAATCTTAGATTGCTAGCAGTTCAACATCTATGGACTGTTATAGTCATTGCTGAATTATCTTCATTAAAATGTACGTAGATGTTAAATCAAGGATATTGTTCTATAATGTCTGCATTCTGCTTCGTCCCCTCACTTTGGAATGAACACACATATAGTTCGCTTTCAATCAATTGGCGAGATAGCCATCTTGGCATAGGTGAGTGAATGCCTCATCAGTTTGTTAAAGCATTTCAATAGGTGTTCCATAAATTCCTGAAGCCGTATTTCCACTGGTGCCTTCCGTGAACCTTGGACTTCTTCCTTCAGTCTCATTGGTTCTTGATCATATGACTGCCTCTTGAAATGGCTGAATGTCATCAGTTGATTTTGGTACAGTGATTGCCGTAATCTTTTGATGTTTTCTGCATCACTTAGTATTTTACATTGAGAATCCCTCAATATTGCAATTCTAAGCTTGAGTTGATGCTTTCACCTTGACATATGCTGAGCATGTCCTTCCTTTTTAGCTTTCTAACTCCAGGTCTTAGCACAACTCATTATACTTTATTTTGTCTTCCCCAACTGCCCTTTTTATTTTTCTATTCAGCTTTTTTAATTCATCATTTCTCCCATTTGCTTTATTTACTTTAGTTTCTTCTAACATCCCTTTTGATCTTTCTCTTTTGTCTTTTTAATGACCTTTTGTTTTCTTCATGTATGATATTCTTGATGTCATGCAACAGCCCCTCAAGTCTTCTATCATTCATGTTCAGTGTATCAAATCTGTTCTTTGTATGTTCTCGAAATCCTGGGGGAATCTATTCAATGCAATATTTTGTCTTTCCTAAACTTGTTTCAATTTTCTTCAGCTTCAATCTGAACTTACAGATGAGCAACCTAAACTTATAGATGGTGATCTCTTCCACAGTTGGCCCTGGGTCACATTTTGGTTCCTAATGTTGATTTTCTCCATCATCTCTTCCCACAGATGTGATCAACTTTTACGTCAATTTAAGTCTTGTGTATCCCACTTGGTCAGACCATTTTAGGTTGTTTAAAACAGCGATTTTCAGTGAAGAAGTTGATGGTCTTGCAGAATTCTCTCATGCCACATCCAGCTTTGTTTCTATCATCAAGACTGTATTTTTCAACTGCCATCCCTTGTTCTAGGAGCCTTGGTAGTACAGTAAGTTACGAGCTAGCCTACTAACTACAGTTAGTAACACCCAGCAGCTTGAAGTCCCCAGCTTTCTCTGAAGAAGAAAGATGAGACTTTCTTCTCTTGTGTCTTGGAAACACACAAGGGCAATTCTGCACTGCCATGCAAAGTCACTGGGAACAGAATTAACTAAGTGGCAGGGTGTTCAATTTAAGTCCTTCTACTTTGTTTCCGATACTCACATTCCAATAGCCAATAATGATTGATTTAGCTTGTTTGCAAAATCAGACTGAAGAAACTGGAAGAATCCTTCCATTTCTTCACCACTAGCTTTAGTGGGTGATGTGTACATTTGAATAATAGTTGTATTAACTGGACTTTTTTGTAGGTGTGTAGATATTACCCTATTGCAGACAGCATTAGACTTCAAGATAGGGCTTGAAATGTTCTTTGTGACAATAAATGTGATGCCATTTCTCTTGAATTTGTCAGTCCATGCAGAGTAAATCATATAACTATCTGATTCAAAATGGCCAATACTAGTCCATTACAGCTCACCGATGCCTAAGAATATCAATCTTTTTGCATTCCATTTCATTTTCAATGACATCCAATTTTCCTAGATTCACACTTTGTACATTCTGATTATTAATGGTTATTTGCTGCTGTATCTCCTCATTTTCTCATTTCTTCCCATCAGCAGATGAAAATCCTAAAAGCTTTGCTTCATTCACATCATTATGGTCAACTGTACTTTGCAGAAGAAACTCCTCGTCCTTTGTCGAGTGCCTTCCAACCTGAAGAACTCACCTTCTGGCACTGGCAATGTTCTACTGCTACTCATAAGATTTTCTCCAAGTAACCCTCACCCTATCCCTGTCTCATAGTCTGTTCTTAGTCTGGAAGCTCCACTGAAACCTGTTCACTTTGGGTTAGAAAGGCAGGTGAAGAAGCTTCCAGAATCACAGAACCAGAGAGGTCACTACAGTATGACAAACTGACAGGTCAATGCATGAAAATAACACCATGGTTGCATTTGATATAAACTTGAAATATACAACCCTAAAATACTGGTATAAAATACTAACGAAGTCTCACTTTGTTGCAAAATTTGATATTTAAATATCAAAAATGTCATTACTTGAGCTGCATTCATCCTCAATGATATATACTTTGCATGTGATTACACCAAGGGTCTTATGTGTGTTATAATTGAAGTGGACAAGGATCCTGAGGATTCTTAGGCCAGGAAATGTGACGTGGATATCTGCTGTCTCCTACAAGCCTGGCACACTGCATAGGTGCTCATAGAAAGTGAGCTTTAAAAGAAGGGAAACTCTTTCCCATGTATCCCATTCTGAGAAAGTTTGAGTCCCAGAGCCTGTCCTGGGGAGGGGAGGGGGGAATCTGCTGGACCATGACAACTTGCAGTAGAAGGCAAAGGAGCCTCTTCTAGAGGGTGGGCTTCAAAGGGTGTCTTAGTGCAGAACAGTGTGGTGAGGATATTTGAGGGTCTGTCTGCATACAAAATGGGAGATGTTGAATATTCTATATTGTAAATTAGACCAAAATCCTCACAAGTGGACCAATAAGTAACATCATGATAAATGGAGAAAATATTGAGATTGTCAAGCATTCTGTCTTACTTGGTTCCACAAGACCAAGAGTATTGAAGAGTATTAGAGTATTGAAGAGCGTTACCTCTTTGAGGAGCAAGGTGTGCCTGAGCCAAGCCATGGTATTCTCCATTGCATCATATGCATGTGAAAGTTGGACAGTGAATAGGGAAAACCAATCTAGTGTCTGAATTGTGGTCTTGGAGAAGAATAATGAAAGTGCCCCGACCTGCTGAAAAGACAAACAGAGAAGTAAGACCAGAGTGCTCCTTAGAGGCAAGGACGACAAGACTTTGTCTTACATTCTTTGGATATACTGCCAAGAAAGACCAGTGCCCCCACCCACCCCCACCAAAGAAAAAAGAGCAGTCTCCAGAGAAGGACATCCTGTTTGGCAAAGCGGAGGGCAGTGAGAAATGGGAAAGACCTGGGCCAGATGGGTTGTCATGGTGGCTATGTAATGGGCTCAGGCACGGGAATAGCTGTGAGGATGGTGCAGGGCCAGACAGTGTTTTCTTCTGTTGTCCGTAGGATCACCATGGGTTGTTAGGACACCTAACAACAGCCTACTCCAGAGCAGGGCCAGGAAAATTACTCCACAGACGCTTCTTGCCATTGCACTGCCATTAGGGAGTCTTTGACCTTTCCTTGGGTTTAAATGGCAAGCAAGAGTGTGCTTGCTACTGGTTTCTTTTGTTGGAAACCAACTGCCTCTTCATTCTCACTAGTATTTATCATGTACCTGCTGCATCTCAGAAGTCTTCGAGTCTCCTGACAACCATACGAGGGACTATGAGCATCCTACAACCCACATGAGACGACGGACACTGGGAGAAGATAAGTCACCTGCCGACGTCCTGCAGCTGTGTTTGAAATTTGCATGACTCCCAAACCATGGTGCCACCTTCCCGCTGCTGGTCCTGACCCAGCTTCCTGAACTCACACTGACATATTTCCTTGGAACACTATGGAACCTGTCCCTTCACTAGAGAAATGAAAGACCCGATCGTGGGGTCCATCTGAAAGCCAGCTTCCATGCACCAGAACCATACTGGTCACCACTGCCTCGAGTAACAGAGCCTGAGCTCTTCTGACCACGGCCCCACCAAGGCTGGTGCCAATGCCGTGTTTGCTCTTGTCTTCTGTTTGACTCACCTCTTTCCTTTTCCTCCCAGCCGACCCAGCTCGGCCTATTTTTTCATGGATTCATTCAATCCTTACCTTCCCTGCACATGCCAGCTTTTTCTTTCTGCCCTCTCGTGTTGGTGTTCGGCCGGCAGTTTATATAAGTGAGGGGGGCTGACCTGGAGTAACTCATCAGGGTGGGGCAGAGATTATGAGGCCTGGGATAGTCCCTTGACTAAAGGGACACTTGCCACTCATGCTAGTGCTTGTCCACTATGTGTAAACCTGGCTCAAATGTCTCCAGTATCTGATTTAAAAAAGGATGTTGGAAATCCAGTTTTTATAGGAAATATCCCCATTTTGTTTGTTTGGTTTTTGTACCACATAAATTCATTTCAATTTACAAAACTCTGTGTCTGCCAAATGGAGCCTTTATTTGCACCAGAGGTTGCTCTTCCACAACCAGCTTACAACCTATTTCCAAAAGCATGTAGACTGTGCCTCATTCACCTAGAGCTTGAATCTGGGTGGCTCCCGCTAAGTACTCCAGCATTCCAGATGTACGATGTGCTTTCCCCTGCCTCCTTTTTAAGGAATTAGGCAGAAGGATGACGATCTAATTGGGCACATTTTCTTTTTGACTGTGGCTGTCAAGAACCTCAGAGCCCAAACTGAAGCTAAATGACAGTGATTATTTCCCACATAGAGATGGGCAGATTTTTCTCTGTCCTTTGTTTTCTTCTTTTTCTTCTTCTTCTTCACCCTTTTGTGTCTTCATTGTATATGTTTCTGTGGCAAACATCCCCAGAACTTTCTTTAAAGAGGTAGAAAATACTTGAATGAAGTGGTTTGGGAGAGGTGAGGCCAAACTCCATAAGATTAGCAACAATATTTAGTTCTGTAGCCTTGTCCCTCCCTTATCCCTCTGCCACTGGTTGCAAACAGTCCTGATCCCAGAAAAGGAAAATTTGTGGAAGAATCTATGTTAACACACAGAATATTCAGAATGTAGCCTTAACATAAATAATTAAAATGGGAAGAAAGAGAGTCAAAGAGCCCAGCCAGAAATGGATCTGAAAACAGTGTTACTGCTGGCTCCATTGAAATTTGATGCAGGGCATCATCTGGGATGGATGCATTCTCACCCCCTGCCCCCCTGCTAACTGCTCTTGTCAAGATTTACCATCTCGGCAAGTCTACGGAGGGTCGAGATGAACCAGAATCAACTCAATGGCAGTGGGTTTCTGTGTATGCACCTGCTCCCGTCTCCAAGTCGGAGAGGCTAGTATTGCTTGGACAGCATTCCCTATCTTTAGCCGTTTTACCAAGAGCCTTACAAGAAAAAGAGTAAATTTCCCAGAGGAATGTCTGGGTGAATATTTGGGAAAGAATGAATGTGCTAAATGGATTTTGTTGACGTGTTTTGAACTGAGTCCGACCTGGTTGAGTTTGAGAATCTAGCATGGGAACATTCATTCATCCCTCTATTTCTTGTGGATCCAAAGGGACCCATCATGGCTGGAATGAATCATGATCCTGAGAGGGAGCCCTTGCTAAGGAAGTGGAATGGAGGAGGAAGCAGAGGCTCCCTGAACCTCGGTTCTGACTCTAATTGTTGCAAACCCCTTTGAGCCTCAGAAATACCCTACTGTAAATATCGCCCCTTCTCCGAACAGCCTTCCTCATATCACAGCACACACTGCCAGGCATGGAAGTTCCTTGGCCTGCTTTGTAGTCTCCCATGATTACCCCATCCTCTTCTCAGCTACCAAGGAGTCCTGGGGCACTGTTGACTGCAAGGTTGATAGTTCAAATCCACCAGTCCTTCCATGAGACTGTGTGCTTCCATAAAGATTTAGAGTCTCAAAAACCCTATAAAGGTTCACGAGGCATTTGAATAGATTTCATGACAGTGGGCTGAACTGTACTTTCTAGGGGACAGTCTCTCAGCCCCTCAACTGCAATGTGGTACAGAGGTTAAGAGCTGGGACCTGGAGTGCTATGACCCTGGATTGGAGTGTGGCTTCCCAAGTTCCCATTTTCTCATCAGTGAAATGTGAATAGCAATTGCAACTTTTAAAACATGTTGGAAAGATCACCTGGGACATTGGTTGTGAAGTTGTGTAGTAAGTAGTCACCTAATCCGAAAATACTCTCTGAGAAACTAGTTTCTTTACTGCCTCTGGGCACTCCAGGGAAACTCACCCTTACCAGACTTTGCCTTCCTGGAGAAAGACAGCACTCACGTAAACAAGAAAATGCACAGCATTATCTGAAGAAGCAGTGAGGACGAGGAAGATCAAGAAATAGGGTGTGAGAGATGAGGGGACCTTCCTTCAGCAAAAACCTTGCCACCCAACTGTGAGGCCCAACTGTCAGTCCCAGCGAGCTGCCTCCCAGAGCTCATGTCCTTTCTGGGGGAGAGCTCTTCAGGGTCTATCCAACCTGGATGAATGCCCGAGCAGTGGTGCAACACACACACCAGGACCCCCACCTCACAGCTCAGCTTCTTCTCCTGCCCAGTCCTGCTTCCTACCTGCACAGTCTGGGCACAGGGATTGATCTGAGACAAGCAGCTTGCACACCAGACTCCATCTCGGGCCTTGCTTCCTTCTGGAGATGCTCAAGCTAGAGCACTGAGTAAGACTTTCAGATTTGGATAGGGGGAGGGTTTTCTGCAGAGATGCTATTTAAGTTCAGATCAGAATGAAGTAAAGGAAGGAGTGATGGATGATATGGGAGAGGTTGATCCACAACAGAGATCCTAACCAAGGAGTGCATCCTATACCTTCAACAGAGCCTGCCGATCAGTGTAGTCAGAGTGCGACACTGGGGGAACAGTGGAGAGGAGAGGAGGCCGGAAAGAGCACCCACACCCCATCATACAGGTCCTCAAGCCATAAAAATGATTGGATTTCTACTTTGAGTGAAATGGATCATTATGAGCTGATTGTCATGCCTTCTGTCTTCTGGTTGCAGTGGTCCGTCTGCCCACTGCATGAGGACAGCGGTTGTACACAAGGTCAGCAGGTCAAAACCACCAGCAAGCAGCTCCACTGGAGAGAGACTGGGTTTTTGACTCCCGGAAGCAGGTACTGCCTCCCAAACCTATCGGGGTTCACTAGGCATCAGCATTGACTTCATGGCAGTGAGTTTGGTTTGGTTTGCCCAGAGAAAGGCTTGTGGGTGGTGTGAGGTGGCAGCAGGGGGCTAACTAAGGAGAGTATGGTGGTCGCTCTCGGCATGAGATGACAATAGTGAGACTTTTATAGTAGGAGCAGCTTTCACTGTCATCTCGTATACTCAGGTGATACCATCACGTTGAGTCATCCAACTCCACGGCTGGAAGTTCCAATCTTCCCGAGACACCTTGGAGGAAGGGCCTGGTGCTCTATTTCTAACAAGCCAGCCACTAGGCACCCTGCTGAGCACAGTTCTAGTCTGACACACCTGGGTGTGACAATAAGTCTGAGTCCACTCCACAGCCATTGGCTGATTGGTTACAGGAGCCAAGGCCGAAGTTGCAGTAGTTGGAAGGTCCAGGGAAAGGAGGTTTCTTTCCTCCCACCGCAGCGCTTGCTTGAGGCTCATCTGCATGCAGCCATCTGCACAAGGCCTCCCAGGACGCAGTGGGTGTGTCTGAGCAGACCGCTAATGATCAGTCAGACACATGTAGCGGATCTCATCCCTAGGCTGTACACACTCCAGCCCTCCATGGACAGACACTGGTCTAGCTTTGCTGATGTTTATTTCATCTGCCAGAAAGTTTTCTTACCCACCCCAGCTGCCCTGCAGTTGGCTTTCTGAGAGAGCTGGACAGGGTCTGTCTCCCTCCCAGGTGGCACAGCTGTAACTCTTGCCCCAGGATGTGGTCAGGGAGGAGGGCTCAGGCTCTCTCTGCTCCTCCCTCTGGAACTCTCTCAGCTTCCCTTTCCAAGATCCCTTTTGTCTGGCCACTGGCGCTACTGCGGGTGGTAAGCAAATAAGCGAAGCCCACTCAAGAGACGGGACCCGAGGCTGCAGCTCCAGAGCAAATTCCATAAGCAACTAGACTGAGTGATGTGCTTAGGAGGTCAAGGCTGATACTACCTATAATTCACATTCCCTGGGCATGCAGCTCCCTAATAAAGCCTGGATGTCAGGCAGCCTGGCCAAGAGCTAACAGGCCTGTTTGAACTAGTCTTCTGCCAATGGCAACACAGCAGACAAGGAAAACATTTAGCCAGCTGTCTAATGGAGGTGGGTCTTCTCAAGCCAATGAAGAGTGATTACCCGTATGTGGCCATCGGAGTATATTAACGCATAAAAGGGGTAAGTCCCCAGTGATTCCAAAAAAAAATTTTTTAAGTGGGGGTACGTCTCTCTTCTTCGGCATTCAGGAAGGAATGTCCCTATAGATCAGCATTTCTCAACCTGTGGGTTGCAACCCCTTTGGGGGTTGTACAACCCTTTCACAGGGTCACCCAATTCATCATAGTAGCAACATGACTGTTATGAAGTAACAACAAAAATAATTGTATGTTGGGGTCACGTGAGGAAGTATATAAAGGTGGTGGCATTAGGAAGGTGAAGAACCACTGTTGGAGATGGAGGGACATACTTTGAGCCCCACTTGGTTCACTCAGGAGCACTGGGGGCCCAGAACCTCATGCCTTGGGTTGCTACCTACCAGGTTGGGAGTTCAAGCTCCCCAGCAGCTCAGAGGGAGAATGAGCAGGCAGTCTCTCCATACAGACAGACAGACCCAGAAAGCCTAGGGAGCAGCTGCCTTCAGTCCAGTGGGACGGAATCGACTTCAATGGTCGAGGTGGGGACAGGAGTGGCCCCATCATCATCACTCTGCCGAGTGTGGCACCCCACCCCAGGATGTTGTCGTAAATATAAAAATGTTTCACCCCTTCTGCACGGAATTAAGAGTTATTCATTTAACCATGACCCTGTTTAATCAAAACTGCCATTGAAAAATCATTTAGTACAAACCCTATCAGCAAATTTCCAAATACAGAGTCCCCTGGTAAAATAGCCCTGTGGTGCCATTTCCTGTTCAAATATGTATTTAGCCCCCCGAGAATCCCTTTCACTAAGCCAGCAGCTCCAGCACGCACAATGGTTTAATCGTATATTGTTCTCTGAATACGAACCCTTTACAAATCATATGACATAAAAAGAAAAATAAGTAACATTGTAAAGACAGTAATGAGAACTGTTGAGCTAAAGTGCCTCTTAAAGAAATCCTAATAAATTCCAGAATTTCTAGTCTTCTGGCAAGCTTTCCATTTAGAAGAAAATCACTGATCAATGGCTGCCACGAGCCAGCATTAGGCGTGCATGCCTCCGGAGCAGGGAAAACTCATAGACGAAAGATGACATTTAAGGAAAAAAAGCTGACATTGAGTCCATCACTGTCATCACTTCTGCCATAAAGCAGCTTCAAATATTAAAACATTTTTCATCTGTGCTGCATTATTGGCACCAGAAATTGTTTTCTCTCTGTCTGGTGCGCACTTGAACTGCAGCAACGCTCCCCCGAGACTCCAGATTGTTACCAAGGCCTCATAACATATTGGCAGTTGACGTGGTGGTGTTCACGTACACTTGCCACTCACACAGAGCCGCCCCTCCCCCGGCTGCAGGCGCCAGCATACTGGCCTGAGGCTCCACGTCAGCGCTTAGAACCCCGAGTTGAGGCTGCTGCCCCCGCACCTTGCGGGTGTGCAAGTGCAGTGGCTCCCAGGCACGCCCAGCTGGACCCTGCCAAGAGCTTAGCCTGTAGCTCTTCTGACCTACCCGCTGGGGGACCTCCCTTGTGGAGGGACAGCTAGAAGGCACCGCTCATTTTCCTTTTGTCCACCTGGCTTTACTTCTCATTGCATGCCAGTGTCTGTGCAGTGTTGAGATTGAAGGAGATACAGTGCTCACAGCTCCATGACAAGACAGAGGCAAGCTCACTCTGGAAGATACATAATCTCCCCTTGGAGGAGGGCACACTGCTTGGGGGTGATCCAGCAGAGGGCAGTGTTTACACCAGGTGACCTGGTCATACAGAGGGACCAGGAAGGATCTCTTTGGGAATATGGCTTAGTGGGGGAGCCTTCTATCTCCCCCAGCCTGGAAACCAGAGAAGGCCAGCATGCTCTGAGTTTAAAGAAGAGTTCTGAAAGGGCTGGGACGGTTAATTTTATGTGTCAGCTTGCCTGAGCTATGGTGTCCAGCTATTTTTGACAAACACTAGTCTACTGGTGCTTATGAAATAACTGCATGTCTTTAAATTTGTTCATCTTAAGCTGAGAAGACTAGCCATCATAATGTGAGTGAGCTTCAGCTACCAGTTGAAAGTCTTAAGAGACAGTGAAGGCATCTTAAGATCTAAAGTCTTAAGAGATTAAAAGGCATCTCCCCGATATGTATCTTTGCCTCCAACCTACAAAGAGAGGTTTTTGCCAGAACCCCACCTGTGAGGTTGGGTTATCTAGAGAAACAAGTCTAGGGACACATCTGTGGGTATAGAAAGAGCCTTATATCTACTTGTACAAGTGGGTGAGCCCAGTCTGGTTCAAATTCTTCTGAGTCACGTAGGGGCTGATGAACAGGAAACAGGAAGATGAAGCAAGAAGACCACTGGCTTGTGGATGCCAAACTAAGTGGATCTGTGGTCCTTAACCCACTGATGGCTCCTGGCATCAGCAGATCTTGTAACAGGAAGTCAATGAGCCAGATGTAGAGTCCAGATTCAGCAGTAGACCCAAGATGGCTTCCACATGCTGTTAGTTTATATTAAGAGTAGGCCACGTATTGAATGAAACCTTTCTAATTGTATCAAGGCTGTGACCACATTAAGGAGATCTATGCTCCCCACCACTGCTTGATTGTTTCATAGAAGATCTCATCATGGAGTTGACCACATTATGTTAGATGACATGAGAGAATCCCGATCCACCTAAGTTGACATAAAGCCTAACTATTACATCATTTTTAACTTTTCAGAAGTCAGTAGAAGTTAGCAGCCAGTACCAGACCTAACGCATTGGGACTTGCCAACCCAGCCTCACAATTGGACCAGTAGGTAACATCATGATAAATGGAGAAAAGATTAAAGTTGTCGTGAATATTCTCTTGCTTGGATTCACAATCAATGTTCATAGAAGTGGCAGTTAAGAGCACACTGCGTTGCACTAGGTAAAGCTACTGCACAAGAGCTCTTTAGGGTATTAAAAAGCAAGGATGTTACTTTGAGGATTAAAGTGGGCCCGACCCAAGCCATGGTATTTGGGTTAGTCCAGGTAGACTAGAGAAACAAAATCATAGACACAAATATGGATATAAGGAGAAGGTTTATATATGTAAGGAATGAAACATTGAGAAAGCATGCCAACCCAGTCCAGTTCAAAATCATAAGTCCAATATGAGCCCATATGGCCGATACCAGTCCATAAGAGTATCAAGACTTCCGCTCACAAAGTCACAGGCCAGTGGATGTAGAGTCCTGGCGCTGGCAGGGGTCTCCCCATGACTCCTCACTTCCAGGGCTCAGGGCCCATCAACAGCATCCAGTGGTAGTAGAAGCAACTCAGCACTGGCAGAGGTCTCCACATGGCTTCTCCAGCTTCAGAGGTCTGGTTCCATCAGGACAAGGCCATGTGGCTTCTCCTCCAGCTCCTGCAGCTCCTCAGACACTGCCATCTTGTCTTGTTCGTAATTCATCATCTCTAAGACTAACTCCCCAAAGCTGGGGAGATAGCTTCTCATCTTCACGAGGGAAATATCACGAGATTTCCCAGAAGTCTCAGGAGAAAGCCATGCCCACACAGAGGCCTCATTGGCTACTCAATGGCTATCTCCAGATTAACAGGCTAGACTCCACCCCTACATCTCAATCATGAAATTAGCATAAGCACATGACCACCACAGTATTTTCATAGCCTCATATGCATGTGAAGGTTGAACATTGAATAAGGAGGACTGAAGAAGAATTGATACATTTGAATTGTGGCACTGGTGAAGAATATTGAAAGTATTATGGACTGCTAAAAAGACAAACCGATCTGTCTAGGAAGATGTACTGCTAAAAAGACAAATCAATCTGTCAAGGTGCCCCTTAGAGGCATACATGGTATGGAAAGGCTTCATCTTATATCCTTTGGGCATGTTATCAGGAAAGACCAGTCCCTGGAGAAGGGCAGCCATCATGCATAGTAAATTAGCAGGACATTTCAAAAGAGGAAGTACTTGGTGAGATTGACACAATGGTAACAACAATGAACTCAAGCATTGTGAGGTGCAAGACAGGACAGTATTTCCTTCTGTCGTTCATAGAGTTGCTTTGAATTGGAACCAAATCAATGGCACCAATCCACAACAACAACCCACCCCCTACTCCATTGCCATTGAATAAATTTTGACTCATCGCTACCCTATAGGGTTGAGTAGGATTGCCTGATAAGGCTTCCATGGCTGTAGTCTTCATGAAAGCAGACTACCACATATTTCTCCCTTGAGCAAAAGTACAAATTGCTGAAGTTTTGATTGCCAGCCAACCATTTAACCACTATGCCATCAAGGCTCCTTGAGAATTTGCCAAACTAAAATCCAAATCTACTCTGATCATAATAACCCTGAAGGACAGAGGTGCTAAGCTTGTAAATCTTTTTCTTTATAAATCTTTCTTTAAAAAAAAACATTTTATTGGGGGTTCAAACAACTCTTATCACAATCTATACATATGCCCATTGTACATCTGTTGCCCTCATCATTCTCAAAATATTTCCTTTCCATTTAAGCCTTTGGCATCGGTTCCTTGCTTTTCCCCTCCCTCTCCACTCCCCCCTCCCTCATGAACCTTTAATAATTTATAAATTATAATTACTTTGTCATATATTACATTGTCCAATGTCTTCCTTCACCAACTTCCCCATTATCTGTACCCCAGGGAAGAGCTTATATGTAAATCCTTATAATCGGTCCCCCCTTTCCACTCTACCTTCCCTCCACCCTCCAGGTATCACCACTCTCCCCACTGATCCTGAAGGGATCATCTGTCCTGGATTCCCTATGCTTCCAGTTCCTATTTGTATCGGTGTATGTCCTCTGGTCTAGCTGGATTTGTAAGACAGAATTGGGATCATGACAGTGGGGAGGAGGAAGCCTTGAAGATCCAGAGGAAAGTTGTATGTTTCATCATTGCTACAATGCACCCTGACTGGCTCCTCTCCTCCCCATGACCCCTCTGTAAGGGGAAGTCCATTACCTACAGATAGACTTTGGGCCCCTAACCTGTACTCCTCCTCATTTACAACAATATAATTTTTAGCTCGTTGATGCCTGATACTTGATCCCTTTGACACCTCATGGTCACACAGTCTGATGTGCTTCTTCCTGTGGACTTTGTTGCTTCTCAGCTAGATGGCTGCTTGTTTACCTTTAAGCCTTTAAGACCTCATATGCTATATCTTTTGATAGCTGGGCACCATCAGCTTTCTTCACCCCATTTGCTTATGCATACTTCTGTCTTCAGCTATCATACTTATGCATACATTTGTCTTCAGCTATCATGCAAAGGTATGATTTTATGTTCTTCAATGCCTGATTACTGATTCCTTTTACACCTCGTGGTGGCTGCAAATCTTTACAGAATCAGATCGTTTCACCTTTCTCCCTCAGAGGCTTGGTGATTTCAAAGTATTAAGCTTTTGCTTAGCAGTCCAATGTGTCATCAGTGGAGCTCTTTTAGATGCACCAACCACCACAATTGTGGGTCCCAATTCCATAAAATAAAACTCTGTGTGCATAAGTATGTGTTCCTAATTGTGTGGAATTCTGTTTTGAGTGTCCTGTTTCTAGATCAGGCATGGAAATATAAGCAAGGGAGAGACATGGAAGGACTGATTGAAGTCCTTTGTGTTACATCTATCTTTGAGGACAGGGATCTTGAACATGAAGAGCTTGAGAATTTGTGCTGCAGATGACTTTCTCAACCAATTACATGACCTTGTCTTAAAAGTTTACCAGAATGCACTTTGTTTTTTCTCTTGGAGGAATGGAGGAAGCATCAAAAGAAGAATACATAGAGTCACTGTACCAAAAAAGAACTTTCCACCATTTCAGGAGGGAGTATGTGAGCAAGAACCAAAAGTGCAGGAGAAGAAGGTCAAGCTTTACTTACAGCATTCGCCAAAAGCAAGGAATTGATAAAATACCAATTGAAATATTTCAACAGACGATGAAGCTCTGGAAGCTCTTAGATATCTGTGTCAGGAAAATTGGAAGACAGCTACTTGACCAATTGACTGAAAGATATTTGTATCCATTCTGAAGAAAAGTAACCCAACAGAATGCTCAAACTATAGAAAGGTATCACTGGTATCATGTCACATGCTGAGGACCATCCAACAATTGCAGCAGTACACTGACAGGGAGCTGTCAGAGGTTCAGGTTGAACTCAGAAGAGAATGTGGAACAAGGAATATCATCGCTGATGTCAGATGAATCTTGGCTGAAAGCAGATTACATCAGACAAAAATGGTTTTTTTTTGCATTTTATTGACAATGCTAAGGTTTTTGATTGTGTAGGTCATAACAAATTATTTATAACCTTGAGAAGAATGGGAATTAAGAACTCTTAATTATGTTCATGAAGAACTTGTCTATGGATCAAGAAGCATTGTGCACACAAAGCAACAGTTTAAAATCAGAAAAGGTGTGCATAAGGATGGTATCCTCTCACCATACAGCATTCTTCTTCACATAATTCAGCTTCTCTGATGATGATCTCAGCATGTCGTTTGAGTTAGAGTGCAGCATCAGGGCTGGAGAAAGGCTTATTAACAGCATGCTATATGTGGATGACACAATCTTTCTGTTACTGAAAGTCAGGAGGACTGGAAGTACTTGCCAATGAAGATCAAGGATTGTAGCTTTCACTTTGGATTATAACTTAATGTAAAGAAGACCAAAATTCTCACAACTGGACCAATAGATAATAATGTGACTTATTATTAACTAATGGAGAAAAGGTCAAAGTTGTCAAGGATTCTCATAAAAGTAGCAGATAAGAGATCAAAAGATGCATTGCATTCAGGAAATCTGCTGCTCAGGGGCTCTTTAGATTATTAAAAAGTGAGGATCTTACTCTGGGGACTATGGTGGGCCTGACCCAAGCCATGGGATTTTCAGTTGACTCATGTGCTTGTGAAAGATGGACATTGAATAAGGAAAACTGAAGAAGAATCGATGCATTTGACTTGTGGCACTGGTGAAGAATAATGAAAGCACCTGGACTATTAAAAAGGACAAACCAATTTGTTTTGGAAGAAAGAAGTACAGCCAGTGTACTCCTCAGAGGCAAGGATGGTGATTTTTTTGTCTTCCATATGTGGGGCATGTTGTCAAGAAAGACCAGTTGTCAGGAAAGAACACTTCCTGGAGAAGGACGTCATGCTTGCTAACATTGAGGGACAGTGAAAACCAGTAAGTCCCTGGAGGCGACAAATTGAAGCAAAGTGGCTGTAGCAATGAGTTCCAGCAGGAGAGCAGCTGTGAGACTGGAGCAGGATTGGGGAGCATTTTACTGTGTTGTGCATAAGGTGGCTATGAGTCAGAGCCTACTGAATGGCGCAAAGCAACAACAACAGGAGGGACGCCCAGGCTCGGAACAAGCACCTTCCTCCCTGACTGCAGCAGCAGGTAGGGATGTGATCTGGACCAGCCGATTACTCTGTGTGGGGAGATGGGGTGGTGAAGAGTGGGTGGTAAGTGTGAAAGGACTCCTGGTTTCCTAATGAATGTGATGCTCAGAGGACTTTGCACCATAGCACCCTAACAGCTTGACCAGGAAGGGGATGCTGCTCTGGGCAGTCTAGGCGCGGGCAGACCTGGCAGGCACAGCCCCCTACCTGGATCTCAATGGGAAGAGCTGATATATGAATGCAGTACAGTGCCTCCAGTCAAATGCTTCTAGGGAGTCTGCTACAAGCTTTGACTACATTTAGAGTCTGAGAAAAATCCCAGATTGTGGGGCTGATTGTTCTATTGACTATTGTAGAAGGATTGGGCATGTCATCTTAGTGTATGTCTCTGTGTGTGTGTGTGTGTAGATGTCCAGAAAGGTAAACATGCCCAGGGCTTTGTCACAAGATGCTGAAGGCAGGCACTCTGTAGTTGGGATGGAAACTGGCAGAGGCCAGAGCAATGGGACAGGTCACAGAAGCACCTGGGCCTAAAGATCAAAGAATGAGCCTGGGCTTGAACATCAGGGAAGCCAGAGTGGGAATTTTGTGTTGGCCTTTCCTCTATCAGATGACTTCTCCTTGGTGTCGTCCAACAATGACCCATCCCTGGCCTGGTCTCTGCCCTAGGGATTACCCCATCTCCCTGGACTTTAGTGAATTCTGCAGGCTAATATATTGCCATTGTGTTGGTTGTTCATTGCCATGGAGTCAGCCTCCAACTCATGAACCCCCTACACAACACAACAAAATTCTGCTCATCCTGTGCCATCCCCTTGAGAGCCTACACATCAGACCACTGAAAGCCACAGAGTTCATTGACTGGTCTTCAAAAGTTGTCCATATTTCTTTCTCATCCATCCAGTGGAACCCGCACAGCATCACATGGCATCTATTGACTAAAGATGGGTACCTAGGCCTAAGATACATTGACTGGAAATTGAACCTGAGTCTCCCAGAGGAAAGGTAACCACTGAACTGCCCAGGCTTCATAATTGACAGATACACAGTGCCCAAGCTGACTCACAGTACTCCTACATGTATCGGAAAAGAAATGTGCTCCACGGAATTTTCAGTGGCTGATGCTCTCACTAGATCTTTCTTTAGAGGCACCTCTGTGTGGTATAGACCCTCCCGTCTTATAAGTTAGCAGCTGAGACTTCTAGCTGTTCACACTGCCTAGCACATTGTTACTGCCAGTCCCAACACAGAGAAACACCATCCTCACAGACATTTCTATGTTTGAGCCTAGGGTCACAGCCACTGGGTCAATTCAATCCATCTCGTTGTCTTCTTTTCCACTGGCCTTCTACTTCACCAGACCTGGCGGGGCCTTTCCCAGGGACTTGAGGACTCAGGAGTAGCGACTTGAGGACACCTGTGTAGAACTTTCCCCTGAGCTGCTTTCTAACACACTGGGTATGGTCTTCCTGCTGGCGCAGTGCCTATAAGCCTGCAGAGGGCTGCTGCTTCCCAGGTCACCCTACTTTTCCTTCTGGCTGACACTTTCCCCTATGTTCCTGACTCTCCCAGAATCCCACTAATCAACTGAGAAGAGCCATCCCAATGCTGAGATGAGAACCACTCCCCCCAGGCAGGTCTGCGGGTTCTCGCCACTGGAGGCCAGCTAGCCAAGCAGGCGGGTTGCTGAGGAGCCTTCACAGCCATCAGTGTCCTCAGGAACAGAGTCAGGGTGGAGGCAGAAGGGCATTTCCCCATTTCCCCAGCCAAGTCACATAGGCAAGCCTGTCTCCCCTGGCCTCTTTCTTTCACCCGTTGGTAGGTCAGACACAGCTCACCCTGCGGTTGGACCAGGCTGGCGGTGGCTGGGGCAGAGGAGCAGAACCAGGTGTGCAGGAGGCTGGTGCCTGCCTCCCAAGTCTGCCTGAGCACCCTTGGCTTCCCTGCTTTTAATAACCACCCCCACAAGACAGGAGCAGCAGCTAAAAACCTGCCGGCTTTGGCAGTTCTGGCCAGGGTGGATTATCAGGGCATTTAGAAGACAGAAGATGGGGAAGGGAAGGGAAGAAAGAGCACGCGCGAGACAGGGAGACCACACACGGAGACAGTGCACAGGGCCGGCGTGGCCATCTGCTATGACTACACATGCCGCTCGGAAGCTGACAGACACTCCTTTAGCAAGGCCCAGGCCGTCAGATGAGTCAATCAATCAAAAAAATTCTTATGAAACTTAATCATAGAGGGTCGTGTTAGGGAGTGGGGAACAGATTAAATTACCACGGTATTAGATACGGGAAATGATTTCTGTCAAAACCATCTTTACTGCAATTATAATATGTTAATTATGTATTTCATTAAGTAAGTGGATTAGAGTCTGCACAGATGAAATCATGTGGAGGCTTTGAATCATTTGTGGAGCACGGTGGGAGGACTCCCATGAATGGAAGACTTTCACACTCAGCATGTGAGTGGTGCCATTCTCTGGTGTTCCTCAACTGCCCCCCTGGAGTAGAAGCCCAAGGGTCCCTGGGCAGAGAGGGGCACCCAGTGGTGGCCTCCTGGGTACTGGGGTGAGCAATGAGGTCAGTGTGCTGACAGCCTACCGCTGCATCTTTCTGCCTCACTGCTCTGGGTCTATGGTGGACAGGCCAAAGCTGAGGGTCTCCTCTGCGCTGCGGTCTCCTAGCTGGAAGCTAAGTCCTCACAGGTTCATAGCCCAGGGAAGTGGGTATTGTTGGAAGGCAACCATGGCAAGGACACAACTTGCTATCTGCACATATCTAGACCAAGCCCCCTCCCACCTATGGGCAAGCTGGCGCTCGTGACTCATCTCACTGACCTCTGGGATGCCTCTGCCTCCCTGCTACCCGACAGTGCCGAATAGCACCCAACTATGGACAGGGTGGCCGCCAACCTCGAGGGAGACACACTGTGTGTTGAGAAGCCTGTATTTCAGACCCACTCATTGAATCCTCCCCTCCTCTCAGGTGCCCTGCTGCTGCGGGGGGGATGAGGATGCCATTGTGTGTAGGGTGATTCCAGGACCTGGCTGAGGGCAAGCCACTATCCGCTACATGCCCCTGTCCACCATTGGTGTGCGGTACCTTCTGTCCCCCCAGAGGTGAACATCCTTGTCCCAGCCCAATCGCAGAATCTGGTTGGTGCTAAGGCCACTGCCCATCTGAGCTCCCATTGCTTCCTTTGCTGGAGCTAGAGGGGCTGGCAGTTCAGTCATAAAGAAAGGAAAATAAGCATTCATGGTTATGTTTCTAAAAGAGGAGGTCTGCAGTGCCCATAAATTTCCTGGGTCCCAGAGTATTGGGTTCTCAGTAATCACACGAGGGGAGGCAGAGAGAGAGGAGGCCGGCCGATGGGTCTGCCTAGAGTGCATGGCAGTGCAAGTGACGGGAAAAGGTTGGCTGATTTGATGAAAACCCCATCAGCCTCTCTGGGGAGATATTACTTTCCTCATTATTCCACTGATTGGCCTTATTTCATCTGAAGAATGCTGCGCATTCCTTACAGGCCTGGCAAGCCTCTTTAAAAATATCCAGGAAAGAGAAAGAAAAAAAATCTACCACCTCCTTAATCAAAACAACAAGGAAATTAACAGTAGCCATCTTCCTCCTTGGGGATGGGGGAGAGACACACCCCATCTCTCCCTCTCTTCTTCCCCAACCACCCACTCTTCCACTTCAAAAAAAAAAAAAAAAAGGAAGAAAAGATCAAATGCATGGCTTACATGTCTACACACCAGAGGGCTGGGGGAGGAGTTTATTCTCTGAGATAGCAGTGACCAAGGCCGTTTCAAAAATTCCCTGTAGAGACCTGAGACTCAGCCTGGACCCCAGGCCCCATGGCTCAGCAGTCAAGCCCCAAAGCAACGGTGGGGCTGGGGGAGGTCGCTCCTGTCCCCACACCTGTCACTGCACACGGTGTTGCTACCCAATACAACAACATGGAAAGCACAAACCCACTTGTGGAATTCAGCCTGAGACTGGCATTCTCAATGGCCTGGAGCTTGCCAGCACGGCTAATTAAATACTTCTTTTTTTATTATTATTATTCTTAGCAAAGTGGTAAGATTTAATGATGCTAAGTTAACAATGGAGGATAATTTAAAGTCATGACAATAGTTTAATTATTCAGACACATACAAAAGTTAACTTCATAACTTATTTCTTTGTAAGAACAAGTTCATTTAAAATATTTTGAACTGCGCAGACAATGATCACCATGGAGATGCTTGCCTCCTTCATGATGGTGCAGAAACAGAGTCCCTTCTCCCTGTGAATTCCTCCTGAGATGGGTCTACAGAAGGAGATACCTACCTTGCCCCACCCACTCCCACCCCTCACCCCCCAAAAACATTAACGACTACTGCAATTGGGTTTTGTCCCAAAGTTTCAGAAGACTCGGGACTGGAAAGGATGATTCTATACTACTGTGTCTTATGTCTTTCTATTAGATTTAAAAAATGAAACATTCAGAGAGTAAGCGGTGTGTTCAGAAGCCGTGGGAGAGGGAGTGGGGCACTAAGGCCCAGCAGGTGCAGCTTCAAGAGTGTTTAGAAAAAGGAAAGGAAGGTGAATAAATTTAAAATGGAATTTGGAGAAATCCAATGGAATCTCAGTGATTTTGCAATAGTTTAATTCTGATCTGTCAAGCCATTGAACTTTACCAAGCTCATTCAAGTACACCCAAGTCTTCGTTCCAAGGCTTCCAGATGGGGCCAGCACCCTAACAGGAAACTCAATTCTTGGTTGGGGGGTGGCTGCACCTCCACAATTAGCCTCTCCTAAACTAATAGATTAGGGAAATTCAGACTTTGACCCTGTCCGGTGCCATGCCCACTTTCTGTCTTCCCCAGCTCCACTGCAGCAGTAGACCACCCACTGTTGATCATAGCTCCAAGAGCTTCCCAAGCCAGCGTAGCTATCACCAGCCCTACTTCTGCATGCCCTTGCCTAGAATAGAAGCATCTCAAGTTCCTGCTGGGGAAAAAAGAATTGAGGACTATGTGGCAAAGTTTGAAGGTGGCCAAGTCTCTGGCGAGATTTCAGTGACATCATCAGATATATGGATAAATGTTTTAAGCCACCAAATGCATGAATGATATTGAGCATTTTGTTAATAAAATGCAACCACTCCTGTTAATCTCTCTTTTTGAAGATTCTTTGCTTAGCATAATTATCTCACTGGGCAGTTTCATGAAATAGGGAATTCTTTCATAAGACTACAAGCCTACCATAGGCTAGTTCATCTGTTTAGCATACTCTGACATCACTAAGCTACAGCTGATAATACTATATGCCATAAGTTAGCAATGTCATAAAGATCAGTTTTCTACCATGGAGAGCTGTCTAAGATAGAATAATAACATAGTACTCAATATTCCTACTTAAAATTTTTAAAAAATTTACAAAACCTGTGGGATCGGGCGCATTTTTCAGAGAGGACAATTACTGGTTCAGTGGTAAAATTCTTGTCTTCAATGTAGGAAATCCATCTGCAATTCCTGGTCAATACATTCATTGGGTTGTAGTCACCACCCATGAGCCAATGGAGATCGAATGTAGCAATGCCCTGTAGATTTCGACAGTGTTTCAATCATTGTCCCGCACAAACTAGGAAGGCAAGTGACCTACTTCCAGAAGTTAGCCTCTGAAAATCCTATGGATCACAGCCGTCCATTCATGGAGATGGTGCAGCTCTTGACTGTGTCTTGTTCCCTTGTCCAGGAGGGTATCATGATCTGGGCCTGACTACAGCTGACAACAGTAACAGAAACTTCCTCCAAAAAGGAAGCCCATGCACGAATTAACTTTCTTTTATCTACTCTCAGCTTAGTTATAAATAGAAAGGAAGGCATGGGAAAGTTAGTTATTGGAGCTCAAAATGAAATGTCATTGCGGTCTTTGGCAATGTGGTGAAGATTGTGACCATGGGTACAATGATTAGTTATGTCTAAATGATGCACAAGTGTCTTCCATAGTTTGAATAACCAGGTGTGTCCTTGCGATTTAAATTGCCACCACATCAGGGATCACTTTATTGGCTTGCTTCTGTTTCACAATTATCACCAACCAATCCTCTTTTGTTTGTTTGTTTAAATTTTACATCCTTGTCATCTGTCTTCCCTCCTCAAATTTGTGCACTGTAAGAGTAGAGGCTTTGTCTTGTTCCACAGGGAAGTATGAGCCTATGACCATGACTCTCCCAGAGTAGACATTAAATCAATATATGTCAAACAAATGTCAATTTGATTTGTTGATTGTTGGCCATTTTTTTGCTCCCTTAATCTGGGGAGTAGACACAGCTCCTCTGGGAAAGGCTTGCAAAATCATAGTTTGTGGCGGATCTAATTTTTGTATTAATCCTTTGCCCCTCCTTGTATTCGGTCCCTGGTTTCTGTTCCTCCCCACCAAAGAAGGGGTTGAATTTTCCCACCCATTGACTTTCTGTTTGACTCTAGGCTCTCTTTGGCCAACAGAAAAGTCAGAAGGGGCAGTGTGCCAATCTGAATGTTGACTCCCTCTTGTACTTCTGCGATGAGCATGGCAGGAGCATGACAAGCTAGCCTGCTGCCTCCAGGAAGAAAATGACACACACCTAAAGCAGAGACATTCCACTGAGCCCAACCAAGAGGGACGGATCCCAGCTGCCTTTGTTTGTTATACAAAACCGGAAAGTTGATACCTGATCCTCTTTTGTAGCTGCACCTGAGATGCTGAGCTAGCCCATTCAACCAAGGCAGCCATGCCCAGGTTACATGTCGGAATGTCTTACCTCTGGCCACAGAGAAGAGCAAAGGAAGAAGAGTCATCCATGTAGCGTGAACCCTGACAGAGTCTGGCACAGTGCTCTGCTTAACAAGACTCTCTCCCTTCACAGACAAAGATGCTAGGGGCGCTGAAGGAAAGTCATTGGCCTCTGGACTCGCTACTAGTATGAGAAGATCTGCACGGAGTCTTTCAGCTGCGGTCCTCAGAACTCAACTCCAAGAGAAGGATCGTGTCTATTTGCAATCAAGTGGATAGAAAAGCCGAGCTAACCTGCCAAAGGGACTGGTCTCTTGCACTATACACTCACTTCTGTCCCCAGAAGGGTCTGAAGGAGATGAGGACTTTGGCCTCATTTAGGCATGGTTCAAATCTCTCACAGAAACCATGCAACTTGGATGAAGAATATGAGCATTTGCACCCAAACCCTTGCCTCCCTGCCCTCTTTTTTGATTTAGCGACTCTCCTCCTACATGATACAAGGAGGAGTAGAATTCTACCTCCAAGGCGAGAGTACCCCAAGATGGGAGCATGTTTTAAAACAAGCCTCTTACCCAACTGGACTGTACAGCAGTGACTATCTTCATGGGAAATGGGATCCTTGTGACTTGTGAACTTGTATTTAGTGATGAAATTTTCTGTCTCCTTAAACTCCTGTTTAGTATTTGTTAGGCTCTAGTAAGTCTGCATGCTGATGGATCCAGAGTGTAAGTGGTACTGCTAGAAGTCTGGACAATAGAGGTGAACAGAAGCTCCAGACAATCTGTTGCTAAAGATCAGCCAGGCACAAAGACTAGGAGCACATCTCACTTCTGACATGCAGAGAACCTTCATGACTGAGGGAAGACTTAACTGCAATTCTTTGTTTGGTTTGTTATTTGGGGTTGGGTTTGGTATTTCTTTTTCTTTAGGAAACATTTCAGAATAGCTTGTTATACTGATGCTTAAAGGACTTTAATTTTCTGGCAGAAGACCAACTCTTCATCTCCTCCTGCCCCTCATGACTTAACATCTGTCCTGCTTTACAAATCTCCACTGATCACCACATTACATTCTTCCTCCCCATCAGACCTCCTCCATGAGGCTCCACTTGGGAATATCCTCCTTTTCTTCAAGACTCAAGCATCTGAAAGTCCAAAGGGCCTTCTCCAATTCAATGAAGGAAAAACTATCACAACTCTCTTAGTGATGTCACCATGAATAAAGCACACTGTGTTGTATCTAAGGCAAAATACGATGCACTCCCCCCCCCCCTTACATATCTGCGTAGTGTATTGGCCTGCAGTGGGATGCAATGCTGACCCAGGTGCCGACGCAGGCAGGGTGCTTCCTTCTGTTGTACTTTGGGTTGTCGTGCATCAAATCTGACTCCAGGGCAGCTGACAACATGGCAGCACACTGGATGGCAGTCCTTCCACCCATTTCCTGCTGAACTAGTGTTTCCTCCAAGAAAGCAGGCAGCTCCTGGCACATAGAGATGTATTCTCACATATAATAAAGATAGATGAGTGGGTTTTGTTGGTCTATCCACTAGAATGCAAGCTCAATTGCATTCATCGGTGTCCTTTTCTGAGTAGCTAGGACAAGTCTTTAGCGCTTCACATCAAAATAAAAAATGCACTGCTGTTGAGTCCATTCTGATTCATAGCAATCCTATTGGACAGGGAAGCTGTTGGTGTCTGAGACTTTTTACAAGAGTAAAAAGTCACACACACACACACACACACGTGTGCGCCTGCTTGATTGGTAGCTTCGAACTGCAGAAGTTGTGGTAAACAGCCCAATGCAAAGCTCACTATTATCACCAGGGCTCCTCAGAAATTAACTGGTACTTGAAACGTATTGCTAACTGAACAATAGCTGGGAGCAGAGTCTTCAGAACTGCTAAAGCAACCATCCCAGTCCCTGGATTTAAGGGCTCTTCTGACCAGTCACTGATGTGGAAACTAAACAAAGCAGGATTGTCCCCTGTACCGGTCTTGGTGGGTGGGGAGCTGTGAGCAGGTATCACGCAGCCTCCAAGTTGTCCAGTCAAACTGCAAACTTTGCACTCCTACGTCACTTTCCACCTGCAGAAGCACAAGGATCCTTATGGAACAGCCATCCCTTCTGGTGGCCACTCCCTTGGAAATGATGTTATAAGGCCAGAAAATTGATTTCCCACTTTGCAAAATCATTCATGAGGTTTCATCTTCCTTTTTCCTTCAGTTTTACAACAAAGTGCAATGTTTGTTTTTCTGTTTGTTTTTCAAGTTAAGCCTATGGAGAAGTTAGGAAATTAAAGTTCATTCGTTGCTGGCTTGCCATAAGAGGCCCCTGGCGCCTGTCTTATTCATGGCCTCCTACCTCAGTGCTAGTAGCCACTATGTCACCTCCCGCGCCACCTCCTGTCACCCTGAGTGACCAGGCCAAGAAGATCCTCATGGAATGACTACAGATTGAAGTGAAAACAGGCACTTTCCTGCATGGGGGCAGGGAGGCAAATTGGTAGGAGCCATTCTGAGAGCAATCTGCCTCTAGGTATTGAATTGAAAATATGCTGACACCCTAACCCAGCAATTTTCTTGTAGGAATTTAACGCTCTTCTTGGTGTCCCGGTAGACCAGCATGCGGAAACGCATTACAGCAGTGTTCATGATGCAGGGGGAGAACACACAGCAATTTGTGCTAGTAAGTCAAAAAGTATTGCTACAAAACCATAAAAACCTTTATCAAACAAATGTGAGGTTACTGTTTCCAGATGTGCCGTCCATGTGGGTCTACATAATTCTAACAGTGGAGTCTCCATCTCACCACCTTTCCCTAAAGACTCCTGCTCTTCCATTTGCATCACATCGAAATGACAGTTTGGGTAACTTCATGGAACACAAATTGTATCCCTTTCAAATGTTTCAAGACTGGAGAATAAGAACTCTGAAGGGACAGGATCAGGATTGTAGAGTGGATGGATAAACTTTTCCAACAAGAATCTCCTAAGGCAGGCCTTGCTACCCTCAAAGACTAGCAAGGTGCATTGTCATAATGGAAAAAGATCAAAATTATGGATGTAATTTTCTTGCCTTCTTTCTCCCCAATGCAGGTTTCAGTTTCTTAGCCCCCATGAGCACTCTGTGTTCTTACATAAAAAACCTATCAAAATGAACCTTGATAACCCTGGAAATGCAGTCTCCATAGCCTTCTGGGCTGACGTCTGTGCCTTGACTCTAACTGTCCCCTTGGGGTCTCCTTTTTGAAAGCATCCTAACAAACATATTCCTGAAAGAGCTTGTCCGATGCCATCCACTAAACACAGAGACATGCTTGAATGTGGTTTATTTGAAGAAACCTGGTACATGTGAATCAGAACTCCAGCAGCAATAATTCTCTACTTACCCTTGCATATGTGTATCCACTGATCTATGTCTGTGTGCTTATATGTAGCAACCCCTGATGATTTATGTACAGAAATCTATGTATAATCACATATAAGTAACTTCATGCAATAAAAGGAGATAATCAAAGTTTTATTTTGGTGATTTTAGCTACTAAACCCCCACTCATCCTGTCCTGGTTTTCTGTAGTTTATTTCATCAGCAACCGTTCACATATGAAAAGAACATGTCCACATGAATTTACTTTTTTCCCCTTTGGTCTTTTTCATTTATGAGCCGCCTGATCTGAATTTAGGAAAATTTGACAGTTTTCAGCCATTAAATGAATGTTCTACAGTTGTATCTGCAGTTCTGGCACCTAGATACCCCTCTGGGACATTCTTCCTTGAAAGGTATCTCACTTTAAGTCACTTTTGCAGCTCTCATGGTCACAGTCCACTTAAGCAGACTTGTAGCCTCATCTGTGGGATCAGATTATTTTGTTCTGTTATCTGAATTGTGCAAACAACAACACCACTCCTCAAATGTGCTCCTAATTCTAACCTTTGTGCCTATAGTTAGGATTGGGAATGAGATTGTCTTTGTCATGTCAATAAAGCAGGAATAATATAGAATGTGTTTTGAGTCCCTCTCCTTTGAAACCAAGGAGGAGAAATGAGAAAGGGGGAGAGATAGAACCCTAAGGACCTTCTCCCAGAGAGAAAAAGACTACCTTGTGAGCCACACCCTGAATTCCTACTGAACACTGAGAAAATCCATGATTTCTAATTCAGCAGCACCAAAAAAGGAAGATAATACCTTAGAAATAGGTTTGGACTTTATGAAATAAACAATAAAGGTCTGAGTTATTTTAGGCTTAGTGGGTTTTGTGATCTGCATTATAACCTAATTCTATTGTCATAGAGTGAGCCATTGATGGTATGTAAATGAATGGGCATAGTTGTGTCCCAGGGAAACTCTATGTCAAAAATCAACATCGCCCAACTTTGGTCCATGAGTCATATAGTATGTTGTCCCTTGCCATACATCCACATGGGTTTTAATTCTGTTACCTGTAAGGCATTATTAAGTATATCTAGTTGGTACTTCTGTTTGGAATTTTAGAACCAAAGAATAAGGAACATTTTGATGACTATCCTCAAATCCTCAATAAATGTGCTAATGAGGCCAAGATGATGTGCACTCTCATTACTTGCTCAGCTTATTTTGTTCATCAAAGTCCTGGGACTTCCTGGTGGGCAGGAAATACGTCGTGCTCATTCATGGCTCTCAGAACTTCATCAGCATGGTACTAGGCACACAGCAGTTAGTCAGTAGAGGTGAGTGAGAGTAAATGACCCTATGAAAGATTCCTTTATGACCCTGAGGAATTTGAAAATATTAAGTGTAATAGTCATCCAAGAATTTTCCAGAAAGTGATGGACACATCTCTCTTTTTTTATATATAATTATGACCATTTTTATTTTTTAGAATGATAGTTTTTTGCACTCTTATTTTAAAAGCATTTTATTAGCGGCTCCTATAGCTCTTATCACAATCCATATACACATCCATTGTGCCAAAAACATTTGTACATATGCTGCCAGCATCACTCTCAAAACATTTTCCTTCTACTGGAGCCCTTGGTATCAGCTTATCCCACCCTCACCAACCTGCCCCCCATGAACCCTTTATAAATATTTTCCCCATGCCTTACACCAACCATTGTATCCCTTCATCCATTTTTCTTTTCTCCCCCAAGGAAGGGATTATATGTAAATCATTGTGATTGATTCCCTCTGTCTTTCCCCTCCCCCAACCTTTCCCTTACTATTCTAGTATCATTACTCTCTTATTGGTCTTGAAGGGTTTATCTGTCCTTGATTCCCTGTGTTTCCAATTCTTATCAGTATCAGTGTACATTGTCTGCTCTAACTGAACTTGTAAGGTAGAATTGAGGTCATGATAGCAGTGGGTAGGAAGTATTAAAGAACTAGAGGGAAGTTGTATGTCTCGTCATTGCTACACTGTGCCCTGACTGGCTCATCTCCTCCTTGTGACACCTCTGTAAGGGGATATCCAATTGTCTACAGATGAGCTTTGGGTCTCCAAATTGTGCTTCCCCTCATTCACATTGATGTGATTTTTTGTTCTAGGTCTTTGATGCCTGATACCTGATCCCATCAACACTTCAGGATCACACAGACTAGTGTGCTTTTTCCATGTGGGCTTTTTTGCTTCTCAGCTAGATGACTGCCTACTTATACTCAAGTCTTTAAGAACCCAGATGCTATGTCCCTTGATAGCTGGGCACCATCAGCTACCTTTACCACATTTGCTTATGCATCCACTTTTAGCTTGGTCACATGGGCTGCCATGCTTCTTCCATGTGGGCTAGTTGCTTCTCTGTTAGATGACTGCTTTTTTAACTTCTAGCCTTTAAGACCCCAGATGCTATATCTTTTAATAGCCAGGCACCATCAGCTTTCTTACCACATTTGCTTCTACACCTATTTAGTCTTCACTGATCATTTTGGGAAGGTGAGTCTCACAGAATGCCAGACTCAATCTTTCTTTTATCTCTCTGGATTATGAAGACCTAAAAGGTTTTGCTTCTTTCCCTCTTCCATTCTCACATCAATTTTGATTGTGCCATCTCTTTACCACTGTAAAGTTTTAGAAGTGGCATTAACCCCACCATCTGAGCAGCTTCCCACAACTGGTCAGAGTTAACCAGTGTTCCAAAGCCACTTTGTTATCCCTAACTCAAGTGATTGTTGACCACCTACTATATGCTCAGTATAATTAGCTATGCAATATTAACCCAAACTGGTGAAGTGACAAGGAGTGGTGACATGGATAGAATGTCAAATAAGACCCACCCACTGATACTAGAAAAGACACAACATGCAGAACTCTTGGAAATACAGGAGCCTCCTTTCTTTCAGTACCACTAGTGCAGAGCAGTGTGCTCAGTCTCATACCTGCTCCACACTGCAGCCAGTGGGTTTGGGATAGGGTGTGGATGAATATTACAGTAAGGGAGACTTTCTGTGGATGGGAATGCATTCCTAGGCCTCCTTGGGGAGCAGTCAGATATTATGTGGGTGCTCATGTATAAACTAAGAAATATATGAATGGTACAAGCAGTCAAGCACTTGACTCCTAACCACATTGTTGGTCATGAGAATCCACCCAGATATATCTTGAGAGAAAGGCTTAACAGGGTACTTCTAGATGCTCAGCCCCGGAGAATCAGGCAGAGCACCATTCTGCACTGACTCATGTGGGTTTGCCACAAGTCAGGGTTGACTCTGTGGAACTGCTTGTGTGTGTGTGTGTGTGTGTGTGTGTTGGTTTGCTTTGCTGATGTTTGAATGAATGAGTTAGGACTATATTGGCTAAAGCACGAGATTGGTAACATTAAGTCTAGCAAGAGAAGATTGAACCCAATTATGAAGGACCTTAAGTGACAATTTTCATAACTTGGACTTACTCTGTAATAGACCCAATGGAGGATCCATGGTGGCAGGCAGTGGTTCAGCACTCCAGTGACTCCGTGGAGGTAAAGACTTGTGTATTTCATTTATGATTTTAATCTTGGACATTCTATAGGCAGTTCTACTCTGTCATATATGTCCTGTTGTCTTGGAGATTGGTGTTATCTAATACAGCCATTCACAATGCCATCCACATACACCCCATAAACCACGTCCACATCCAGACCATGCAGAATTTTTAATAATGATTATGATCAATTTCAGCCACAGAATAATATATGATTGATATAGTTGTAAATTACTTACATGTGATATTTCTTAGGTTATATGAATGCTAACAACAAAATTGTTTTGTAAAATCTTTCTGCTTTGAATTATAATATCATTAATAATTGAAAAGAAACATTATTTAATTTTGCTCCCTTTTCTTTAATTACTGCTCCATTCTCCAAAAAAGTTATTGATATAGGTTCACAAACACTAATTACCACAATATTGTAGCTACAATGCCAGAAATCTTGACAAAATCAGCAAGCATGAAAACACCGGCAGTGAAGAGAACAGCTGTGTGTTACAGCTCAAACTGAGGGCGTCTATGAGTGGAGGCAACGTTGTAATTGGGTAATAATGACAGTCCTGACCAGAGCACGTTGAAAAACACAAAAACACACAACACCCACTGTAGTGGAGTCAATTCCAATTCAAAAGACCCTGTACAGGGTTCAAAAAGTAAATATCATAGTTTTAGCTTTGCAGGTATATTATGATATATAAGCTGGGCTTGTAAAAATATTTTTGTGGTTATAACTCACATTGGAATGTTTTTATTTTTTTATATGTTTTATATATTTTATATGTTTTATATGTTTTTAATGTTTTATATGTTTTAATGTCCAAGATTAAAATCATAAATGAAATACACAAGTCTTTACCTCCACGGAGTCACTGGAGTGCTGAACCACTGCCTGCCACCATGGATCCTCCATTGGGTCTATTACAGAGTAAGTCCAAGTTATGAAAATTGTCACTTAAGGTCCTTCATAATTGGGTTCAATCTTCTCTTGCTAGACTTAATGTTACCAATCTCGTGCTTTAGCCAATATAGTCCTAACTCATTCATTCAAACATCAGCAAAAATATATATATTTTATATGTTTTATATGTTTTTATAAAAATTATACTTTTTATAAATGTCTGCTGAAATACTGCACAAAAATTTTACAGATATTATGATGTTACCTCCTCTGACAGTGTCATATGGTGCAACCCACTCTCACACATCCTCTGAGTGACACAATGGCCTTTGGGGACTTTATGAGTCGGGATGGGCTTGACAGCTGCTGGCTTGAGTTGAGTTTGGGAGAGTATGGAGGTATGATAGTTGATTTAAAGGCTGAGATTTGGGAAGCTTTGGCATGCAGCCTGCAGATGAGGCTGCTTGGTACCAATAATCCTGGGACCAGATGAGCTAGCCACTTTGGGGGTTGTCTCTATACCAGGCATAATTTTAAGTGTTTTCTGATCATTGGCTCCTGTGGTTGTCACATTCACCCTAAGATAGAAGTATATTTTGACCACCCCAATGCTGCAACTGGGGAGTTGAGACACAGGATCTTAAGTGTAACGTGTGAGGTTGCAGTTAGTGACAGAGCTAAGATTCCACTGCGATCCCTCTGTCTGAACAATCCAGACCCCTGACCCTTCTCTGCTCCTGGTCAGCTAGATTCTCTCCAGACCTCTTCATGTCCACTCCACCTAGGGAACAGAAAGGTACAACTCTGTGATCAGGGCCTTCTTTTCAGGACATATGAAAAGAAAGGCCTTCTTTTTCCCTGCAGAATCAGCTGTCAGATGAAGCAGTCTTTGTGCTTCTCCAGCACTGTACGTTATTCTTGGCCACTGTAACTAGGGACGGGAAGACTCCCAAAGAACTAGACATTCTCCCCAAGGGGCCACAGTCTTTAAACCAAAGGGAGACTCATTTCAAAGCAGAGGTGGACTTGAACTCCCCAGGTGTCTGTCATTAGACAGAATCCAAATGGGTTGCACTAGTGACTCCTCTGCCTTGTGTGGTTCTGGACTTTTTGCAATTAGAAGCAGGCAGAGACAAGAGCTGTCTGTATCTCCATATTTCACCCATGCTAGTTGCCTAACTTGAGCATGGACTCTCTTCTCCACAGATTCTGAGAGTTGCTGAGGACCCACTGGACACTAGTCTTGGGTGACTAGAACCCCAGTGGGAGATGAGATTATCTGTTCTTCAAATGGAGGAAACAAGCAGGCTAGCAGGACTGAGTGTTCCCAATGATGAAGGCCATTAAGTGCTTCACTACTGCCCAAAGGCTAGGACTTTGAATCTACCCAGAGATATCTGGAGGCAGGCTTGGAAATCTGCTTCTGAAAAGAAAATCCTTGCAAATTCTATGGCGCAATCCTACTCTCCACATGGTGCTGCCATGGATTGGGATCAACTCAAAGGCAGCTAACAACTAAGACAAAATTGAATGTCCACCAACCTGGAGTAGCCAAAAGAGCCAAAATGAAAGCGAAGGGCAAAATAAGGAAAAAGTAAAGTGAAGGGCTAGGCATGTCCTTCTCAAGTCTGTCCTCACAGCCTAGAAGGCAGGGCAGGCTGTCACACAGACAAAGTGGTTTCAAAGAGTTGGTGGGACAAGTTTGTTTCCCATGAACCTTTTGGAATTCCTCATACTAGACACAGTAAATATTTGTTGACTAATGAATGATTGAACGAATAAATGAGTGAAGGGCAAAACACAAGACTAAGCTCCTTGACCCAGTTCAAGTTGTCCCATAACTTGGTTGAATGATCTCAGACAACTCAGTTTGGTCTCTCTGGACCTCTGTTTTTGCAGAACCAAGGGCATGATAGAAGTGATTTGCACCTTTAAGAATCACCACCACCCCCCTCCCACTTTAATTGAGATTAGTGTCCACTTTCATGTAGGCTAGTGGCCTCTGCAGCTTGCTGTCCAGGTTCGAGTCCACGCATTCCCGGGGATTCTACTAGAAAAGGCCAACACGGCCCAGCCCCCTCCCTCCTCCACTGAGGCAGCTGTGGTGGTTCTTTCCCTTGTTGCAACCAGACACCAAACAGTTAACGTACCATCCATCGCCTCTGATTTATGGAGTGTCCTGGTCGACCAGGAAACACAACAGAACAAGCCTGCTCCCTGGCAGGGAAGGCCCCAGAGAGCAGTAATTCTGCAAGCACAAAAGGCGAATGGCGGGAGCGGCCTCGGTTCTGTCTGCAGCACCCACCCTGCCGCCTGCCGAGCCCATCTGGGGGACAATACCAGGGCCAACATTTGTCCCTGCTCTGCAGAGGGCCTGAGCCGGCTTTATCACCTAGTCTAAGTCGTGTACCCGGCCCAGGGAGCTCAGCTGCCCACCCTTTGCCCTGCGAACTGAAGTGCAGCCCTGCCCCGGTCACCGCTTAGCCGCTCCTTTCAGCATCTGCCAATCTATCAAGCTTCAGCTACCGCGGCGAGCCCGTCAGCGCCCTGGGAAGGGAGAAGGAACCCTCACCAAAGCAATCCATCCTGCCCTGAACTCCCCGTGACCTCTCCAGTCCCACTCAAGTTGCAATGGGGAGCACCTTGGTGGGTATGAGGTTTTTAAAGCCCCCTTTCCGTTTAAAAGGCACTTTTTTTTTTAACTACATGGTCCTCTTTGGCAAAATTTCCTTTTGAAAACATAGCAACAAAAAAAATCTTTAGCCGTTTCCTAAGCCAGGATAGGGATGCAATGTTGTCTGGCAAGAGAGCAGATTTTCTTGGGAGTGGGGGGTGAGGAGTGGGGAGGGTAAATTTAAAATTAAAAAAAAAAATTGTTTCTTTGGCCCCTGGAGAGGCTTGAAAGAAAGAGGAGCAGTTCACTCTCCAGTCAGCTCATCCCTTGGAGTTCCAGGAGGGCAGTTCCTCCCCCAAAGGCAGAGCCAACAGGGCCAGTTGAGGGTGTGTGTGTGTGTGTGTGTGTGTGTGTGAGTGTGACTCTGAGTAGGAGGAAAATCTGGCCCGTAATAAGGGTTATGCAGGGTGCAACTCCCTGTGTAAATTTAAAGTGACCTAAGGGACATAATTACATAAATCTCATCACGAGACAATATACTTTTTATTTGTTTGAATTTTATTTGTATTGGTAAAACTGACCTGAAACTGACACAAGTTTATTAGAAAAAGGACTCTGGAAAAGCAAGTGGGCCGGTCTTCTTATTTAAGATGGATGTGCCAACTTCTAGTATGATTAGAGAAATGGATAACTCACTAACATCTGTGCAAACTACAATAAAAAGGGATTTAGTGTTACCCCAAGGAAGGCAGGAGAGGCTGTCTGTCCATTAAACGCTTTATTACAGTGCCAGCAGCTTTTTTCTAATTCAGTTATTCCTGCACCGCGTTCAGCACTCTGACTGCCTGTCAACCCACCAGACAGTGCTCGGGGCGGGGAGGTTCTGTGCAAGGTAGGTGACAATCAAATGAGCCACTGAGAAGAGAGGGGCACCTGACCCTCGTGAAGGATTAACTACAGAAAGTGAGTGTGATCATGTCACACCATTACTTAGAATTTTCACAGTCAATTTCTGAAAATATGAGATAAGTTCTTAAAGAGGCCGTTTTCTCTGGAGCTCAGCAGACCCGTGGGGGTTTGTTACATGCAGCATGGCAGGGAGCCTGCAGAGAGGATGGGCCTGCCAGGCTGGGCAGCAGTGCCTGCATTGTGCCTGCCCCCTTGTCGACGGGGCTGGAGGCAGGCCCTGGGTCAAGTGCTTTCAGGAAGGTAGCACACAGAAAGATGCCTCCTGTAACCAGCATGCCCTTTCTTCCTCTGTGGGAGTGGTGAGGAGGGGTGGCGCTCAGTCACTCCTGGGGACAGACCCATGGTCATGACCTCAAGGGTGGGGCTATAAGGAGTTCTTCAGATGAGTTACCTAGAGGATGAGGGTCTCTGAGGTCCCAGAATAAAATGTCTGGCTCTCCCTTCTCTTTCCCACCTCCTGCAAATACCACTACTGACATCCCGATTGTCCCTCCCCAAAAGTCCATATGTTCTGTGAGCGCGCCCAGCACAAGCACACTCCCCTTATATTCTCGCTGGTGTCAGAGGACTCTGTCGATGCTTTATATATAGATAGATGGCCTGAGCACAGAGAAAGTAAGCATCACTCCCCTCAAAAAATACAACTAAAAAGGCAATGACCATCCAGTCACTATCTTACTATGGTGCTATAGCAGCCCCCAGGAATCCTATATAAGCTAACTTTCTCTGTGAGCCTTTGAGGCTGTAAATTTCTACAGGAGCAGAAAGCCTCATCTTTCTCTTGAGGAAGACTGGAGCTCCGAACCGCTGACCTTGTGGTTACCAGCCTAAGCAGCCAGGTACATGGACTACTGGATTAGAGCAGGACTTAAGCCCATGCCTTCCCACACAGACCAGCTAAACTGCTTACAGGTGTTCTGCACAACAGGAGATACTTGTCAACCTTGACTGCAAATGTGACCGAACCCTTTGTATCTACAAGGGTAGATCAAAAAGCCTCGCTACTGAAATTCCAGTGGGTCCATGTGTGAGTTTCATCCAGACGATGACTGCAGCCAACTTCTCTCACGCAGTCTGGGCCTCCAAGAAAACCACACAGTGTCTTCCAAGAGGATCTGCTGGGTTGTTAAAAGACCATGGAGAAAGGCCGGCTCAGAAGGTGGTTTTGGGATTCTAAAGTGGGTAACTTTCACAGATGCTTTTGAAAGAACACAAGGGGATTGTGGGCAGGGTGGTGGGGGTGGGGGTTATTAGAAAGAAAATTTAAGAAAATGAGCAACTGTGTTTATGAGAAAAATGCTGGGAAAGTGGTGCTGTTTCCCCCGTCCCACTCCCTTTTTTTCCCTTCAGGACAATGTACCTGTTCGTTCTTCAAAGGTAGCCAGGGCTGTCCTACGAGGCTGTCATTGGGAAAGCTGACCCCAACTCCTGACAGTCCTGCTCTGCTCCTGTGAGACATCCTCTGCCTCCCAAACTCCAAGAATGTGGAAGGGGAACACGAAGCGAGTCCCCCCAGGGAGTCCCGCCTGCTGTTTGGACATGATGTGGATGTAAGGACAGTGTTTGCAGAAAGGTTGGAGGGTCGGAAACACCCTTCTCAGAAGAAACCTACATGGGTGATGTGTGGGGAAACAATAGTCCCCCCCCCCTCGGCTAGTTTTGTTTAATAAATATTGCTAGGATTGTGTAGCAATACTTTTTGACTCACTGTCATATATATTTAAATGAGAAAAGTAAACCACAAACCTCTGAGCTTGGTTCTGCTAAAGTAATTTAACATCTGCTGCCACCTGAATCTAATTGAAACAATTCATTATCAAATTTACTGATCTGCTTAATGATTTTGTATTTCTTTTTCAAAATCACCTTCCATTTTCCCTAGCCTCCGTAAATGACTCTTCCCACAGAAGCGAGAGCTGAAAGAGCCCTGAACCAACCACCAACACAAGACCTTTGTGCTCAAGCTGGGTCCCCGAGGCTCCACGGGGGTGGAACTGTAACCGAGGCCACAGTGAGTCAAGTGGGGTTTGAATGCAGGCTGCTGGAGGCCAGGACTCCTATCCCTCTCTTGCTCCTGCCACGCCGTGTCAACAGAAAGGAAGGAGAACTAGGAAGAGGTGGTGAAGAAGGGAGAGGTGGGAGGAAAGCAGGAGAACAAGGGACAGGAAAAGAAACGACAAACAGCAGCTTGCTTTCCAGAAGGGTCCATTTATTTATGTTTTCGCCATGGCACTCTGCTACCAAAATACTTCATTGTCACTGAGCAGAGTCATTAAAGGCACCTTGGAAATTTGGACCCTCTTACTAGGATCAAGGCTTAAATAGCAGCTTAATTTATGACACTTCTGGAGGCCGACGGCAGTTTTGCTCTAAGGTAAGGTCATCCCAGTCTGTGCTCCTCCCGTTGCCAACAGAGGCAGAGTCTCCACTCCGCTTCCACGCCACGGCTCAGTCAACTGCTGCCGGGGAAGGTCCGCATGTCTGCGGGCACGTTCATAGCCACTGCAGATTCTGAAAGAGAACTCCTTTATATCTGCATGTAAACGAGTGAAAAGTGGAAGGGGGCGGGGGGAAACAACAGCCCAACACGAATAAGCATGTGAATAATTAGATCAGATATAGATGCCACCTTTTCTCCGTGTTGAAATTGTGAGGGGAAAAAGTACTTGCACATAATTGACATAATTGATCTAGTCTTTTCCCCCTTTTTGCTGCAGTAATTTTTATGCATGCCATTGTTGCTGTTATTACCCAGGATGTGATCTTGTGCGGTTGATAATACAGGCTAGATATGAATACGCATACGCACCAGCCAATCACAAATCTATAGTGTCTATTTCTGCATCACCAGGTGCTATCTCATGGGAAATATCCTCTTTTTTGGCAGGCACACAGAGCGCTGCATTATCTGTCATTTTCATTAGATTCAAGCTACAGCTGAGCCAAAAAGACTTAGTTCTAGCATATGTGCTCAAAATGGCCAGGCTGCAATTGTCCACATTCACTCTGTCAGGGTGGCATTCCTCAACAACTGGCGCTAAAGCTGGAAATCAGAGCAGGCTAAGTGCCCGAATTCCATTTGGGGAACCTCAAACACTATAAGCTCCCAAGATTTGAGCTCATTCTTAAGATCAGCTCCAAGGATCAGAGAAGGAGGGCTTCCCTCAGCAGCCAGTGTCTTTAAGCACAGTTTAGGGAGGGAGGAGGGAGGGCTTAGCCCAGGTTCAAAGGCTACCGAACAAAGAAAACCCCATCTCTTACACACACACCCCTCACACGCATGTGCCTCTCTACAAAGCACAGTCTTCTGGGAGCTTGGGGCTCACTCCCCAGGCCTTGCCCTAGACCAGTCAACCTTGATCTCTGTGGAGCTCTGTCCACTGCCTGAGAGTGGACATGCTAACACAACTGGTTAACATGAAGCCCATGGCAGTGAGGTTGGGTTTGCAGGCAAGTTGAATTGTTGCCTCTACCTGGTTTTTCAATCCAGTCCTCTCTTTGATCACATGCAGAGGATGGGCCTGAGAAGGAAGTCCCCGAAATCAAAATAAATATAAAAATTCCAAATCCAGGTTGCCAGAAATAGAGACATGGGCTAAGGGAGGTTGGTCATTCTGCCTGGGGCTTGATGCTGTTTTCAGAGGAAACAGAAACAGAACAGAAAAGAATAGATCCCTAGTCCATGCCGAAAGTGGGCTCTCCAGAGAACCAACAGGCTTTGCCCACATCCTCAGAACTTCTCCACTGTGCAGTCAACCCACAGCCCCAAGAAGCAAGTAGATATCATCTCAGATCCCCAAAAAGTGAGGACCTGAGCATACTTCCTTGGTTCAAGACCGTGTGTGAGCAGAAAATGCACATTAGAGATAAAGATTTCCTGAGAGAGCCAAACATACGCTAAGAGGAAATAGATTGATCTTTTTTCCCTATAAATTTGAAAATGGACTGGTCTCTCTGGATCTAACTAATTCCATCAGTTAATAAGCACCTTTATTTAATGGTAATGGGCATTTCTGACCCTTCGCTAATGCCACCATCTAGACCACCACCTCACTGAGTCTGAGTGGAGCAATGACTGCTGCTCTGTGTTCCCTCCCCTGGGTGGTGAGTTTGTGGGCTCAGTTCCTGAGAGCTGGCCAATCATCCCAAAGAAGATACCTTTGGTTGGCTATTAGGGTGCTTGCCTCTCCAGAAGCCATCAGGAGTTTTAACTCTGGGGAGAAATTTGCTGGTGAGAGCTTTACCATGGACCGACAGGGACTGGCATCTTGTCAGTGGCAAGTAGTTCCCAGCAGCCCATCTGCACTGCTGATCCTGGCTGACTGAATGGCCAGCAAGTGTGGTGCGAAGAGCTGTGAATATTCTGGAAGCTACCAAGCATTTCAGACCCAGGAGTGGGCCACCAGTCAGCACTTCACCCCCGAGGAGTGGGAAGGAAACCTGAGAACCTGCAGTGTTTGTCTTCCCCGCCACACCATTCTTCGGTATCCGGAGAGCATTCCCGCCCTCTCACCCGTTCTTTAGGTCTGGTCCTCTAGGGGCTCTCACTTCCTGCAATTCTGTGTTCCCTACTCCCCTTCACACTGTTGTTGGCTGCCGTTGTGCCATCCTCTACCGTACAGAGACCGTCCAGCCAAAAAGCACTCCCCAGTCCTGACCATCCCCCTTACTGACAGCTGATCTGACTGTTGGAGTCAGCAGGTTTTCCTTGGCTGACTTCACCAGGCCTTCTTTCCTAGCCTGTATTAGTCTGGAAGCTCCAATGAACCTGTTCGGCATCTTAGCTACATGCCAGCCTCCACTAATAGGCAAGCTGTGGCGACACATGGGCATCAAACCCAGGTTTCCCCCATAGAAGATGAAAAGTCTACCACAGGCCCACCCATGGCCCTGGCCTCCATATCAATGATTATGCAGTTCATTGAGTGGTTATGGGATGCCACGCACCGTATAAAGGACCTTATTTTGAAGATCAATTCCTTCTTGGGAGTCCTGTTGTCCATTGATTGCATCATGTTTTAAAACAAAATAAATATACTTTTTTATTAAGATAAATTCTCTCTTCTATTTTCCTTCAATTATCATCATGTTAATGCAAACGAGGTAAGACAATCTGAAAACATTTGAGTGAGAGAATATACAAACAAACTTTCAAACTGTCTTTCAGCAAGAGAGGCTAAAGTTATTGAATATGCAAATTGCCTTATTAAAAGAAGAATGATGTCTTTTTCAGCAATCACTTTAATTACAGTAGAACCCTTCAATAGAGAAATCAACTTGTTTCTCGTAGTTGAAATTCTTTAGAAAGGGAATTTAGGTATAACAGATTAAAATTAGAAAATGTACACTTAGTAGAAAGAAAAAAAAGATGTTCTATGAGGCAGCTGGAGGTGGGGGAGTAGTGGGGATGTTCAGAAGACTGCCTATGCCTGGCTGAGCCCCACTCTCCCCACCTCTACCCCTCTGACCACCGTTCTCCTCCTCTAATCTCCTGCTTAGAAATGGCCCATGGAAGGTATTGATGTGCAACATGACAAGATTCTATCACTTAGGCCACAGAGCCCATTCAGGTGCACCAACCAAATGACAATTATTTGACAGAATGTATTCACTGTGCTCCAGGCTCAGCGCTCATCTGCAGAAACCACCATTCTCTGTCTATCCCAGGTACCTTGGCAACCAATGAAGACCACTGAGTCCAGTTTTGATCAGACTTCAGGAGAGACCAGCCTTCAGTCCACAGCCAACCCTATGCCATGTGCTCAGATGATCCAATATGACAGTACTCTGGCTCTCTGGGATGGAGGGGGTTGGGGGGAGAGAGAGAGAGAGACGGGGGACATTGACCCAAAAATAGGAGAAGAGGTTTGGAGTCAAAGCCGAGCTTATCCAGCATGCACGTAGTGACCACAGGCAAGTGACGAAGCCTCTTTGTGCCTCCGTTTCCTTGGCTACTAAATGGAGGACTACCACTGAGCACTCCATCAGATAGCTTTGAAACTTTTAATGAACAAAACAAAGAAATTATTGCAAAACAGACAAGGGCTTCATTTATTATGTGGCTTCTTACTAAGAACAAGCAGTTAAATCTTATGAGGCAGCACTAGAAGCAGAAACAGCAGCGGTAGTACTGATGGTTTACTCTCTTGCACACAGTCTGATACTTTGATACCTGAACTTTCACACAAATCTGAAATGCAAAACATGAAATTCACACATACTCAAGAAATGCACATGCAAATGTTCCCTCGGAGAACAACTAATTCTTGAACACCTACCATATGCCATCCGTGAATCGAGCTAGAGAAAAAAAATCCCTGTCCTTTTACATTTGAGTAGAAAGACAAACAATAGCTGTTAAACATAAAAGATGGATGAGACAGTCAGGGTACAGGTGAAGTAGTATCTCCATTGAACAGAACAACAGAGCATTGCAAGGTGGACCAGGAGACCGGGAGTCAAAGTGCAGTTGCAATTTAGGAAAGGGTTATGGTGGTGTCATGGTTAGCACTGGCTGGGATTCACATGGTCTGCAGTTTAAAACTACCTGCAGCTCTGAGGAAAAAAGACTGGCCTAGTTCTAGTCTCAGAAACCCATAGACAGTAACTATGAGTCAGCATGGACTTGATGACAATGAGTGTTTTTGTTGTGTTTTGTTTTGTTTTTAATTAACCACAAAGTCAGTGATTTAAACTCACCAATAGCCCTGCAGGAGGCAAGGGTGCTATCTGCTCCCATGAGGCTTTATGATCTTGGAAACCCTAGATGAGACAGAGTCAAACCCATGATAATATGTTTATTTTTTTTTTCATTTGACTCTCACAGGGTAGGTGAGATCTGAGCAGGTTTCAAGAAGGTGAAGGAGAGAGGCCTGAGGACATCAAGAAGTAAGCTTGTCCCCTAAGAACGCAAAGCCCCAAAGGTAGACGTGAACTTGGTGTGCTCCAGAGTAGCAGTGAGTAGAAGGCTGAGTAGGCCCCAACGGGAGAGAATTCAAACGGGACCAGGGAGTAATGGCAAGGAGATCACACAGGATGGGTGGCGGGGGGGGGGAGAGAAAATTGCTGTAAGGAGCTCTGATTTTACTTGGGGTGCTGTGGGGATCCTGTGAGTGTGGTGAGCAAAGGATCAATATGATATGACACATGTTATGAAAGGAAGAAAGGGTTCTGGAAGAGTGGTGGTCTGGGATGGGCAGGGTGAGGAAGCTGTCACCCTGGCTGGGCAGAGGTGAAGGAGGATCGATGGATCGCCTGGGAGTATTCTGAGGGACTACCCCACAGGCTTGCCTAGCAAGGGGGAACAGAGGGTAGACAGAGCATCCTAAGGGTGTCTAAACCGCACAGACAGTTTGTAAGCAGGAATCCTTTCCTCTCTTTCTTGTGAGAGGCAATTACTTGGGATTTGGTATAAATTGCCAACAGAGGAGAGGGAGAGCGGCTCCATAGGGTGGCTGAGGCTGCAAATCTGTATAGCAGCAGACAGCCTCATCTTTCACTTGCCGAGTGGTTAGTGGGCTTGAACTGCCAACCTGTGGTTCGTAAGCAAAGCTCTACCCACTGTGCCACAAATGCTTCTTAAACAAATGAAGGCATGTAAAATGTGAGGCCACATTAAGAATATAGCGTCCACATGCATTCTTTTCATATGAGGACTTGGACATCAAATGGCATATGGGAGGCTCCCAAATATTTTACTTCTGTTTATTTCTTAAACACACCAAATTTGCTTCCACTTCACTTGCTGTCCCTCATGGCTATAATGTCATTCCCCCAGACATTTCTATTCCCCCAGACATTTGTCCATTCTCCTCACTGCCCGCCTCTTCCAATATCCTCTCCATTCCAGTTACTCGCTGCCACAGAGCTCTGTCCTCATGGTTTTGTCATTTGATGAGCTTATACATCTTAGGCGTTTGTTAATTCACTTGTCTCTGTACTGATCTATCTATTCATATATATCCATGTGTTGTCTTCACTATGAGAATTCAATCTCTACCAGTTGCATTTTGATCAAACGAACCAGTAATTAAATGGAGAGGATTTCCTCCTGTGATTTCAAATGTAGAAGAGAGAAGCAAAAGTGACAGTGGCGAGAAGAGGAGATGGTCTTTCATGTGAACCAGAAGGAAACTGAGGGGAGACGGACAGGAGTCGGATGGGGGGCAAGGTCGGGGAGGGAGTCAAAGTGGTGAGAACAAGCCCAGGGGCAGGAAGAATGCGCTCCCTGACAGCCAAGCCCTCACCAGAGTGAAACATGCCATGGCCCGGTCCTCTGACTGAGAACCAAAGAAACCATTCAAAATCCCAAGTAGGTTGGGGGGGGGGGGGGGGGGGCAGACAGCATTGTCCTTTGGAACTCAAGGGTGCATCAGGGGGGAA